>OY848924.1:7562231-7640779 GCA_963693285.1 Xestospongia muta
CTCTGGCCTAATTTACCAAGACAACAGAAGTCCACACTTACACGATAGCATCCATTCTCATTGAGCTTTTCCTCAATAAGTGGTGTAAGTGGTGGACCAGAGTCTAAAGTGGGAGGATAACAATACATTAGTCTATCGTACCAAGTAAATTTGGAACGTCCTTCGATGGCTTTACGACACTCGTTGACCATAGCAATACGAAAATCAGTTACTTCAGGATCCCGTGAGTTTTCAAATTCTTTCACTTGATGTCCGATAAGCCAGCTGATTTGCGTACTGAGTTTTTTCTCAGCTTCATTGCCTTTTCTTTCAACAACTTTAAACAGTGGCTTGTACATTTGTAGATCACAAAGACGTAATTGTTCATCAAGACACTCTTCTTGTTCAGCTTTACGATTGACAAAGACAAAAACATACCAGCCATGTTGTCTCAACACATTGAACAATGGATAATTAGCTGCCTCTTTCCAAAGGCGTTCTTTTATCTCGGCTACCGTCAGACTTCCTCGACATTTGAAAGTGATTAAAATCCCTGTGGGTAGAAGAAAGTCTACTTCGATCGTCCCCGAGGGATCATTCATTGTAGAGTCTTGGTGAGAGTATATTATTGTTGACATCTTGTAGTCCTTATGGCTTGTGTGTTATTCCTGTCACGTGATCAACGTGTACGGGTAAAAACGGAAATGTTCTGAAATTTGTATAGAAAGAGCAATGGAAAAAAGTACAAACTCCGTATACTTATAACAAAATCCAATCATGGCTAGTTATCCAGATTTAGCAAAGAAGTGGTGGCAAGAACACTCTCAAAGCTGTTGTCGTCTGGTAGAAGTGTTTTTGGCATTTGGCTGTGGTATACTTACAATTGTCAGTTTTGGAAGTCCTTTCTGGGTGGACCAGGTCAGTTAGATCAACACTCCTTTATACAATTCTACAGCTCTACTTTAGGGTGGTAATGCTCATGAGGGTTTATGGCAGCAGTGTGGCAGTACTCCTGTAAAGTGTCAGTCTTTGAAAAATGTCACATGTAAGTGGTACACTATGTTAAATAATCATTCCACCTCTTCCTCTTTCTCTCTCTCTCTCTTTACAGCAACAGTTATTGCTGTTCGTGCTTTGATGTGTCTAGCATTAATCTGTACATTAATTGGGTGGGGTTTGAGTATGGTTGCCTTGGTGATACACAAACCACGTTTTCTTTTTTCAGCTGGAATGGCCTTTTTATTACAAAGTATATTAACCACACCCACTACTAATCATTACTTCCACACTTTCCTTAGCTCTGTGGCTATTTATAGGGCTTTTGTCATATACTAAAGAAATTAATTCATCAGGAGGTAAACATGGCTGGTCTTATTCCATTGGCTGGCTTGGATTCTTTGTTGCATTTGGCAGTACAATATATTATTTATTGACAGCCATTTATCGATATCGTAATCCTGACTCTGGAATCAATCGAATTCAACAAATTTATGCTCCATTGACGCAATGGGACGATGTATCAAGCAGTGACTCTGATGACAATAACCTCTAAGAGGGTACCATGTATTGACACACCCATTTACCGCACCTCTTATCTATTACAGTATTTTGATATGTCAGATATATAATATGCACTTTCTACATTTTAAATCAATTTATTAACTACTTCTCATTAAATTGATCATGTGATTAACAATACTTGAACTAATTTCAGTAGCTGTTCGGTTTTGACCGTAATAGTCTACAAAGTCACCTTTAGGATCAACTAAATACATTATAATAGTATGATCCACCTAGTATTAAAAACTATGGATAGATTTATGTGCAATAACTAGTCCTTACCAGATAATCATTGTCGTCATCAACAGGGGCGGGGCTATAGTAAACTCTATATGCTTTAGCTGCCTGGTGTATTTCTTCATTGGTACCGGTTAGTCCAATTATTTTGGGATGAAACTCTAGTAAAGAAATGTTGAATTTTTTCATTTAAATAGAAAAATGTACTTGCAATTGTATTTTATTATTTGTTGGTTTATCTATCCGTTATTTGTGTCCATCCATTTGTCCATCCTGCCATCCACCTTAGTTACCTTTTAAGTAGCTCTTTAATACAGATGGTGTATCTCTCTCAGGATCAACAGTTATGAATAAAGGCTGGAGAACAGGTAGTCCCTTTGTGTTATCTATAATTAAAATAATTATAGTATAAAGTATGATCGATGAAGTGGTAATATACTTACCTATTGTATTAATTACAGTAGCCATTTTCTCTAGCTCGTCAGGACAGATATCAGGACAGAAAGTAAACCCAAAGTAAAGAAGGACCCATGAGTCATGGAAGTCACGATCTGTTTTTCGTTCTCCATCTTGATCTATCAGTGAGAAAGGACCACCTAATGCCGCCTTACCAAGTGAACGGGTTTTTTCTTTTTCAGCAACTAATAGAATTGATGTACAAATTAGTTTATGAATCAATGGATGGATCAATATAAATAGCTACCTTTTTCTTTCTCCTTCTTCAAATTTTGTACATAGAATAAAACTCCACCTCCACTGATTAGAAGTACAACTAATGATTTCCAAGAAATTGGCTAAAAATAAACAAAAAATAAAAACCAAATTTATAGTTGACGCACCCCTTTTCTGATTGACTTCTTTTCATTTGAGATAAATCTTGTGACAGTCACACGACATCCATATCTTAGAGCAGGTACAACTCGTTTACATTGCTGTGTGTGTACATTATGACATATATATACGTGTAGAAATAGTTCTCACGTGATAAGCACATGACCTGAATATAGTCTTGGTACTTGAGTGTAGTAGTGCTCTTCTAGCCAATGCTAACATCTTTGTAATAATTTATTAGGTGGGTGTGGCTAATATTAATAAAATCAAAACATGTGGAACTTTTCTTTTAAAAACTGTACATATATACACTATTTCTCCAAAGAAGGTTTATACAAACTACTTAAATATTCATGAATATCAATTGAGGACAGGTCTTGATATTCATCTGACTCTCCTGATCTTTTTCGTCTCTTCCTTTCCTCCTCATGCATATCCCTCCGTACAAAGTCCCTCTCGTAAAAAGCCTCCACAGTGGCATGAGGGTTAAAATAGAGTTCTCGTTGTCGTGGTTTATACCACAGAGCAAGGCATATATAACAGAGCAGAGAGAGCCCGATAAAAACAGATTTCGTTAGATAATAATAAAAAGAACAATTAAGTTGCAGCCCTTCTATGTATTTGAATGGAAAATGGAAAAAGAATCCCATCATTTTAAATGACCCCACTGCCATAAACCACACCCCTACAACAAGTCCTTTCATTGAATATGGAGCTTGTGCAAATACAAATTCCAATGATGTAGGCAATGCAATTCCAAATGCCACACCCATAAGAACCCTCGGTAACAAAATCCAGAAATGACTAATACTCCAGCTTATATTGGCTGTATTGTTGTAAGGTATATTAAAGATACAGGTGCTATTTAATTCGTCAGAGTGATAGTTTCCTGCAACATCAAATCCCAACCAACTAAATTGTGCAAACATGACCAGGAAAATCCCTACACCAATTCTTCGCAACATTGTTCGCAAACACTTATCAAAGAGTGGTTTGAAAATTTGATAGATCACCATAGTAATCAATAAAACTCCTCCAGTAACAAAATATACAGAGGAAAAAAGGCAATCTTCTATTCTGTATTGATCGCCGTCTCCTAGCATGAAGAAGTAAGGATTAAATTGATCAGTCATAATGATAAAGGCCACCATGCAAACCAACAATGGAAGAATTCTAAAGAAAGTCTTTACATTCTCAACTGACTCCTCAGTGTAAGGACCTCCATATTTCTCTTTTCCAAGATCTAATCTTGAGGGTGAGCTCTCTTCCCAATAAGTGAGAGCACTCCGATTACGAGGGTATTTATTACGTCTAGCATAACTGATTATTTTGATAATTTGAGTGACGGGATTGACATGGGTACAGGTATCAGAGATCATGAGTTCTCTTGTCTTGTAACTTGACAGAAGGATACCCATTACAAAAATAATATGCAAACCATATATTATTAAAACGCCATAAGGTATGTTAACTGAACATACAGCAGGTACTGTGATGACCCATCCAAAAATACGACACCAGTAATACCAATGAGCGTAAGCGCTAAGTTCTTCACCTGAGGCTTCAACAAGTTGTTCAAAGCCATACATTGCCATGATGATTATAAATATTGTCCGCGATAAACTTCCAAGGATGAATCCAAAACTAAATATAACCAGGGCAGCGATTGTGTTGAGATTTTTCTCTGTCAGTATTGTACCAATGCTCAATATCACAGTGGAGAGCAAACTGATGATGAGCACTACAGTTGCTATCCGATGTCGTCCAAATTTCATGTCGGCGTACAGGCCAATGACAGGATAAAATACATATAACAACAACGAGAATCCCGCATAGATTGTAAAGATAACATCTTGATGTTCACTGCCTAACCCAGCAATGGATATAGCTACCATAGGGTCAAAGGATTGCACTAAAGCTACCCAGGAAAGAACTACAATGGCTCCCTTACATTTTATGATCCATCTGAAAGTACACCAAGTTTTTCGTTTTCTTTTGTTAGCTCTATTGGAGTTAGAGAGAAGAGCTGTCTCCTCGTCTTTACATGGTTCTTGCAAATTCTTCCTTGACAGGCTAGGGCCATCTGCTGCCATATTTGGAAACCCAATTACTCGGTGTAATTACTATTGCACTTTTACCAATAATACAATTCATTACTCTGCTCTATTTACTACACGTAATGGAGTTTGTTTCGTATTTTAGAAAACAACATGCATACATAATCTGTTAGAAGCGGATAAAGACATGAATTATATATAGCATTTGTCGATTATGGTCAAGCTTTGTATGATGGCAGATTGAGATAGTCCAAGTAATTATACAATAATGATTTATGCCTCTTGCTAGGTGAATGGAAAGAGTTTTGTTAACATTGAATATTGCAATGGTGTTCAAGAGTTGAGAGCTATCAAATCAGAGGGCACACTTGTTGTTAAAAGAAAGAGTCTCAAGTAAGTCACTAACAGATGTACCTGTATTAATACTGTATTTTAAGGTACAGCATATTGAACCTGAAGAGTATCCAGTAGAATAAAGATGAGAGCTATAATGCATTAAGTAAAGTACTATCAAAGTGGCTTCTGAAGAAGAAAAAAGAAGTAGAAAAGGAAGAAATACAAAAAGGAGAGAAAGTAGAGTAACATTCAGTGATACAGTTGTCGTGACAATTATCATTCATAGTCATCTGTAATTTCAACACCAATTTCTGATGTCATATTCCTCTCATTATTCTTATATTAATATGTTCTATTGAGAATGTCAATGTTATGGGTCTGGAAACAAAGCAAAGTATGAATAATACATTACTTCTCAATTCAATTTGTCCAGTTCACCTACTACATTTATACTCACAGCACTGGTAAGGTATTGAACTGTAGGCCTCAATTGACATCAATTTTCAAATATCAAAGAATGGTATTGATCTTACAAGAACAAGTAAAAAATGAAGTGTTCGAGCTATAGAATCAACTAAATATATTTCTATTTTTATAGTATGTATCAAATAATTTATATATCAATGTTTAAGAACTAGTAGTACTTGTATGCTATTGATAATGATCTACAGTTTCATAAGGATTTATATCATCATCATCATCATCATCTTCTAGACTAAAGTTAAATTCTTCATCAATCTCCTCATCTGACATGATCAGCTTCTTCTTGTAACGATCAGGAATTTTATCAGATTCTTCAGGGTTAGCTATAAAGAGAAGAATAGGATCTACATAATAGCTACCATTAGTAAGTTCTAGGTTAATGATCATCAGTACTTATCACAGTGACCTTGGATAGCTACCATTAGTAAGCTCTAGACTAGTGAACATCAGTACTTACCACAGTGACCTAGGATAGCTACCATTAGTAAGCTCTAGACTAGTGAACATCAGTACATACCACAGTGACCTAGAATAGCTACCATTAGTAACCTCTAGACTAGTGAACATCAGTACTTACCACAGTGACCTAGAATAGCTACCATTAGTAACCTCTAGACAAGTGAACATCAGTAATTACCACAGTGACATAGTTTAACTACTATTAGTAAGTTCTGTCTTTAACATTTACAAACCTTTAGTCTCACTCTCTATTTCTGCTTCCAATTTTATTGCCATTGGATTAATAGCACTAACAATTCGTTGTCTGACTTCTCCACCACTATCAGGATCTTTCACTTGGTATTCAGCATCTTCTTTGTCTTCTGAGACTTGAAACAGTTCGGTCTCACCAATTTCACTATCTGCATTTTCATCTTCTTGCCATGGATGAGCCATCCCCTCTCCGAGTGAGTCACTAAAATAAAAAATAAATTTTGAGTATATCTTCTTATCTCAACAACTCACCGCGGAACATTCCTTTCTGATATGTATGAGATATTACTTTTTCTACGTGAACGTACTTTCCGTTTCTTCTGATCTTTTAGTAGGAGCCCTTTAAGAAATCTTCGCTCTTGATATTCTTTTTCTTCCTTTTCTTTAGCATCTCTTCGGACAAAGAAAAAGGTTCAAGAAAGGAGAGGTAGCAAAGAGATCATAAAGCGAGGAAGGTGGGAGTGAAGAGAACTTACTTGTCATAAGTTAAAGTGAAATATAACAAAAGAACAATGATGATGATAATAACTGTTATTAGAAGAAGAAATGGAATAAATACAATAGCTGCTATTGCTCCTGTACTTAGACCACCACTATCGTTATCAGATGGAGCTAATTTGAGAAAAAAGGTAGTGGTTAGATGAATAGAAGGGTGGATAGACAAATGAAAGAATGGATAGATGGATAAATAGATGGATGGACAGATGGATGGATAGATAGATAAATAGATGGATGGACAGATGAATAAATTAGTACAGATGTTGGTTAGTAACTTACGCCAGCAGATTACACCAGCATCATCTTCATGACCACATGCTCTTATTCTTGGTCTCACAGGACAGCTTGTCAAGTTAGTCTCATTTCCTTTACACTGTAGACCACTCAGATGAATAGGACCACTACCTTGTCCATTATAAGCACTAACAGTAACCTATGTATCAATACACTATACCTAACCCATTATGTATTAATGTCCATCATTTCATCCATCCATTCATCCATTCATCTATCCATTCATCCATCTATCCATCTATCCATCCATTCATCCATTTGCCATAGGACCTACCAAACTCGCGTTAACATAACCAAGTTGTCTACACACTACATCACCTTCACTAAGATCCCAGCCATCATCACATACAGTGCCCCAAGTACCATTGAGAAACACTTCTACTCTACCTTGACTTGCAGTGGTACCTCCCACAAGCCTCACATCACCATTATTTTGAGCTGAGACTAAACAGAAAACGCAGACATATTTAAGCCATCATCTTTAACTTACCTGCTATTATGAAGAAAGCGAGATACAGCAAGAAATATAGCATTATCTTTCAGCAAACAAATATAGCCCCACCCTAAATTTGTGCAAAAAGGGGGTGGAGCTCAAATTATTAACCTGATTTGTGTCTAGAAATGAGGGCATAATTATTATAACATATAAATGATAAATACTGCAATATAATATATGATTTGGTGTGAATGCCCAAGCTACACATTATAGAAATAAGTCAAGGGTTAAGTCACATGACAAGCATGTGACAACAGTGCCAATATCATGTGATACTCAGAGTTCTCCTTCTTCCTCTTCAGCTGACATTAATGTGGCCGCTTCAGCATCTGGTGCTATCTCAGTTTTTATCTTGACGCATGTAAAATCAACATGACGACTCTTGGCGTCTTCCTTCTCCCACGACATACGTACAAATGGACGTTGTATGTAATTATAGACGACTAATAATGGATGGATGAAAGTAAAATGGACACATAAATTTTATACCTTCCGTTCTTCCTGTATTGGGTCTGATTTTGACTTTTTCTTTTGTTGTTGGGAACCCTTCAATACCTATACGAATCTTCTTGAGACCCTTCTCTCTCAATACTTCCTTGGCTATGTCTCTATTTTCAAAATATTTGAAAAATCGACAAAGATCGGTTGCATGAACTTCTACAAGTTGAAAATAATCTGTCAATTTGTCATACAGCTATTCATCCATTCATTTATTTATCCGTCCATTTGCACGTCCATCTGTCCATCCATCAGTTCTTACGTTGTATATGTTCTTCTCCTACAGAGGGAGGGTATTCATCATCCCAATCAATGACATCATCTTCCATTAGAACGACTAGTTGACATTCTCTTTCTCCTTTCTACAAAGGAAGTAATTAAAAATAATGACAATAATGAATATATAATAAGTTGGTCTTACTCTAGCACAATGCACCATAGCTGGCATTATGTAAGGTTCAAGATACTCTTCAAATTGTGCTCTAGCTCCGTCATTGGAAAGTTCATGAAGGAAGTCCCCTAGCAATAGAATCATAATAAATAACACATGTTGCTATGGTGATAGTGGGCGTGTCTTACTTAGATTGTTGGTTTTAATTGTTTTCTCGTTGAAAGGTATCAAAAGATAGTCACAAGCTTCCCTAACTTCTTGGATGGATTCTGACGAGGGACATGTTAACAAACCAGTCTTGTAATAATCCTATTAAAAAAGATCCATCCATTACAACATCATTATCTGTATGGTCCTCCTTTTATCTGTCCATTTATAGTATTATCCATTCATCTATTGTCGTTTCATCCATCCATCTACTCATTGTTTTCACCATATCTATTGGTAATATTTATGTTTTTATCCATCCATTTTCCATCCTATTTATCCACTTCTACTAACCAGTACTGCTCTGAAGACATGTGATGATATACCATTTAATATACGATATTCTCCGTTCTCATTTGGTTTGATTTCCATTGGAGTACTAAACATTCTAGAAACAGATGATGTAATTATGATATCACTTCTAACTATAGGACCAATACCTTCCCAGCATTGTGTTAGGATGTCTTGTAAATAACGACGAACTCACTGAAAAGCGTTTCCCATCTACTATCAATGTCATTACATCATTGACTTGACTTGTAGCGGTCGATTTAGCATCAGAGAACAGTCTCACAGAGGTTTTATCTACAGGTGGACTTCGACCGTCTTGTTGTCCTCCAGTGGCCATTGTTTAGCTCTTTAAAAGTCTACAAATATTGTCCCTTCTTCTGAAATGTCCTGAGTCATGCTTGTTTTAATTTCATTGACCACGCCCATATGTTTGCGGATGATGAATTTCGTTGAGGGTGTGGCTGAGATTTCTCAGAAAAAAGGCGAAGTTCTCCCTAAAGAATAATACTGCAGACGTTGCTCAATGGCAGAAGATCAAAAGTCACAAGCAACAAAGGCTCTAAAGAAACTGTATGCTAAGCTAACTAGAAGCTTAGATCCAGATACAGCTGGAGATTTTTTATCAGAGAATCTTATTACCGCCAACGAGAAGGAAAGAATCGACGCTGGTTCTACGCGGACTGAAAAGAATACTCGATTGTTAGATGCTTTAAGGCGCAGAGACAACTTCAAAGCAATAAAGGGAATTATTAAAGTATTAGAGGAAGAGAAAGAAACAAATGAAAAAATATTGATGGAAATTGCTGCAGGTTAGTGAGACTGGGCACATAGCTCAAGTGGCAATAGTAAAAAGTGTTTTATTTTTCTAGAATTTCCACCATACAGCTATGAAAACGGCTTTCAAGAAACTGACCAGCCAATTCCGTGTAAGTATATGTTTGTCCTAACATATAGACTGCTATTATAGTGCATTACATGTTCCATCACGTGGGTCATTTTAGCAAGAAAAATTTGCTATTTGAGTTTCGTGTCATTTGTTTAATTTTACTTTTCTATTGTGTGGTGTATAGGATTGGTAAAGAGATATCACATAATGTACATATTACACATTATCGCCTCTTCATATAAGTTTCAGTAGTTGTCTAGACTAATGACTTTACTAAACTTGTAACAAATATTGGAAAATTGTTTTTACACGCTACATATGGAATGTCAGATTGATTTTGTATATGGTTGTCATGGATACTACAATGTTTGCCAGTACATAAGTACATAAGTAGTGAATTTGATATAATCTCTTGTAGCTACTCAATAAATATGGCATATAGCAAAATGCACTCAATAAATATAATAATAATCTATACATGTATTGTACCTGTTTACCTAGCTAGCTGATGTTATGATGCTATAAATTTGTACTTCATTTTTCTTTGCAGCAACTGGTGATGTACATGCAGCAACAAAACCCACACTAATACCACGTGGTCAGACAGAGACTGCTGAACCAGCACCAGTTTTTGTTGAAGTTCCAGGTCTTCCCAGATTAAAACCAAGTGAGTACCAAAACTTAAAATTTAACTTTATATGATAACTTGTCTCTCCTCTAGGTATTCCTCTTAAAGATACTGATCTCACTCTGACTGGTCCTGCACACATTAATTCACCCCACCAAGAATTTACAGATGGAGGAGGTAAGAAGCGGGATGCTTATCCTATGAACAGCATCCCACGTGGTTACTGTGTCATTGTCAACAATACTCATTTTACTACAATGAAAGATAGAGCTGGTAGTCATTGGGATGCTGATGAATTGGAAAAGCTATTCAGTAGGTACTTGGGGTTTCATATTGAGCGATTTGAGGATCTTGATTCAAAACAAATCATCAAATTAATGGAGAACATTCAACGTCAAGATCATTCAAAATTGAGCTGTTTAGTTGTAGCCATATTGACACACGGAATCAATGGAGAAATATATGGTACAGATGGGAAATTAATTAAAGTGGATTATATTACTAAGCATTTTGTGGGGACTGCTTGTCCAACATTAGGTGGAAAACCTAAGCTTTTCATCCTTCAAGCTTGTCGAGGAGGTAGTTTTGATCCAGGTGTGACTGTTGAACAAACAGATAGTGGGGAAATTGATGAAGAAATTTTGGATCAGGAAGAAACCGATGGAGGAGGATATGAGCTTGCACTCCCCAATGAAGCTGATTTTGTTCTTGCGTATGCAACAACGCCAGGTTTTGTCTCCTGGCGTAATTCAGCTTTTGGTACTTGGTTTGTGAAGGCTTTGACAGATACAATGTACGAGAAAGCTAAAACCGATCACTTGATGGACATGCTGACTGAGGTCAATCGCAAAGTAGCTGAAGAGTATCAATCACGTGGCAAGCAGAAGCAGATGCCACAGCCTGTTACAATGCTTCGCTACAAGCTCTTTTTCCCACCAGTTTAGATAAGAACCCATAGTTAAAACTTTACTGCAAGTGGCTAAGATAATATCACTTACTTTTTTTTCTAATATATAGTATAATGAAAGTATGTCACTTTAAGAGTTTATTTTGTAATAATTCTATTAAGAACATGCTGCAGATTTGTATACAGTCAATTTTATTGATTTGTTTAATATTTACTTTTACAATGGAATGATAACAGTTAACAAAAGTATAATTGACCGAAATACAATTTTGAGAAGTGAACTATCAACAAAAGAATATCAGAATTAAATAAATATTTCATAAGAGGGAAGATTATTGTTTTGTGTGAAGTTTGCAACTTCTTGGATTTAAAGATTACACATTATTAATGTAATCTAGCTGAATAGTTGTCATGAATTTTGAAGGAAGAGCGATGTGTTTGGTCGCCATATCTTGACAGTTTTGTCACTAGAGAGAGAGAGAGAGAGAGAGAGAGAGAGAGAGAGAGAGAGAGAGAGAGAGAGAGAGAGAGTAATAATACTTCAAATTACACAACTAACCTTGATGCTGTAAAAACAGAATACTGATTGACAGCAATAGAATTAATAGACATTTTATGAGCACTAATTTCACCTAAAAAAAGGACGAACAATTAATTTATCTGTCTATCCATCAATCTTCGTCCATTCATTAAAGAGTCTATTGTTTCTCTTCAATCACTTACCTATATTATGACAGTTGTCTGTCAGCCACATTTTAAGTGTACCACTCTTACAAGCACTGACCAGCAGTGAAGGATACAGGACATCCAATGAAGTGATGGCATTCCCTCGACTTTGAGGATGAGCACCATCAACGGCCTGCAATACATAATATAATAAACATTTCATAAAATCTCTCTTTCTCTTTACCTGAATGAGGCTACGTTTATCAACATCCCATTTCTTAATACTCACACCACAAGCACTATACATTGTATCCTGATGGACAGCAAGAGAAGAGACGGTATCATAGTGGGCGGGGCTTAGTGTTGATTGAGGCAGCTGGATAGAGTAAAAGTTTGATAAGTACATTTTAAATATAAAGTATTAAAGTACTTGACTAAAGCCTTGTTCATTATATAACAATCTTGACACTTCGTAAAGCTATTAAAATTAATGAGAAATTATTAGACAAATCTCATAGAAAATGGGATTTACTTTTATTAATCGGTCTCTAGAACCTGTTGCTAAGATACCATCATTAAGAGTTGCCATAGTACCCACTGCTCCATTATGACCCACCAATCGACCAATAGCAGACATTCTAAAAGTAAAAGATACTAAAATGATCCATTCACTCACTCCTTACTGTCTCATATCCCAGACATTAACAGCATTACCAGCTGCTGAGAACAACATATCTCCATTGATTACTATGTCTTGGACAACAGTATCAGCGCTAGTAAGAGAAGATAATGGTAGATTACTACCTGTAGTTGTCTGTCCAGGAGGTCTACAAAGAAAGAAAACATTAAATCTCTCCTATATTATTTAATAATCACATACAATAGAGTCTTAATAAACTGAGGGTTTCTCAAATCACGTAGGTCCCATATTTTAATTAAAGATTGACAGGCGGTAAATACTAACTGAGATGTTGGACAATAAGTGACTTTTCTGACGTAACTATGGTGACGAGTCAGAGTGGCCATTTCTTGACCGCTAGATAGATCCCAGACTTTAACAGTACAATCTGAAAGTAAAGAAATGAGAATAAAATAATCAGTTATTAGTATCGTTTTAGTTTGTTTAAAATAAATTAATTTTAGCTTTTTTAGTTTTTGTGTTCATCAGTATCTACTAGTGGATATTGCTGGATACCAATAGGATACTCAATATGATACCAATAGGATACTCAGTAGGATACTCAATAGGATACTCAATAGGATACCAATAGGATACCAATAGGATACTAATAGGATACCAATAGGATACTCAGTAGGATACCAATAGGATATTAATAGCATACTCAATAGGATACTGATATACATTAATGGGAACTATAACTAGTAGATACGAAGTGCAAGAATATCTATTACAGTACTTATAGTTTGACTAACTATTACCTTGTGATCCACTAAATAACATAAGATCAGTTGCATAGACTGTTAGTACTCCACTGGAGTGTCCTTTGACTGTGTGTGTACACATGAGGAATTTACCAGAACGAGTGGAAAAGGATCGTTCACTTTCAAAATAACCTCTGTAAATGGATAAATGGATGGATGATAAATGGATGAATGAATGGATAGGAAGACAGACAGACAAACAGACAGAGAGATACCTAGTCTCATATGTAGTACCATTCTCTTGAACTGATGACAATCTTGTCAAATTAGCATGAGATCCCTTCTCACCAGAAGAGCCATCATTATTGACTTGAGGCAAAAGTGGAGCTGATCTTAAAGAAGAGAAATGATGATACAAAGAATCAACAAAGAATTTATTTACCTTTTCTTAGAAAGAAATGGTTGAGTGGGTCTCTTAGGACTTGAAAGATCTCCACTGTTCTTCCTAGTACGAACATGTAATGAAGTAGCTAAATCAAGACCTTTGTTCCCATCAATGTTATCATTGAAACGTTTATCTAAATGGATGAATTAATACATTAATGATAGGAGTTTGAGTGAAAGTACCTTCATGACTAGACTGATGAAGAAACTTGGGTGACGGTGGATCAGAAAGTTGACGTCGATGACCCAAACTAACGCGTATCTCAGTAGGTAGAGCAGTACGACGACGATACTATATTTGGTAAAGAAACATTAGAGAGAAGTTATTATAAGTTATAAACTATATATATTATCATGACTTGATAATCTTTTATAATGCTGTTAGCATTACATGTACCTTGACATTAGAGTGCTCCATTTCCTCTGGAGTTTGCTGTTTGTCATGAGACTCATCTCGACTTTCAATGTCTGTTACTCTTACCTTTAAATAAAATAACTAGTAATCAATTAACTAGTAATCAATTAATTTATTAAAAATATTCTTCTCTAGTTGTAATTATCTGTTGTATTTGAATATAAAACTAATCTTTTATTACCTGTATTTGTTTTACTGTATCTGTTGAGATCTGCTCTTCGATGCAATCATCACTTGATAATAATATAGTCTCATTGACTCTTTTGTCATCAAAGTGGGAGGGGCTATCAAGGTTAATACAAAGAGGGGGAGGAAGAGGCATTTGATGTAATGTGGTAGTGATTTTGGAGACTGTTCGTGAGTTAATGACGAGGGGAGATTGAGGAACGTGAGGAGAACTATACATTTTAATGAGTTCAGCATGTTGCTCTGACGTGGCTAGTCTCATCTTTAAACTTTTTACTTCAATGTCTTTCTGCGAAGCCAAAGTACCCTATACAGAGATAAGAGGTGTGGTCAGGGTCAGTGGGTGTAGCCAAGTTATACTCACAGATTCAATGGCCATATTGACTATATGTTCAAGTAAGTACTTAGCCTCTCGTGTGGAACAAGTGTGCACAAGAGCTACAGTATTGACGGTATCACTTTCCATCTGTGAGAGAGAAGTAGAGAGAAGTCTTTTAATGACTTAATGATGTGAGGGACCTTGATGTCTTCAAAGATAACAATGTCTTCTTGAAGTTTTTCAATGCAGTCATTAGCCCAACTGATTTGAGCTAACAGTGCCTCTAACTCTTCTTCAATGCTATCTAACATTTCATATTCCTTTGAAATAATGGATGAATAGAAAGACAAAATGGATAAATGGATGGACTGAGAATGGAATGAGTAGCTAAAGCAATGGACAGAGGAATGAGATGGATGAATTGACAAATGGACAACAATGCATAATGGACAGATACCTCAGAAGCTTGTAATAAATCTTCTCTTTGTAGCTTGAGTTCATCTGCTTTGTGAGATAGTTCTTCTCTTTTCTGTACCCATCTATCCAAGTCACTTTCAAAACTATTCATTGTTTGACGACGGTTGATTATCTCATTAATCTAAAATATATAAACAAAACCTTAGACAGACAGACAAACAGACAGACAGACAGGCAAACAAACAGACAAACAAATAGACAAACAAATCAGACAGACAGACAGACAAACAGACAGATAAACAAACAGATTACAAACAGACTTACCAATCTTTCCATATCTCTCCATTTTCTCTTGGCACTGTCACTTGTGTACACAGAGGACTGGCGACGTTGAAGTCGTGCTTTTTTAGCAGCTGGTCCATTATTTTTCTGAGTTATAGAGGGAGAAACAGGTGGAGCTGTCATGGGACGTTCCCATTTTGTTTGTGCAGTGTTTTTGGACGAGTTAGATTGCTGTCTTCGTAGTGCTACAACCTGGAGGAAGAAAGAGGAAGAATAGAGAGACTTAAGAGTGTAATAATTTGTACCTCCTCTTGTTTTCTCTTTAAAACCATTTCTTTCCTTCGTGCATCTGCTTGTAGTGTTTTAATAAGATTCTCTTTCTTACGATGATCTTTGCGAAGTTGAGCTATCTCTCTGAAAAATAAGATTGTCATTATGTAATATTCCTTAGCTACAGTATCTATCCATCCATTCAATCATCCATCTGTCCATTCATACCTTTCTCTCTTCTGTTCTTTCATTTTATAGACTGATGTCTCCTCTTTCAATTGTTTTAATAAATTCACCTTTTGTTTCTTCATATCAGTAAGGTCAGATTTCAATTTACGCAATTCACTATCTTGTTGGATCTATAGTACAAACAAATATCATTATCACTATCACCATCACTATTACTATTATCACCATCACCATCACTATCACCATCACTATTATCATTATCACCATCACTATCACCATCACTATTATCACTATCACCATCACTATCACCATCACTATTACTATTATCAATATCATCATCACCATTACTATTATCACTTAAACCATCACTATCACCATCACTATTACCTCCATTACCATCATCACTATCACCATCATTATCACAGTCATCACCATGACTACCATCATAACAAGCTAAACATCTTACATTTTTCTTCACTGCTTTAGCATGTTCTCTTTTGGCAACTTGCAGCTGTTTTAATTCTTGTTTCAATGAGTTCAACTGTTTCTCGTAACGCTCTCTTAATTCCTTGATCTGATCTTCTTGACGTTCAGAATGACGACTATTAGCTGTAAAATATATGTGTGCATAATACTCAATATCATGCATCCATTAGTAACTATATGTCCATCTATCAATGCATCTATTAGCAACTATGGATCCATTCTTACATATTTCCTTTATCATTTTATCTCTCTCAGCTTCAGTTGCACGTATCTGTTGTTGTAATATTGACATTTTTTCTTCGTATTGTGATCTCAAGGAATGAAGACTTTTTTGAGCTTTCTCTAACTGGTCTACTAACTGTTGTTTGATATTGATTTCTGAATGAAAGTATGAATGAATGAAAGTATGAGTATTGAATGTTAGAATGAATGTATGAATGAATGAAAGTATGAGTGTTGAATGTTAGAATGAAAGTAAACTATATACCAGTTGTCAGTTCAGCAATACTGGTAGCAATGCTTGCTGTATCATCCATAGCCTCTGTGTCATCTTCACTCTCAGAGGAGCAGCTGAGATTAATGGCTTCAAGATCACTAACTTCTTCATCTTCAGTATTCTCTTCCTCCTGATATACAAGAATTTAAAGATAAGAGATGTAGGAACAATCTCTCATACCTCATTAATTTCTGTATCAGATCCTGCCTCTCCTTCTTCTTTCTCATCATCTTCTTCATCAGTTGCAGAAGCAAAAAGATCAGTCTCACTCTGAGACTTCAAAACCCATGCTTCCACGTCAGTGCTAAATACAAAAACACAACATCAAATTGAGTCTCTACATTGTATGCACAGAGTAAATGGAATATAAGCCCATGTCTTGATTATAAGCACATAGTAAAACTAAAGCTCATGCTGTTAGCATATTACTGTATAGATAAAAGCAGCTGCAAATAAATATTACCTCATTTGTTCAGGAGACATACTTCGATCTCTCTTCCTAGTTCTTCTCCTCCTCCATCTAACAGTCTTTGCAGAAGTACCATCTTTAGAACCAGAGGACTAGAAAAAGACAAGTCATAAACTCTATCTTAAATTCTGTGCGTATTCATTTGTCATAATTTCATACCTTAACTTTCATTTCTTCTTGTAATCTTTCTATATGACTTCGAGCAGTCTGAATTATTTCTGTGGTCTCTATCTCTGGTGGAATATTACTGGGCCCTCCTCTCTGTCTAGTAACAGAATTAGGTGGAGTGTGAGCAAAAATTGTGGAAGATGTCGAAGTGAGACGGTGAAGGTGATGTTGAGGTAATGAGGAGTGTTGAATTTGTTCACGTTGTGACTCACTGAGCAATAATTGAGATCTAAAGAGAGAGAGAGAGAGAGAGAGAGAGAACAAATCAAAGAAGTCCTAACATAATTACCATCCATTTATTAATCCATCCATTCATTCATTAATCTACTATCCATACACCTGTTTACCTCAAGTCTTCAATCTGTTGTAAATATTCTTGTAATACACTTTGTATCTGAGGACTGTTATTTTCTGCACCTTCTACACTCATTACTGTATGCAAAAAACATAAACTAAATCCTGCTCTGTAACTATTCTTTCAAAATTCAGATACTATTAAAATGTTATATATTAAGGACTGTGCTTATATAAAGGACTGTGCTTATATTAAGGATTGTGCTTATGTAAAGGACTGTGCTTATTTAAGTGGCCATGCTTATGTATCCAGTAGGCTTTTCATTAATAAAGGACTATACACTTGAGGTGTTATTTATATTGGATTATCTTTACCTTGTCCTGTTGATTCATCTTGATGTCTGAGCGCTATAAGATCTTTCTCGGATTGTAAAGTAGCTAGCCTCTCATTTTGACTGTCAATTAAACTCTGCATTGCTTTAATACGAATTCTAAGTCTAGAGATAAAATATTATCATGTTAGTAATTACTAGAATCTGTGAATGAAAATGGCAGACAGACAGACAATAGACTGACTTGTCATTCTCTGCCTTCAACAAAGTGTTCTCACTGGAGAGATCATTCAGGACAACACTGCCATCATCAGTCACTACTAGACGACCTGATCGAAATTCTTGTATTTCTAATTCTAGTTCTTGAATTCTTTTATGGAGAGCAGAAATTTGAGCACTTGATTTGTCTTGGTTGACTGACACCTGAATGAATGAATGGATGAATAAATGGTAAATGGATGAATGAATGTATGGATAGATGGATGAAAAAGTAATTGAATGGATGAATAAATGGTAAATGGATGAATGAATGTATGGATAGATGGATGAAAAAGTAATTGAATGGATGAATAAATGGTAAATGGATGAATGGATGTATGGATAGGTGGATGAAAAAGTAATTGAATGGATGAATAAATGGTAAATGGATGAATGGATGTATGGATAGATGGATGAAAAAGTAATTGAATGGATGAATAAATGGTAAATGGATGAATGAAAGTATGGTTGTCTATTATGGATGTACTGACTTTATTTTTTATATTTCTTGCTCTGTTGGCATATTTTAAAGTATTAAGTGTTTCCATAAAGTCTCTATCACTAGGACTGATACAGGCTATCATCAGTGTCTGACTGTTACCACCAAGAGAGTCTTGAAGGAGGCGTGTCAACTTGCTGTCTCTGTACGGAACATGAGATCCTTTCTTAGCTTTATCACCCAATGCACTTATGACATTACCAAGAGCAAGCTAAAAGAAAAATAAAATATTATTATTAATTTGGTATTGTTTATCTTTGATTGTTTGTTTGAGGTGTCTCTTTGTCCATCCATTGACCAGTCCATCCATCCATCCATTTATCTGTCTATTCATCTAATTGTCCATCCATCCATCCTTACCAATCCACAGTTAATAGAGATCCCTTCTTTAGCTCTCTCTCCAGTTGCTCCTGTTCTCTTCAGACGTTCTGAACCAGCCAAATCCACAAAATGGAATTTAGAAGTTAAAGTCTCCCAGTCTAACACCTCAGGTCCAGAATCAGAATTCTAAAAGATAATAATCTTTCATTTACATGTTTTCATGTACTAGTCTATTGTATAGTACATGCTGTAACCATAGCAATGAATAGGTAGGTACATGTACATGTCTTCTTGTGTGGTCTGTGAATATTTAATTAGATTACACTTACCATCTGTACAATAGGTCTTTGTTGTACCATTATTAGAGTGAAAATAGCATGTGACCGAGACGACTGGGCATTCATGTTAGTGCTTCCCACGGACCGAGAGAGTGCACCACGTTTCAAAACTTCTAAAGTCTCTTCTTCGCTCTTGACTTGATGAGTGATAGCACCATCAACGTAGATATTACCATCTTGTGACTCGTGTATTCTGAGTCTCTTGGATGAGTCTCTTGATGAGTCAAACAAGTCAATGATTTCTTCATTGTATAGTTCGAGAAATTGAGTGGAGAGTTGAAATTGTGGGGCAGGTATGTTAGATGTTTGAGCCTCTTTTTGTCGAGCATCTATTCCATTGAAAAGATGGTGAACTGCTCGTGGAATGGCACCTAAATGAGTGTGGTGAGATGGACCCTGTGAATGTTATGAGGTACCTTGTTCTTCAGGGAGAACTGTTACATCAAAGCCAGTACCCATTGTGTATGTTTTACCGCTACCAGTCTGTGTGCGTGTGTGTGTGTGTGTGTGTGTGTGAGGGAGAGAGAGAGAGAGAG
The DNA here is from genome assembly GCA_963693285.1 of Xestospongia muta. Lineage (NCBI taxonomy): Eukaryota > Metazoa > Porifera > Demospongiae > Haplosclerida > Petrosiidae > Xestospongia > Xestospongia muta. The sequence goes on from OY848924.1 coordinate 7,582,290, forward strand.
AGAGATATTAAGACTCAATATGGATAATGGTTCAAAACACATTGACTATACAAAAAATCTTATAATGAAGCCTGTTATCTTTCATCAAATTAACTGTATTATTGAGACATATTGAGACCAATCAACTTAACAAAGTCTTGCCAAATATTTTGCTAGTTTTTGAAATTTTTCAGAATATTGGGATAGTTCTTTAATACGTACACGTACATAAACAGTTCTACATGATACATTACCCTAGTCATCTCATGATATGTCACTATAGTAACTTACTTGTCCATATGCTAACACTGTAGCATTAAGTCCACTGAAACATCTGGAGTTGATGAAAAGAGTAAGATAGTTATCAAAACATCAAAAAAAGGACCACAGTCATAGAGAATTATTTAGCCACTATATAGGATATCTACCATTAGTAATGTCTAGACAAGTAAATATCAGTATTTACCACAGTAACCTAGGATACCAGTACTAGACCAATCAGATATGACTTACCCTTCTACTAAACCTTCCACACAAGAGGAGTAAAGTTCTAATTGTTCAGTTCCCACATCATAGACATAATCATAAGTGAATGCTTTGTCCTTTCCAAGGATTACTTGAGGTTCACCTGGTGTTACAAAAGTACAAACACGACACATGTCTACCTGTTCTCTGGCATTTTGTGGTCTTATTCTAAAGGAAAATATGAAAATTGATAGATAACTAGAGAGAGAGAGAGAGAGAGAGAGAGAGAGAGAGAGAGAGAGAGAGAGAGAGAGAGAGAGAGAGAGAGAGAGAGAGAGAGAGAGAGAGAGAGAGAGAGAGAGAGAGAGAGAGAGAGAGAGAGAGAGAGAGAGAGAGAGAGAGAGAGAGAGAGAGAGTGTGTCACCTTATGGCCACCTTAACTGATGTCTCTGCATCTAATTTTTCCATTGTTTATTACCTATATAAAATATAAAAATAAAATTTATCATAATTACATTAATCTTGTTTTCCCTAATTCATTTAGCTGCATTGACCTAATTAATGTACACGTAAAATACATGTACATGTAGTAATAAATACATGTACATGTAATAATAAATACATGTACATTCATGTGAACTATATGTAGGTATCGTTGAAGTTAACTATGTTATTACCACACCCACTGTTATTGCACATCCTTATTAGGTAATAAAATAAACATGTATACAGATCAAATATGACCACATGACAGCCATCCCACCCACTATTAATTATAGTAACTGTACTGTAACTAATTAAGAATGGAACCAACACTATAATAATAATTAAAGTGTCTATATATATATTTAGAAGACTAAAATATACATAACTTAACTACCTATTGTGTCTTTCAATAAACAACTGGTCAGGATAAAGAGATACAAACAAGTATATATAATTCTTGGAAAGAAAACTTATCAAATCGTACTTTGTTCAAAAATATGTCCATGTTTATATTCTATATCCTGAATAGGTCAATGGAAATACATGACATATTCTTAACCCTTTTATAGTATTTCATTATCTAGGATATACAAATAAGTACTTTTGTTATTACTTAATGATAATTATATATGGTAATAATTGTACCAACTGTGATATAATTGTTAGTACAATAACAATAATATAAAGTCTAGTAGTAAGGCTGTTATCATAATATGGTTCAGTACATGTCAGTATATGTCAGTACATGTCAGTATATGTCAGTATATGTCAGTACACGTCAGTATATCTCAGTATATGTCAGTACGTGTCAGTATAGGTCAAATGTACTGTTTCTTAAAATATTATATTACTTCTAGAAGTATCAAATGTCTCAACTGTAGAGAGAGAAAGAGAAAGAGAGAGAGAGAGATCTGGTAGTCTAGACAACAACCAGTAAAAGACTAATAATGAACTCATTCTATCCAAAAACCACATCTATATGCAAAGAATGATTTCAAGATAGATCAGATATCAAGATCACATTATTCTGAAGTGATTCTCTAAATTTTTGACATAACTTAAATAGCATATCAAAAAAGGATGGTGACATGAGTCACATGAGATAGCCACAAGCATGTGATAAGCATGTCAGTTGTCCTATGGTATCCTTATGTGGTAGAGTTAATAATCTATTAGTGTTTATTAGTCTAGAGCTTACTAATGGTTTCTATGCTAGATCACTGTGGTAAGTACTGATGTTTATTAGTCTAGAGCTTACTAATGGTAACTATCCTAGGTCACAATGGTAAGTACTAATGTTTACTAGTCTAGAGCTTACTAATGGTTTCTCTGCTAGATCACTGTGGTAAGTACTGATGTTTACTAGTCTAGAGCTTACTAATGGTTTCTATGCTAGATCAACGTGGTAAGTACTAATGTTTTACTAGTCTAAGCTTACTAATAGTGATTGTAGCAACAGTCATTATCTTACTCTAATGTTCTCGTAAAGTTTGTACTAAAGAAATGATAGTTAGTTTATATATACAATCTAGTTTGTTGTCTTACATAATGTGCTTATGAAATTCCATCAAGATATGCAAGAACACAGTGATTTTATCATTGTTTATGTTATTCATGACAACATAGCTTAGATGTCCATGGAGACAGAGCGAGGGTAGGAAAAGAGGAAAAAGACAAGTAACTCGTCACAAAAGGTGTGTGAGAGAGAGATGTTATTGATAACACACACGATTGAGTGAGCACTTACCAACTTGCAATAATCCACTTAAGCAATGTAAACAAACCTGATAATATAAAAGTGATTGTACACACTAAGTAATCTGATCCTAACTCCCACCTTACAACTAAGAAACATTAAAACGTCTTTTAAATTAATGCATTAAGTTACAGCTGCAATTTAAACCCGGTCGTCAAAAACTAATTAATACGATTAATTTATATCAGTTTGTAATATAGCTGAGTTCTATACTGAGAGGTCATATTGTCCCTCTCTCTCTCTCTCTTTTTGTGGATATGTTTGTTGCAAAAAATTGCTGTGTTTTGACTAGTGAGTATCAGGACTTTGAAAATAAAAAAGAGAAGTGTTAGTAAATATCTTAACGGTTGAATAAGCACACACAATATCTAGCAACAAATATACTTTAAGTAATATAAATCTAGAAATATAAAACATCTTTCCTTAAAAGGTATCCTATAACAGTGACAAAAAGGCTACAGTGATACCACCTAATGTTTCCTAGAACTCATCATTAGGTCATGATTTACACTTAAAGGGTGTTAAAATGTAAGGTGACAAGTGGTAGCTATTGAAACTATTCAAGCATGTCTACTAGCTTTTAAGCTTTGCAGCTAATGGACTCTTGCAAACAACACAAATAACCCAGATAGCATATTATAACACACATATAATAATAATTATATATATATATATATTATAATGCAACTTGCACTGACTAACATGTAAAAAAGACGATACACTCACTTGTACAGTACCTGTTGTTGAGTCACGACAGCTGGTAGTCTGGATGAACGCAAATAAATGCTAGTTTCTGCTGATCGAGTAAAGCTACAAGTGTTTCTTCATGATGTCACAATTTTTAAACTTTTGAAAAGTAGCATGACCACGCCCAAAATATTAATTGATTATTAAGTTATAATAATTAATAATTATTGTAGTTTTTTTAACCCTTTGTAGTCCGTTGTCATAGCAACAATAGCTTACCTTGTACGGCCAATGGAGGGTGAGGTGGTATCACTATATGAATCACAAGAAGATGTTAACAGTGAAGGTGAGCTAACATTTCAATTTTTAATAATATGGTATTGATTTTTGTCAGTTTTTGAACACAGTGAAGAGGGCAACAACGACCATAGTCTTGACAGTACAGTAAACTCAGATGATGATGATCTCTCTTACAGTCATAGTAGTCAGGAATCTGAGGGACAGGCTACATCTACTTCATTAAATGAAGACAATTTACCTAAAATGACTAAACAAGTACATTTGGTCACATGTATTTTGTACCAACTGTATATTGTTAGGAACAAATGGAGTTTTTAAAGTTATCATCCCACATCAATCAACTTTGTAGCAATATGAATGAGAAAGAATACCAGCTGAAACAAACTAGGTCAGTAATGTTTGTATTAGTAATTTGTTTACGTCATGTTAGTATCATGTTAACATTATATTAACATTATGTAGGTAATTGCATCAGTATAGTGTTAGTATCATGTTAACATTATATTAACATTATATAGTTAATTGCATCAGTATAGTGTTAGTATCATGTTAACATTATATTAACATTATATAGTTAATTGCATCAGTATAGTGTTAGTATCATGTTAACATTATATTAACATTATGTAAGCAATTGCATCAGTATAGTGTTAGTATCATGTTAACATTATATTAACATTCTGTAAGCAATTATGTCAGTATAGTGTTAGTATCGTGTTAACATTACATGAACATATAAATAGATTATGTTAATATGGTGTTAGTATCATGTTAACATTATATTAACATTATATAAATAGATTATGTTAATATGATGTTAGTATTTTATCCTAAAGGGAAGAACTATCCCAATGCAGAGAACATATTCAAATACTACAAAAGGAATGTCAAGATAACGAAACAATGCTACAAACTTTAAATGAGCAAAGAAACAAGTAAGTGTATATTGTTTACATCCGTCATGTGACTGTCATGTGATTCTTAGACCGTCTTTGAGTCTAGTTCATCATCGATTGGATAAAATTAGGCTAGAACTGTCAGCTGAGAAGAATGTGAAACAGGACTTAGAAGAGAAAATAGCTAAACTGGAGTAAATCTACTTTATTGTTTATTGTTAACTTAAGTATTTTCGTTAATAGATTAGCTGTGTCAGAGGCTCACTTGGCCTACAGTCAATATGACAGCTTGCAGCCATCACTACAAGAAAAACAATGTTTCCTGCAACAACAGAAGACCAGACAGGCCATGATGAGAGTCCAGGGTCAAACTAGACAGCTAATAGAGGCACAGAGAATGGAGACAATGAAAGAAAAAGACTTGCAAAATTTATTGAAGATAAAAGAAGACTTAGCTAATATTTCTTTAGAGAAAACTAAACAAGCTCAAGAAGATAGTCGAAAGTTCTTACAAAAGAGTTTTGCAAGGTTTGATGTGTAGATTTGTTGATTTAGGCCAATATGTGTGTCTGCATGTGTGTGTGTGTGTCTCTCTCTCTCTCTCTTCTAACAGTGACTCATTTGTCATTTATAATTTGTATATTTCAGAAGAAAAGTCAAAGATGACATTGAAAAGGAGAAACACCAGAGTTATATGGAGCAAAGAATGAAGGCATTGCTTAGTTTGAAGAAGAACATTGAGTCTAGTCAAGTTAGTTGGACTATGAAGATTTAAATGATAATTATCTCTCTCTCTCTCTCTCTCTCTCTCATTTAGAGTGCACTTCAAGCTCACCAATTGCTGGAGAATGAGAAACAAAGGAGAATAAAGATACAAGAGAAAGAAGAAAGAGAGAAAATTATTCAAGAAGGTGGTAATCCAGATGAAGTTTTGCTACGAAGAAAAAGACTTCGCCAGTTAGAGAAAGAGAAACAGTGAGTTGAAAATGACAATACGATATTTTATTAGTGAATGTTTTGTCCCTAGAAACTTTGAACAGAAACAGAAGCAAAAACAAGTATGATTCTTCCATTCTATTTGTCCATATTATTTAATACATCGTTGATAATTATTTGTTTATAGTTGGATATAGTGAGTCGACTTGTTGAAGAGACCAAAAGACAAGAAAAATTGAACAAGAAAGTCTCTCAATCTCATTGGCAGGGAAGAATGGACACCAACAACACATCAGGAAAACCAAAGGAGGTCATTTTACTATATGTCCATTAAATTGCCCGTGCATCCATTTATTCAAACATTACACTCGATTTTTCATGCAGTAATTACTATTATTGTTCCATTAGATGACTAGAGACAAGAGAAAAAAACAAAGAGAAGATAGAAACCTGTTATTGGAAGAGAACCACGATGATACATGCAGTTACCAATCATTACCACCAGTAGAATCAGTAGTAGATCAACCAGTGCCTGAATCATTTAATATTATGTATGTTATAATATTGATTAGTAGTGTCTTAACTGTCTCTAACAGTGAGAAGACTCTCTTACAACCAGAGATACCAGGTCTATGGGAGAAAAGAGATATTAATAATGAGAATGACAAAAAGGAGACACACAAACAAAGCAAAATGGAAAAAGTATAACAATAATTAACAGCTGTCTGTCTGTCCATTACTCCAACTATTCATCTATCCATTCATCCATCTATCCATCCATTCATCTATCCATTCATCCATCTATCCATCCATTCATCTGTCCATTCATCCATCCATCCATTCAGGCTATTATGGAGAAGACTCTTAGTAAATTGAAGAAAAGTGCAATAGTAACACAAGTTGCAGCTGGAAGGGAATTCAAGGTTAAAATAATTCTACAATAAAATATTTTATTATTAAATTATTTGTTTATAAATTTAGGGACAAGGATTTCTCAGTAAACCAGAGGAGATCAGATTTAAAGTAAGTACATCTGTTGAACATCTTTCCACTCCATTATCTATCTATTTTATTCAAACTTTATACATTTATCTATTCCACATTAGGATTTTGACGTGGGAAAGGTTTATAAAAAGAGAGTTCAGTTAACAAATATATCATACACAGTGAACCATGTCAAACTCATTGAAGTCAGTGAGAACTTAAAAGATTTTATTCAGATTGAGTAAGTCAAATAAATACTACAATATTTTACGTCTTTTCATTCTCAATTAGATTTAATCCTCCAGGAGCAATGTCAGCTGGTTTGACTTGTCCTATGATGGTGACCTTTGAACCCAAAATCAACAAGGATATTTCAGGATCTATAGACCTATTGTCACAAACTGGTCCTTTCTCTATACCTGTTGTTTGTACCACCAAGAAATGTCTGGTAAATAGCTCTATCTGTCTATCAATCCATTTTCCACCTATTAATTCATCCATTCATCTAATATAGGTATCCATAGAGACACCACAAATTTCATTCGGTTCAGTCTATATTGGAGAGACAGTCAAGAAATCCATCACAGTTCATAATAAGGGAGCTTTATCCACGCAGTTTACCCTTGTCCCTATACTAACACACCCATCTTCTCATCAAACAGTAAGATACCTTAACCCATTCTCACAGAAGATTAATATTCCATTATAAATCACAAACAATAACTATATGTACAATTATACAATTAAGAGACCACTAAAATCATAATAAAGCTATCCTATTTGAATAGGGTCATAAAAAGGGGATCCCTGGAACATATTTGTGGCCTGCAACCTTTCATTCAATGACTACTGTGTTGTCCCAGATCACCCCAGCTGTAGGTTATGGAACACCTCTTTTATGTTTAAGTCAAATTTTTTCGTCAATGTATTGTGGGACAACCAGGTGTTTTAGAACATGAATATGATTATGAGACAGGAAGTGACAACTTTTATAGTATAGTTTATGTTTTTATAACTACAACTTTATTATCCCACGCTATACACACTAATAGTAGTGTCTTTAATATTAACGTTAGTCGCCATTAATAGCAGTGCCTTTAATATTAACATTAGTCACCATTCTTCTTGCAATTCAGAGTCATTCTATAGGTATATTGATTAAAATACTATCCCTCTGATTTTACAGTAGAATGAATTTGTTTTTATAAATACAAAAGCTTTATAGCAAAAAGGGGGATCACTGGGCTTTTGGTAGGGTTTTCCGCTTTTTTTGGTGGATTTTCAGCTTTTTCTTCTGTATCTGTAGGTAGTTACAATTGCCATGTGGACTGATGACAGTCGACGCCACAAACAACAATGTTAGGTTACATGTACAGATACCATTTTTTTAACACAATTTTGGATGGTTTTGTGTTTTTTTGGCCCCAGCTCTCCCCCAATAGGCCTTTTAATTTTTGACTTTTATAGCTACTGCCAATTTTGTTTTCATGTGCTTGTGGGGTTCGTTTGATGGAGTGTATTTAACGAGATTCATGATTAATTCCATTAATGAATATAGTTATAGACAGGAAACAATATCATCAAACTGCTATAATTAAAATGTATAGAGTTATATATATTCACGATACAAATTCCTTCATTAAGCCATCTGTCTAATCTCACAATTTAATACTAACATTTTCACTTTTTAGATATCCCCAACAAATCTAGATAGTTCAGTGGCTCAATCTAAAACTCCATTATCCAGTGATAGTCAAAGAAGTATCTTAAGTACTGTAGAATATGCTACAGATGAGAAACTAATATCATTAGGTGCACTAGAGAAAAACAGTCGTTCATTCAATGATTTAAACTCGCTTACTACCAGTAAAGTCCAGTTTGGTAAAGACAAAGGAAATGGAAAAGCGAAAGAAAAGTCTGGAAAGCGTTCTAAAATATCTACTCCTGAGCCAGGTAATGGATTAGGAGACACTAAAGGATTATCTCCTCCTCTTGATGCTAAAGATACTTCTCAGACTATTGATAGACAACGAGGTGATATACAAGTCTCTATTCTTGCTGAACTACAAGATGATAACCTGGTCTCTAGTACCAGACCACAAAATGATACGTTAGTCACTGGACATGATGATCGACTTGTCTCTGTTGGTATTGTACCTAATGAAGATACTGAAGTGACAGTGACTCATACTGTTAGTATGGAGTCTGTAGAAAAACCAGCAGAATATCTTACTACTACTATTACTATAGGAGAGGTAAGAATTGGTTGGATGGATCAATGGATGGATTGATAATATGTTTATAGGATGGACAAATTTAACATCAACTTTTACAGGTTGATAGAGGTGATCTTCAACCTTATACCTCTTGCACAATTGATCTACAATTCACTCCAGAGTTACCAGGAGAGTACAAGTCTCAATTTAAACTGATCACATCTACTGAGCCAGTAAGACATAGATACCCTTTAAACTAACATACCATTATTATTTTGATCTCTTTATAGATTATCATTACAGCCACTGCTAAAGGAATTGACGTACCTATTTATACTGAAAAAGAGGTACACTAAATTTATTACAAAAATATCTAAAGAACTTGTCCTTTTTTCTCAGTCCTTAGATCTTAAAATATGCTTAGTAGACAGACTATATCAAGACTCCATTGTACTATTTAACAGGTCTGCAATTATGTATAGAATACTTGTACTCCATAGGAGAAATGGACAGACAGACAAACAGACAAACGGACAGACAGGCAGACAGACAGTTACATTGCCGAATAAACAGACAGCCATGAAATACACTCTATATGATTGTCCTTTATACAGTAATACATGGTGACATACTTTTTATACAGATCTACTGTACCTCTACAAGCTACTTTCTCTGTTCCTCCTTCGCTTCAAAATTATATGGAGATATTACCAAGACATGGTCTAGTTCAAGCTGACTCATCATTTGCTGCTCAACTTAAGTTTTTTCCTCAGGCTGCTATCTTTGCTGATGGAGAAATGTTCTTTAAGAAAGACAAACCTGGATTTTTACAAGTACCTATCAGTATTCATGTAACTGGACAGGTATGTAGAATGTAGAATTATTAACATAAAATGGAATATAAATGGATTATAAGCACACTATGGATTATAAAGCCACTATGGATTATAAACCCACTGGTTGGTTGTCTATATTCTCTGTAGACCACACCAGTACTATTTACAGTGACTGCAGTCGTAACAGACTCAGATACGGAACTATCACAGTCAGTTATAGAGTTTGGATACTGCACAATACATGAGTCCCTAGTAGCCAATATAGAACTCACCAATAAGAGCTGTCTACCACAAGACTTTGGTTTTGTTCATCTACCTAAGGTAACCAAGTGGTCATAATACATTCATACAAGTTCACGGTAACTTTATAAGTATGTTAATGTTCTTTCTTTGTCTATAGTGGATCTCTGTACAACCTAATGATGGATTTGGTACTCTCTTACCTCATGAAACTCTGTCTCTTGATGTCATATTTACTCCTGATCAACCACATCAATATTCATGTGATGCAATCTGTAAAACTGGAATCAATAAGTTAGTCATATACCAGGAGCTATATAGATAGGTTATATTTAAATTTTAATACTTTCATATTATAAATTACAATATCAATTGTTTGGTTAATGTAATAGTAATATATGTTCTATAAATAGTATTGTTCTATAAATAGTATTGTTCTAATTTTAGTATTAATAGACAGGCTACAGTAGTTGTATACTTCAATCTTGTGACTTGCATACATTAGTATATACAGTGTCTTAATAACTGCTAATAATTGTAAAATAATTATTATGTTACTAAAAATAAATCTGTTACTTTTCTCTATAGAGATTTCAAGTTGTCCTGTTATGGAATTGGAGTTTTACCAGCGTTACAACTCTCTCATTCAGCTATCACATTTGCAGCTACACCCTTAAATGCTACCACGGTGGCACATGTCACTGTCAATAACCCTCCACTGTCTCGTACAGACAGTGCTGTTATTAGAGGCGTGGCTCCAACACAGGGTCCAAGGATGTTTGAATTTTGTGCCCCCCAAGGTTTACCAGTCTCAGTATCTCCTGCTGTGGGAATAGTCAAACCAGGAGAGGTATTTATTACAATAGCAACATTCAATAGAACTTCTCTATAAGGACATTCTACTATTACTGTTATTGTATTAGCATCCTTTATGATTTTACTAAGATAATATCCCTATAATTAGAACAATTAAATTTAGTTTCTTATAGTTCAATGCATTGAGATTTCAGAGTTTTCACAGTACATTGTAATTTATAACTAGATCGTTGTATTTTAAGTAACTACTTCCTATTTTAAGTAACTACTTCCTACACTATAGTTGGTGAGAGTTGAAGTATCATTCCATCCTTGTGTGGACCCTCAAACAGTACAAGATATAGGAGTTAAACTAGCTGCTAGTTTAGCTGAGAAACTAGCTAAAGAAGAAGAGAATGTAACAAAGGAGGAAGAGAAACCAATCCAGATGGTACAATGTAGTGGCTAGCATTACAGTACATGCAAAGACACACTGCACTACTACACTGAGACTATATAGCTAGCGATGAGCTATTAATATTTTATGAATAGGACTTTCTGATACTAGAAAAATTAAAACAAAAGCTTACAATCAAATAGCATAGTTTATTTTAAATGATTGCCAAGATTAATTTACTTTTCTCTTTTCAGAAATCTCAAAAGGCTCGTCAAGGTGGTAGTCGATTAAGCAATAAGAGTAATTTGGCTTCTAGAAGTAAAGGAAGTGTGGCTTCTTCTAGTGCTTCCCAAACTCATTCTCAAACTCAGGGGCAGAATGAAACTGAGGATGAAGCAAAGATCTTACTGCCTAATCCACCTAATGAAGGGTAAGAATTACATAATTTATTGTTAACAAAACTGTTCATTGAATTTAAATGTCTTGGGAGAGTCAAAGAACACTTAATGGATTCTTTTCATAGTTAGTCACATCACTTAAAAGGTAGGAATGTCGTGTTTCTGACAGAAAACTCTTTAATAGTTTTGTATCACGATAATTGATGTAACGAGGGACAAGACTATAAATGAATTCTCTATAACTTTTTGCTCCGTCATATACCTCTAAAGGTACTAGAGGTTTAGAGGGATCATTGGGATCTGATTGACCACGTAACATCTCCTTCATTTTAAACAATGGATCAACGTCCCATAGATCTATGTCATCATTATAAAGATGAGGATCCTCTATGTCACCCATCTCCATTGCATGCACTAGTCGTGAAAGCATTGTGCTAAACTTTTCTCTCCTCAATTCTTCATTATTAGGTCCTGTCAAGTTTGCTATATTACAACGAACCAATAACACTGTGTATACAAATAAACTTACTTTCTTCTGACTTTTTAAGCTTGACTTTCATTTGTTGGAGTTCTTTTTCTTTAGATTGTAACTTCTTCTCCAGTTCATTTATAACACTCATCTCTTCTACAATATATAATTCCATATTAGAACATTACCATAGTCTAATATTACCTGTTGCTGTTGAACTGGTTCCACTCAGATATTTTTCTGTTAGTCTATCAGCGAGGGATTCTTCTTTGATCTTTTTAAGAGCCTTTATTAACATATACCAGCTGGCATCAGGCTTTTTCAGCCAGAGCTCAATCATTTTAGTCTTACACCTCCCATGGCCATGTGTTGCAAAATATTGCTCTTCAATTTGATTTAATTGAGTTACATCAAGTCTTAAGTGTATACCCAATGTATGCCAGTCATTGACATCTTCTATTGCATCAAGAACATCTCTTAGCTCAGGTTCTGAGTACAAAAATGAAGCATAAAGTATTGACATAAGGTAGAGCTAGTCTCATATATTCAGATCCTTCCTCCTGTGAAAGGAAGGGTCTGACTACAGAAGATAGAACTGACTAAATATAGGGGCAATTTGTGATACTTAAAATGATGACAAAATAAATTGAGAAGTCACAATTATTAAGAAACAATAGGTCTTACTTCCAGTAATTTTCTTTTTCTTTACACCCGCCATTTTTATGAAACTATAGCTAAACAGACTTCCTTATATGGTAATTGTTTATACATGTACGTGTACTACATATTATTATAAAAGTTTGTGGTAATAGAACTTTGTCATAAAGTATTTAAAATAAAATCTAAATAATAACTTTTAACATAATGTATCAACTTTGTCTGTAAGCTCCCTCAGATAGATATACAGACACACTAGTCTCATCCCCAGGCTATTTAGTAGTGGAATGAGGTAGTCTGGGGATGAAACTACAGACACATAGACATCAGAAAAACAATTGTCCTGGTTCTTACTTTTGAACCTTTAGAATCTTCATTTCTATTAACTTATCCACAATATATAATTCCATCTTGGAATATTACTACATTTAATCATCATGCTAATTATTCTTATGCTGTTACGTTATCTTACACTGATACTTCAAGATCTTTTAGCTCAGACTCTGTGTATAAGCAGTGATAATAGTCATGGAATTTAAAATGTTATTTTTTATTGGTAGTAAAAAGGACAGAAAGAATCATATAGAGCAATATTTATGTAATCCTGTTTCATTAAAGGTCTTAAAATTTCCAACTAAAGGCTGAGTTATGAGTTAACACATTACCAGTTGGATCACTTTCATACTCAGTCACATAATGTAAATGATCAGGTTTTGTTTTTGCCACAAGAGAGTGTAAGAGACTTGTATTACGATAATTGATATAACGAGGGAAAAGACTATAAATGAGTTCTCTAATATCATTTGCCTTGTCATATACCTCTAAAGGTATATGAAGTTTAGAGGGATCACTGGGGTCTGATTGACCACGTAATATCTGCTTCATTATAATCAATGAATTATCAATCGATAGTTGGAACCTTCCTTGAAATGGTTGCACGATCATAGCATCAACTAATGTAGAAAGCATTACACCAAAGTTTGTTCTCTTTAAGTCTTCATTCTTAGAACCAGTCATTTGTGCTAAATAAACTCATATTAATATCACTAAATGTCTCTATATGAACTCACTTTCTTCAGACTTTTTAAGTTTGGCTTCAAGTTCCTCTTTCTCTGTTTTTAATTGTTGGAGCTCTGTTTTATTGGATTGTAATTTCTTCTCCAGTTCATTTAAAACACTCATCTCTTCTACAAAATTTAATAATAAATTCTATAGCTATGTAACTTAATATTACCTGTAGTTGCTGAACTGGTTCCACTTAGATATTTAGCTGTTAGTCTGTCAGCAAGGGATTCTTCTTTGATCTTTTTAAGAGCCTTTATTAACACATACCAGCTGGCATCAGGCTTGACTTTCAGCCAGAGATCAATCATTTTAGTCTTACACCTCCTATGGCCTTGTGTAAGATATTGCTCTTCAATTTGATCCATTTGAGCTATATCAAGTCTTAAATGTAGACCCAATGTATGCCAGTCATTGACATCATCTATTGCATCAAGAACATCTCTTAGCTCAGGTTCTGGGTACAAGAAGCAAACATCATTTAATAGAGCATTATCTTAGTTTATTACTGACAAATGACATATATAGAACAATAATGACAGGGCTTAGATGTTTAATACATCCCTGAGAGCAGGCCTAATTTTATTACGCGATATCAATAGCATGGTTTTTGACAAGACATACATACTTACTTTCAGCCATTTTCTTATTGTCAACAATCTTTTCAATGAAGCAATTCCTTATTTGCCATTGGTTATCCCTAGTAATTTGGGATAACCAAACACAATTCCTTATTTGGTCATAATAATTATACATAATGCATATTATAGTACATGTACAAATAGTATTTATATATAATGTATTAATGATTATATTTATTGTTCAATTACTTTAGATCTGATTTGTGGTGGGAGGCATATAACAGTGTTATCACTGACTATGAAAATGTGCTCTATCAATGTTCTATTCCTTGTTTTATATCAACTACACTGACTAATGATATGAGAAATGAACAAATTAACTACAGGTTAGAGGTTGTATAATAATAGTCTATTGGACAACTGGGTCATTGATTTCTTTTCCTCAGAGCTGAGGAGACAATCTATCTTGATATTACAGCTACAGCTGTTAGGCCCTCACTACTAGTGACCTCTAATGGAGGCAGAACTACTATTAACTTTGGTAATGTAGGAGTTGGTAAGATATATCCATATAATATATAAATACATAATGCTATTTTATGTAATATTTAGGAGATAAACAAAGAAAACAGATATCCTTAAAAAACATTTCATCAAAGACACTGAAGGTCTGTTTGTATCAAATGAAGGACAATATACTTTTTCTCTTCATTTATAGCTCTCTACATCTTCTTGTTTTGATCCTCAAGACGGATTTGAAATGAGGAATGCACTACGAGAGATTGTTCCTGATTCCTCTCATTCAATGCTACTACAATTTGCTCCGGAACATTCTGGAAAAGTAAACAATACCTCATACAATAAGAATCTAATCTAATGTCTTACTATTTTAGTATCATGAGACTCTTAAAATTATTTATGGAACATCCTCATACTTGGATCTCACTCTTATCGGAGAAGGGGTTGATCCTGTAGTGGAGGTGACTCCGAGGGATGGTCCCATTGACTGGGGTCATGTTATGATGGGAGATACTGTTGTACAGACTTTACAACTTGTTAATATGTCCGAATTATCTGTTGATTTTTGTTTGAAGATGGAGAGCTTGATGTTACCTCAGTCTAAACAAAAGGGTAATGAATGGATGAATAGATGGATGGATGGATGGATGGACAACCCATGGAGCCATGAAATCATGAAATTATGGGACTATGGATGGAACTCATGAAATTGAATGGATTGTTGGATAAATGGATGGATAGATAGACATATAGGTATAAATATAATTTATAGGTCCTGCTAACTTTAATGGTCAACCATTGTTCACTTGTATACCAAACACTGGCAAAATATCACCAGGTAATTATTATAATAAAGGTTCTAGTAAAGATATAATTCATTTAATATAGGTTCCAGCGTTGACATCAATATTCAATTTAGTCCTGACCGCCCAGATTGTTTATTCACAGATATGTTGGACATAGAGATCAACAGAAAAGTATTAATATCACTCAGTCTTTGAATTTATTCTTTCTCCCTTTCTCTTAGAGCATACGGAGTTTATGTCTCAAAGGACGTTCTTGGAGTACTAATATGTATGTATTAGGAGGAGAACCATTAGGACCTAGTGACATATCTATGACTATTGTACCCACTGATCAAGGAGATATAGGTATGTATTAGAAGGGGAACCATTAGGACATAGTGACATATCTATGACTATTGTACCCACTGATCAAGGAGATATAGGTATGTATTAGGAGGGAAACCATTAGGACATAGTGACATATCTATGACTATTGTACCCACTGATCAAGGAGATATAGATAATATCCATATTTACTATCTCACACCAGTAATATTAGCTACTGATACTATAATACTGATTTTGATATTTACTTTAAAGACACGTATCCTTCAAACTAAAAGAAAACATACCATATTGATGCTTTCATTCATTCCTTTTACTCACAGGGACTCTGCCTCCTCTTCCATTGCTTGTCATGTTCAAACATAGTACAAATTCACTAGAATCACAACATGAAGGAACAAAAAGTTCAGATCCTTCCTGCCCTCCAATGACCCAGCAGCTTCATATTGGTTGTATAAAGACACCATTAGTCAAGAAGACTACTGGTGAGTACATTATAGAGCCTTTACAACTTAGTGGTCCAGATACTAAATGTTTTACTATTGACCCAATGAAGGTAAGTGATACACTAAATGTTAATAATGTAATGATAACATATTGGCCTATTACAGTCCTCTGTTGAAGCAGGAGGATCTAAACTAGTAAGTATTACTTTCACTCCACCTAAAGATTTCACAGTAAGTTCATTAATTAATATCAGTAGTTGGTTGCATTAATTTTTGTTACATTATTAACATCTCTTTTATATTTAGACTGGAGTTATTCAAGCACATACTAACGTAAGTTTTAATTTGATATCAACACATAAAATGTCCTGTCAAGAAACAACTAATACAAAATATACCAGAAATATTTCAATGCTAACTTTACTATCATTTCCATTTGTCACAGCTGCTTCTCAAAGGTGACACAACAACACAACGTCAACTCTTTATACAGGCTGTACATTGTAACAGTTAACAACAGTACACTTACCATCATATAACACCATTAATATATACAGGTAATTATTACATAGATTAATATAATACAATTATTATAATTCAATGGAAGTGTTAATGATAGTACAGGCCCTCCAAGATACTATCAAACATGAAACATTTTTGTCATATTTGCGCTATATATTGTGATTGTGTCTTTTTGAGAGACTTCTTTCTTCATGGGATATTAAATTTTCGGTCACAGCATTCCAATGGTGGGACTGTCCAATTGTATATGTAGGAAGGTCTTACTTGAAACTCTCGTTCACATTGGACTCCAATCTGCTTTAAATTTTCATATTTCTTTCTCATATCAGCCATCGACTGTTTATGAGAGACAATATAAATGTTACGACAACCACGAGAGACAAATTCTGTATTAAAACGGACATCATGTCTACGTTCTGCTTTGAATCCACTTAACCAAACACCGACAGAGACATCCTCTGAGTTGTAGAGCTGTAGTCCATCAGAAACAAGTGCAATATAATGTATTAAGTCCTTGGTAACAATGTATCCACCTCCTAGAGCGTAGGGTAGGTAACGATCACTTAAAAACCATCCTGTCTCTTTCCATTTTCCTTTTCTTTTAGGTCTTGCACGTCCGTTAAAGAATCCCCAGTAAAAACTGGTTTTGGATTCTCGTTTGGTCAGCTCTTGTAGGACTGTGTTTAGTAATATAAATGTGTCATCATCGCCTTTAAATAAATAAGTATATGAAAATGTTTGGTCGATATGAACAAAACTTTTAAGAACTTTTTTTGAGAGATTATGATACGATTCTTTTAAGTCTTTGAGCAACAGAAGATCTTTGAATTCTTTGTTTTCAACGTGTAGCCTATCAATACTAGATTGACTTAAACCTAATGTCCCAATAGAGAATTTGACTAAAACTTTAGGTATCAATTTGGAATAGTCTTTCATCCAGGTTTCACGTATGGTATCTCGTTGGTCTCTACCATTGGGACTCGAGAGTATTAAAACAAAAAGGAAACAGTTTTCTTTTGGTTGTGACGAGGAAGAAGGAGGAGGTGTACCACATGTGGTATCATCCTGTTTCTTATTGTTGTCTGATGTTGCTGCATCAGTAGTACTTGACTTATTACTAGTCACTGTTGTTTCTTTATTACACTTGCATTCACAATTTTGTTTTAGAGAATGGCTTTGAATGGGCACATCATTTTTCTGCTGCATTGTTGGTGTGGAGAAGGTAATGAGGGCAAATAGCCAGATAGTTTGAAAGAGTAAGAAACCAAAGAGTACACAATACCGACAAGAACGTATTCTCATTTCTTTTCTTACTATAACAACATGATAACTTGTAAATACTTCGACTTACAGTTTGTATCAAGAAGGAGGAGTGTGTTAGTCTCCTTTACTGCAGAACCTTTCAAAATAGAAAATAAAGTGATTTTTTACCTGAATTAGGGAGGGTATCTAAATAAGCTCCACCCACTTTATGATGGCTCTTAATGTCACTTACAAATATAAGCAACAGAAACCTGACTTTGAACAGAGAAAACTAGAAGGATCAAGAACCCTCAAAAATTACCCGTCAAAAATACCAGTAAGTCTTGGCCTACACACTCATCAAATTACCTGTCTACAACAGGTAGCTATTGGAAGAGTGAGCAAGTCAGGCCTTCCAGAACTGGAGAACTTTAAACTCTTGTTACCAGCATCTTCTTCAGGTATGAAGAACACAGCCACTATTACATGTAATTAGAGTGGAGTAATTTACATCAAAGAATCAAGCATTACTACATTGTTCATTCATCCATTTATGCAGTGAGTGATGTAATGAAGTATATAAATGACAAGTTAAGACGTCCATCACATGCCCCTCTCTATCTTTACGTGGACAATGATGTAGTAGCAGCTCCCGACAGCACATTAGCTAGACTTTATCAAGAATATAGAGATAACGATTACTTTTTATATATTGCATACTATGAAGAACTTATTCATTATACGGGAGAGAAGGAGACTTAGAGGATCTTCATCTATGTATGTAAGACTCCATTCTATTGACTACACTGGGTCACTCACAAATCAGATTTCTATTGTGGAAACCTTGTCACTTTATATAAAAATACTGCAAATTTTTTCTTAAATTTTTACATGAAAACAATGAAACTGTAGACAAAACTTCCTAACTGTCTTCAAGAGAATGAGAAGTTGAATCTTTTTGTCTGCTCTCTATATCTCGTTCCACTGGTATTAAATGGATGGGGTGTTCAATTGGAACTTCCCCTCGCTTCATTGCACATGCAGTTTTATAAGGTGGATTAATAGGAGCTTGAGTAGGAGGCAATGATTGGTAAGATGACTGCTCGATTGAATCCTGCATGTTGGAGAAACAACTCGATGATGAATCACTTATTTAACTGACCTCATTGATGGGATATGTCATATCAGAGTCATATTGACTCAAATCACCACATGCTAGAAAAGGAACGACTGTTTTATTGGGTTCAGGTAAAGTAGACAGATCCACTGAAGAAAGACAAAGGGTAGAAATTGACGAATAGTAGATAAGGATAAATGGGTTAAATATTATAGAGAGATACAGCCACATTCCCAATGCCAAGGGAGTTTGGGAATGAGACTAATAGACAGATGGATATCTCACATGGTTTTCCATCTAGTAATGGGTTAGCCATAGTAGGAACATATCCGGGAGGTGGGTTGTACCCTTGACAGACTACAAAGGACTCAATACTGGAGTTACGACTACTACGAGGTTTAGCACATGAGACGGAAGAGAAGAAGAGAGATAGTTGATGAAATAAAAGATTAACATCTTTTCCTCGAAAAATCTAAACTCAATAATAATTAGAGAGTATTTATTAGTAACTTGTTACCTTGGCAACAAACGTTCCTCCAATTGTTAGTACATGTGTTGTTATGTTCAATGCCTATATGTAAAACAAAAGTACATGTACATGTAGACATGGTACATGTACATGTACATGTAGACATGGTACATATACATGTAGACATGGTACATATACATGTAAACATAGTACATGTACATGTAGACATGGTACATGTACATGTAAACATAGTACATGTACATGTAGATATGTGCATATTTCTTTACTGCAAGTAACAATTGTGCTTGTATATATTCATCTAAATCATGTAGACCAGTAACATCAGGAGCACCATCACAAACCACTAGGTCAGCTTTAGATCCTTCAAAATGGTGAATTATCTCTTTAGCTGTGGATTCCTAGAGAACAGGCCATCCGTGGTCAGAGAGAAGAGGGAGTAATACGTTACCTTTGTAATATCTCCTTGGATCTGTATAATACCCGGTAATGGAGCCATCTGTTGTAAATCTACTGCCACAATCTTGACTGTCTCATCAGCAACAGAACTATCACATACACATTATATAAGTCTTTACATTTATTCATCTATTTGCTTGATCCTTACTTAAGTTTCTCACTCAGTACTTGACTCCAGCTACCAGGAGCTGCACATAAATCTACAACTCTTTTTACACCTAAGAAGGAACGAGATAAACTACATCAACAAAAAGCAAGGTCTTGGTATAACTGTTCACCATGGAAGAGATTGAATTCTTCGTCAATATGTAACAATTTGAAAGCACTGCGAGCTCGATAGCCTCTCTCTTTGGCTAATCTATAGTAAATATCTCTTTTATCTTTCGAAGTTTTACCCATGATTTTAGCATTAAATTAATGGGCGGAGCTAACAAATAATAATAATTATTAATAGTAATAATGCTTTCATGATAAAAAATTAATTAAATAATACAAAAAGATTATATAGTAGAGAAATTAATGACACACAAAAATACGTATTACCATGGTAATGATAAAGTGATAACATCACACTTCTATTGATTTATCGCCTGGGTTCTTTCTGTGATACGGCATTTTGGGTCTTTCAGTTTTTGTATGCCAAACATATATCTGAAAAAATGAAATGAAGCAAATAATGTCGATTTGGTTTTTATGAGATACTTACTTCTTTACAATCTTCAGCTTTTCCTTCTAAAGTCTCCTTCTGTGCTCCAAGTGATTTCAAAAAGTCTGATTCTAACATTCCAGCTTGACTCTTGTGATCAATATAGACGTCAGGATGAGATATAAAGATATCCAAATTGACAGCAAAAGCTAAAAAAGATATTTTAAAAATGGATTATTATTTTCATCTTTAAGAAAAACTTCAATACTTAGGACAATGCAGTAGGATTGTTACCAATAGTAGTGTGAACATCAGTACTTACCACAGTGACCTAGGATAGCTATTATTAGCAAGTGTGAACATTAGTACTTACCACAGTGACCTAGGATAGCTACCATTAGTAAGCTCGAAACTAGTAAACATCAGTTCTTACCACAGTGACCTAGGATAGCTACCATTAGTAAGCTCTATACTAGTGAGACACAGGATAGCTAACTATTATTATTAGCAAATACTTACCAGCCATATCTACTGGAAATGGCCTGTCAGGTCTAAAACTGGTATGCCATTTCACTACAACACCATCCTTACATACTGGTCCCTCATAACGCAACATTCCAGCAAATGCCACTGGCCATATTGAAACCACTTTAGTGTAACGCATCTGTGAAAGAGAGAGAACAAAGAGAATGTGTTAAAATTGAAATAAAGTTTAATGAAATTACCTCTTCAAATAATCTTATATCATAAGTGTTATCGTCATCTCCAAAATAAACCACACCTCTTTTCAACCCTTTTGAAACTAAAGATTGATAATTGTCACGTATCCACTTTAATCCTTTGTTCCTTTGGTCCACACCTCGATGACCACCCCCTCCTTTCCTACGAGATACAAAGGTAGTTGTCTTTTCATTCAAATGTATAGATTCTACGTTACAATACTCAAGAATATTAGTAATAAGACTGGTTTTAGTAGTCGAGTCTTCAACGACAATCCAAGTAAGTTTAGGTACTAGCATTAATGTCTGACACAATTGTATCATGTCAGCTTTCTGTGTTAATCTTTTATATGTAGGAGTGATCATAAAAATTGTAGGAAGATTCACATTGGTTGTATTCACAGGTGCCTTGACAGGGTTGGACTGGTGGTTTGAATCAATATTATTCTCTTGTTTTATAAAGTATGTAGTAAGATCATCATCTATAATAATAAAGAAAGCATCTTATTACATCAGATATGAGGTATGTTGAGGTATACAGACAATTCAATTATTATAATTAGGAAATAATTTATAAAATTTAAACCAATAAAAACAATGATTTTATACTGACTATTATTTGTATATTTTACACTGACTATTGTTTGTATATATAGTTATTAACTTTAGCAGGTTTAATAACTAGCTTAATTTATGTGTACCAAGTGGAAATTATTACTTCAATTAGGCGTGGCTTGGAAATTGAAAAATCTGATTGTTTTAAAACAGAAAACATAATAAATATATTTACTACAAACTCAAATGTCTGGTAAGAAACATTGTACTTTAACAGGTAAATATCACTAAAACTATCGACCTTTAACCTTAAAGCTAGTGGAACCATTGGTATACCCTCAGCATTCTCAATTAATTAATTCATAGTTTCTAAGTTAATGATAAACATAGTCTCTATTGATTAATTCTATTACCTGACGATAGTACTGTCCTTTTGTTGTGTGATTTAGATACTTCATCACAACGACAGGAAGTGATTTCTTGATTTTTGATAGTTGCCTGTTCGTTGTTAGGTGAGACGTTGATTTCGTTCGTAGAATTGTGAACGTGAATAACAAAGATGGTCATCGTCATGCCAAAAATTAAAGCAGTCAGAAAGAGAGGGACCTGTGATCGTATAAACACCATGGCAATCACATCTAACACGTCAAGAAAGTCTCAAAAGAACTTCCCAAGTGTCGTGCCATAAACGGCCATGACCCGTAGCATTCTAAGAAGTTGTAATATTAGACCACGCCCACAGCGCAATAAAGTTATTATAATAATAATTATATGATAACAATGATATGAATATTGGTTCCGCTGTCTCGTCAAACTTCTATAGTCCTATCTCCTGGATTTTTTTCAGCAAAAATCACATAAGGCTCTGCAGTTTTTGTATGCCAAACATAGATCTGAAAAATTTCATTTAAAACATTTTTATTAAATGCTTACCTCCTTACAATCTTTAGCTTTTCCTTCTAAATGTACTTTTTTTACTCCCAGTGATCTTAGAAAGTTTGACTCAAGATTTCCTGCTTTACTTTTGGAATTAATGTAGACATTACGATGAGAAATAAAAAGGTTCAAATTGATAGCAAAAGCTGAAATGATATAAAAGGATCATTTTAAAATTAATCTATACAGTAAGTTGCAAACAACAAGTATATATATATATATATATATAGTAGTGTACTTATCATAGTGATTTAGAATAGCTATTAGTAACCACAATACTATACAGTCAATATAAGACAAGCATTTACTACAATAACTACCTCCAGTGTCCTATCTCCATAACAACCTCCTATCTCCATAACAACCTCCTGTCTTTGTTATAAAAGCTCTAAACTATAATAGCTATTAAATTAACTTTACTACTAATCGTCTACTTACCAGCCATATCTACTGGAAATGGCCTGCTTGGTCTAAAACTGGTATGCCATTTCACTACAACACCATCCTTACATACTGGTCCCTCATAATATAACATTCCAGCAAATGCCACTGGCCATATTGAAACCACTTTAGTGTAACGCATCTGAGAGAGGGAGAGAAAACAGAGAGAATGTGTTAAAAATGAAATAAAAGTTTATTAAAATTACTTCTTCAAATAATCTTAAATCATAAGTGTTATCGTCATCTCCAAAATAAACCACACCCCTTCTCAAACCCTTTGAAACTAAAGATTGATAATTGTCACGTATCCACTTTAATCCTTTGTTCCTTTGGTCCACACCTCGATGACCACCCCCTCCTTTCTTACGAGATACAAAGGTAGTTGTCTTTTCATTCAAATGTACAGACTGTACGTTACAATACTCAAGAATATTAGTAATAAGACTGGTTTTAATAGTAGAGTCTTCAACGACAATCCAAGTAAGTTTAGGTACTAGCATTAATGTCTGACACAATTGTATCATGTCAGCTTTCTGTGTTAATCTTTTATATGTAGGAGTGATCATAAAAATTGTAGGAAAAACAATGTCAGTTGGATTTGTGGGTGCCTGGAGGG
This sequence comes from Xestospongia muta, assembly GCA_963693285.1. Lineage (NCBI taxonomy): Eukaryota > Metazoa > Porifera > Demospongiae > Haplosclerida > Petrosiidae > Xestospongia > Xestospongia muta. The sequence goes on from OY848924.1 coordinate 7,606,265, forward strand.
GGCTGGGTTGGTAGGTGGAGTTAAGTTGAGTCTCTTTTACGTGTTCATGCATACAGTTTGGGTATTGAGTCACATGATTTGACGTGGGATAATGACTGTAGGTCATAAAGAGTGCCATCATTGTATTTCCTATCACAAATGATGCAATAAGTGAGACTTTTGATGTCTGACTCACTTTGAACAGCATTAGCTGCATCAACAAAAGATACAAATTATATATATCTTGTATTTTGTATACAGAGTCTACACTTCACAGCATGGAAATTTAAATTCTAGCTTTTCATAGGCCTAACTACCAGTTCATAACTACATTGAAATACTGGTTCTTCGTTTAGACTACTTACCGAGAATTAAAGATAACTTGTACAAGATCACATCATTATTATAACTGACTGACAAATCAGTTGGTTGAGGAGTTAAAATTACTTTAGCCACGCCCTCTTAATAAGAGGTGTAAACAGATACATAGGGCCAGAGACTAATAAAGAGTTCAAGTTCTTCTCTGTCACATGATCAGTGTCATGGTAGAAGGTGACATTATCGTATTTTCAACTGTTTATGGAATTTTAGTGGTAATTTCTCGTAGAGAACATGATATAAGCTAAATCACACTTGTTATTATAGATACTTATAATTCTCCATATTGTAATTCAATGGCAGTTACGAAGATGGAAATTAAGACACTACAATCAACATGTCCCTGGTGACAAATCATTTAAGAATAAAGTAAGATATAAGATCTTACTATTATATTAATATTCAATTAGAAGTGGGTGTGGCTTAAATTTCTTCATATGTCCATTTGTCTATCTATTTTTTCCATTATTTGTCCATTTATTCGTCCATTAACTAGTCTATCTATTTATCCATTTATTGTTATCCATCATTTGTACATCTTTAATATATCCATTTCTAGCGGATGAGAGAAATCATTACATCAGACTTACAAAGAGTTTCTCAGCTTACCTCTGACTTTCTACTGTGTGACCGCACCCTTAGTCCCTCCTCTTTTGGAGGTGAGAAAGGTATGCATTGAGTTATTTCTTTGATCATTTTTATGTTTATATTTAACTGAATATTAGCTCCCACTACATACTCTACTGAATGTAAGCTCCTAGTAATTACTTTACTGAATATAAGCCACCTATTTTACATAAGCACATCAGTTACCCTTATTACTATAGCAATACTACCCTGCCCACCTAAATAACCTATACAACAGGAAATCTGGTTTGTCTTCCTTTGTGGTCATAGTAGCTTTGATAATGACCTCATGAGGACTCTTATGGTATTCCCAGGCCAGTTGTCCCAAGAAGTGATAACTCTTTAATGTACCAGCTTGGTTATAGATGTGTATATTCAACTCATCATAACAAATGATAGTGTAAAAGATTCTAAGTTAGTTGTGTCCTCAATAGAAACTATGTTTCAAGTTTTGATTGTGGTTCTATTTTTATCTATTCTCATGGTAATACTATGTAAAACACAGTACTTTGTGTTGATTTTATAGAACATTGTATAAACTAGTGAGATATTTAATTTGGTAAATCAATGTCACAAGTGAAATGTTGTTTAAATATTTTTTGTGCTTATTTGTTAACTTTTATTGATATTTTCATATACTGTTATACAGGGACTGAAATTCCAGAACATTGGTATCGTATGAAATCGTTTGACATCGCTGCTGAATTTGGTATGGATAGAAAGATGGATGAATGGATGGATGAATGGATGGATGGATGGATGGATGCTTATATTGTCTCCTGTAGTTAATTGTCATGCTCATGTACTGGGTCCCACTCATCCATCTCCTTCTCCAACGACATTTCCTCTCCCTCGATTTCTTTCTCTGTTACAGCAAAGAGGTGTGATTAGTGGTAGCCACAACAACATTGTATTGTGTGCTACTGACCTCTATAAAAGAGCTAGATATGATTTAAGAGTAAGTTGTGACATATATAAGGTTTGTTCTTCCTGTGTCAATCACTCCATCCATTCATCAATCATCTGTCCATTCATCAATCATCTGTCCATTCATCAATCCATTTGTCCATCAATCCATCTGTCCATCCATTCATCTATCCATATGTCCATATAGTACTAATAATTTATATATCGTCGGAAATATTTTGTTTATAACTTTATCAAAGTTTCTACGACAACACGATAACATGTTTCCTTATCAGTCTTGTGTGTATGTAGTACTACAAAAAATACTGGTTATCTGGTAATGTAGTATTAACTTTATGGGACTGATATAGTTAATTGAATCATAATACTAACTTGTTGTATTCAATAGTACCTAATATAGTTATCATACAGGAAATTTCAACAAGATTAAAAGCTTGGATGAAGTCATAGTTACATATTTTAAATATATAGAGACTACCTGTTTATTTCTGTTTATCATAAAATGCTGTTAATTAACTTATAGTTAATTAACTATTGCTGACAGGCTAGTTCTTATTAAACTATATATAGTACTATTGTTGATACACTTGTATGTAGCAGGTAGATAGATGAGCAGACGAGAAAACCTATTAATATAATTGACAGATGTACATTTGATGATAAAATGACTGTGTAGTTTGATAACAAAGTTTCAAGTATAATATTGAGAGTATTATATATACTATGACAATTTTTAATGACAGAGATCATTATCAACAGTTTGCTTCAAATTTAAAAAAATATCCACACAAATAATGCATTAAAATTGATTTTCCAATCATGGCTAGAATTCTGTGCCAAGATCTAACTAACCATTGTGTCCTTAAAGCCTGCCTTTTCCTAGTAGAATGAATGCCTTGAGATAGCCTGGGTATTTCCTCTGTGGTTTAATACTGAGTATCAACAGATTTCTGTCAACTGAGGGAAACTTTGTGAGGTTGCTTTGAGGTTTACTTAGATAATTTGTTTTCTCCTCTTATGTTAACTATAATGTGTAATAGTTATTATTAAAGATAATAGTTGTGGGTTCTTAGTTTATATTTTATTTGAGGATATAGTGAGGAGGTGCTTCCTTTTTAATGATTATTTCTCTGTATTAGTTGTTGATTTTATCATAGTTTTGTTCTCTCTCTCTCTCTCTCTCTCTCTCTCTCTCTCTCTCTCTCTCTCTCTCTCTCTCTCTCTCTCTCTCTCTCTCTCTCTCTCTCTCTCTCTCTCTCTCTCTCTCTCTCTCTCTCTCTCTCTCTCTCTCTCTCTCTCTCTCTCTCTCTCTCTCTCCCCTCTCTCTCTCCCTCTCTCTCTCCTCAGGACTTTACTCTGTCACATTTTCAAGAGCTTCAGAAACATTTGGACACACTTCGTCAAATGTTAGTTAGTTCTACATTTTACACAAATATATCACATGTAAATAGTTAAGTAAAATATTAAAATTACAGCTTTTCAGTCATTGTATAATTTATATGATTATATAAGTTTTTATTACTTTTCTTGCTGATGTATTAGACAGTATACTCTTATGTAGAGTGCATGTGTGTGTGTGTGTGTGTGTGTGTGGGTAGCTGAAGCTTGCCTTTTAAGGTGATTAACGAATGGTGAGTTATTAACAGTTATTATATGAGGTAGTTGAAACTCTTCTAACGGAAGTTCATGATACTATGGACCGAAATGACCTGACATATAATTTGTGAATTTACCAAGTTTAAAGTTCTTTGTTGAATTCACTGTACTTTTAATTACCATTCTTTGTGTATATAACTATTTGCATTCATGGATCTCTCTAGTTACCCATTTGAGACTACAATGAAATATCTGTTTCCATGGCAACTGTACCATGATCATCTAGGTACTATTGTAATTATAACTCCACTGGGTATTTCTGGTCTATAGAGGTGTTACAGTGTTGTGTTGTTTCTTGTACATTTATGAATATTGGTGATTAGTCAACTTGTAGTGATAATAGCTATTGTTTGCCTCTTTTCAATGCTTTTGGGAGTGTTTTATATGTATATTGTGAGTTGACTCTTTTAGTTAAAGATTTGTGTGTTGATGTTTTGTGATTGTGTGTTGTAAACTATTCCATTTTTGCATGACCAAGTTTGTCATCTGACTGTCTGCTTTGTGTTTTTGTCGTTTCGTTCAATGATTTTCTATTATACTTTGATAAATAATATTGCTTATTCATATATAGTTCTATCTATTCATCTATCCATCCATCCATTTGTCCATCCATCCATCTGTTCATTCATCCATCCATCTGTTCATTCATCCATCCATCTATTTTGTAGTATTTTATCAACACATCCTCATCACTCTTTGACTCCTGCTCAGTCAACTCCTCATACTCCTACCACACCTCAAGCCACACCTACCACATTATGGCACGAGAGGATAAGTGGAAAAGTTTCATTAGAACCTCTCATTCAAGAAGAAAGAAAAACACCAGGTGAGACTGTAATCACTATCATCCATTGATCCATGTTCTATTGTTTATTGATCCATCAGTTCATCCATTGATCCATGTTCTATTGTTTATTGATCCATCACTTCATTCATCGATCCATGTTCCATCATTTATTGATCCATCAGTTCATCCATTGATCCATGTTCCATCATTTATTGATCCATCAGTTTATTTATTGTCCATGTTATCTATGTAACTATGTTAGGTGAAAGACAGGTTCCAAAGATTTCTGTCACATCCACTACATCATCAACTTCTGGAGGACGTAGAGATAGCAAGAGTCGTCGTCCAATGGATCTTGAACTTTCTCCCCTTGTAATTAGAGGTGAAAGTCACAGTCCTTCTCCTGGTATTGTAATTTCACCTCGGACTGGGTCTCATGTTCCCATGCCAGGGACTCCAGTTTGAGATTTTTGATATTGAACTAGTTTGTTGTTGTTTTTCTTTAAGCTCTTTGTGTTATGTGACTTTATTAATTGTTAAAAGTTTTTTTTATTTCTAATTATGCTTCGTTCAATTGTTTGAGTAATTTAATCTTTTGTTTATCAAAAGTTAATTTAAAATTTAATTTAAAATTTTTCAAACATTTTCCAAAAGCACACATTAGAAAATGAAGAAGGCATTAACAGAAAAGAATTAAAAAAAGACAGTAGGGAGCAATAATTGTAGAAATAAAACAGGTTACTTTTAATAACTAGTTATAACTATTAATTAACAAAAATGAATTCAAACAAAAAAGGCAAAAACTATAACAATAGGTAATAAAGATTAAATTAGTTGTAAATTTAAAACAAAAATTAAATTTTAATAAAACAATCGGAGTAACAGGTTTTTCAAAACAATAATATTAATATGATGAGCTGAATTCTAATCGAAAAGTTAGCCCGATACGAGCCGTGAAAAAAACGCTCACGTGGTGAGCAACGATTAAACTTAAAAACATAAACAGTAACTACCAAATTTATATAGTGAGGGTGGGTGGGGTTACTAAACTTAGGATGGGAAGGAAAATTAAATGGAAACGGTCCTTACAATTTAAAAAAGTCCTGCTAATTAGTCATATGTAGCTAAGGTGGGTGTGGTTTGGTCGAATTGAATGCATCAGTAACTATGGTAACTACTATTTAACACTGGAACACGGAGTTTAGGAAGGATTCAGCTCTCATATCGGTAGGACTGGCCTGTCGTACGTCCACCACATCGGGGACAGAACTAAACAGGTCCTGTGAAAAGGGAAAGGGAAGGCCGTAGACCTCAAGATCATGCTTGGCCTGAATATGGGTCACCACGACAAAGATACAATTTTGGGTGATAGGATGCTGGGGCCCCCATGCTTGTCCCAAACTAAAAATGACATGGGGGTCAGGCTGAGGTCCTCGACGGATCGAGTACTGCTCTAAGGAATGTCGGAAGTGGGTACTGTAATCAAAAACTTTGGTTCTCCTCTCTCTCTCAAGTGGAGTACTTGGTTGATAGTATGAAGTGCCACAGAAAACCATAGTGTTACAGAGAGGTGTAACAAAAATATCATTGTCATGCATCTCGATAAGAAGGCCACGGTTCATAGAGTTGAAGATCTCACTAGCTTGGGGAGTGGGGTGCTCAGGAGGAAGAGAGATTTGTTCAGCTTCAAGAGGTCCAAAGAGAGATTCAAAGTTTGCAGCTTGGTCGTCATTGGTGGGAGGCTGGAAATTAGGTCCGTAAAACAATCGACAACCTTTAGTGCATGCAACATTTCTGCTCAATACAGCCACAGAACCATAATAAATGGTTACGTTCAGTTGGTTTGGAGGAGGGGGGCTCAGTGAAGGGGAACGAGGAAGCGGTGAAGTATCTTCGAGATCCCCTATGAGGTTAACGATATCTTCGTCTGTTGTTGCTGCAGCTGTTGAATTAATAACACTTGATGTACAGGTTGGAACTGAGGCTATAGGATCGCAACAGGATGAGACGGAAGGAATTCCACCACAAGGTGAACCAGAGAAGCCTTGCATTTCAGGAGAGGGACATATATGGGTAGGAGATCCAACAGGTGAGCCAGTTGGTTCAACTAAAAGAAAAAAAGAAAGATCAACAAGATACAATAAAACAAATTATTTACAAGCAAATTACAAGCTATTTTACAAGCTCTTTGCATTAGTGCAGGTATGGACTTACCAACAACTCCTCCATATCCACTGTCTGGTGATTCCTCTCTACGAATAGTCAGGGAAGTAGAACTGATTGAGGTGGTTGGAAGACAGGTCTCCAAGGGACAACTGATGGAGCAACTCGAAGCAGTAACAGCTGGAGAATATGTTTGAGAATATGGTAAAGAGGTGAGAGATGGGGTGCAGTAATAGGCACCAATCTACAAAGAGACAAAGAAACCCACTGTAAATAGATTCCTAGTATATAGCAACAAAAAAACATGATGAAACTGTACAAGTGACATTCCAACTCCTGGGTCATTTAACCATTCAAGGGAGATTGGGGAGATACCTTTTAGTCTAACACCATTTGGGAACAAACAACTCATAAGGCTTCCAAGTAAAATAGAAAACTAAGCCAAGTTCAGATTACATTTTAATATATATGTACTTCCTTCATTATTGTCAACATACCTCACTAGAAACACCAGTTGAAGGAATGCAATTGGCCATTGTTGGATAAGGAAGACGAAGAGACATGTTGGGTTGGTAGTGGCAGGTTGCTGAGGTATAGGCCTCAGACTGCAGAGAGGTAGGATAAGTACATGTTGTCGGCCATGCAGCTGAAGGGATACTTGCAGCGCCCATAATAGTAGATGCAGCTAAAGGGAGGAACAAAGTATTTCAATAGTATTATTGTCAAGTTCTTTACTAATTTGTTAACAGTGCAAGCAGTGGCAAAACCACTCCAATTCTCATAGCAACAACACCTAGGAAATGAACTCACCTGCAGTAACAACTGGATACCCAGTAGGATAGGGTTCAACAGAACTACGCAACGATCTTCGCCTTCTTTTGGGTGGGCGAGTTCTGGGGAGAACTTTGTAGACTCGGCAATCTTCTGTTTGAAGGTCTTTGAGCTCGATTATATCTTTGAGTCCATTAATGGCGCACCTGAAGTTTATCTTCCAAACAGTAGGATCGGATTCGTCGCGATATTTTCCTGAGTGTATAGCCCACTCTTTGAAGAGAGCCGCGTCTCTTTCCCGATTGTAACCCCTTTTCTTGGCATGAATCCAAGGCACTTTAAAGATCGTCTTTTCAGGATCTAGCCATTCCAAACCGGGAAATCTTTTGCTGTTGATCATGCGAATAAGCCAGTCTCTCATTCTCTCTGGTCTTTCCGGCTCTTGCTCGTCGCTGCTGCTACCTCTCCCTTGCGAACTTGGCGATGCAGCTTCATTAGCCATTGCAAATGTCTGCTTAGTTTCAAATTTCTTTACACCAAAAGTAACGTGTTTTTTCCTATTGCTTGTCTTTCTTACAAGCAAAAGAACCTGCTTGTTGTTCTCCTGAAAACTACTCTTCTCGTGTGCTTGTGCTGTATTTATATAAACGCACCACAACAATTATATTTCCCTTACGTAAACGAAGTAGTGCGCATGCGCATACAGTGTCCGCAAATTTTCTTAATAATGATTAATAAAGGCAAAATCAAACAAAATTTTCATGGGCAATGAGATTGACGTAGTAATAGTAATTTATACATGTATTATAATCATACCATTGCTAAGACGTAGTCATAGCAACCAGTATCACCGAATAACAAGTACTATAAAAGAGATCAAAATTATACTTTAAAGCAAAAAAAACACCAGTTCACAAAAAATGCCATAGCAAAAAAAGAGTCCATTAATATCGGGCAAGGATCTAAATATTTAATTAGGCAGCTTTGGGCCAGTTGAAGGTCCCCAAGTTGGTGCCTTCTGAGAAACAGAGGACCCTATAGCAGGGAAGTCATCAGTGGTTGTGCCAGACCATGGAGCCTGTTTAACAACAAACCCTGAGGATAATGATTGAGGTTTTTGCTCCTTGTGCTGGATAGTTCGTCGAGTATATTGGTTAATTAGATCTTGTTTTTCTTGTTTATCAATGACATCTTGCATCTAAGAGCAGAGAGAGAGAGAGAGAGAGAGAGAGAGAGAGAGAGAGAGAGAGAGAGAGAGAGAGAGAGAGAGAGAGAGAGGATGGATAAGGGTAACTTGTCAAAATGAATGTTACTACAATATATATATGGATGATAACTGAATCAACAAATGGTTTGTAGATGGCAAAAATAGAATGTTTTGCTAACATGTTCCTCTGCTGTAAGTAGCAAATAATCTTTAGCATCTTCTACATTTTCTTCCAGTCCAGTGATTGTCACAATGGAGCCTGATTTGTCCTTGGGAAAACGAATGTTAACATTGAACTTTTCCATCACCTAATAAAAGAAAGAATTGATTAAATAAATACACAGCAGTCAGTGATGAAATACTTTAGCAATGGCCTTTCCTTTAGCACCAATGAGTTTACTGTGAACACGATGATCAATTTCTACCTCTTCAGTGATTTGTTCTTCCTGTAAAACAAAAGATCATGGATGAGTGAAATGTATGGATGGATTTTTAAAAAATGAATGGAATGAACAGACAAATGGTCTATTGCTGTCTATTGCATCACATCTATTATTACAATACTTCAACTGTTTTCATTCTGGATAGTACTTTTAATTAAATTTACAGATTAAAGAGAAGAGACAAATTTGAGGAATGAACTACATCCTAACACGCCAAGGATGTCTCCCACATGATCTATAATGGTGCATATCAAAAGGTTGAACCAGAAGAGATTCAAGTTGAACACGATATACCATTGAGAGCATCTATAGTAGTAGGATTATAAAATAACAATTAAGTATGACATTCCAGGCAAATTTTTGTCGTCTCAAAGATCACAAATGAAATCCTCTTAAACAATCAAACAACTTCAACTTTTTATAACAGTTAGCTTTCCTTCTTGATCCTCGCATTAAATAAACACAGGTGTTGCCAGAGACAAACACATAATGGACGCATGAATAGATGGATGGATAGATAGATGGACAGACGAATCTATGTATACATGGATGTAGGCTTAGGCAACCAGAGACTAAAAATACATATATATCATGTGTTTTAGTCTCTAGTCCATTGTACTATGAAAATCTCCTTAAATCTAGTTAATACCATAGGTTTATACACATATATATATTATATGGATAGATATAGATACACACACCTGCACACACATATTAAGATAATTAAGTTGTATTGAGTTCCTTGTGTTTCCTTCTTGTGAAATGACCAGTTTAGTTGATAAAACATTGACAATACACAATATTACTCTCAATACTAACATACTTAATTGTGATTCTTTCTCGGAAAGTTTATCAAGCTTCACACAACCATTGCATAAACCACACTTAAATATCATAACTTTTAGCTAGCTCCAGATGTCCTCTGACTATCGTTTTAAGCTAGAGAGTAACATTACAATATCCAAAAAAGGATTCATCGTCTGCGTGTAGATAATGTTGATATAATGACACTAGAAAACGTGAGATAAAAGGTGGAGCACTCACTGAGAGATGGATTTACGAGTATTCATGACCTGATGGGTTGGAATTCATTGTGGTGATTTCACCAGTTGTTACAAGCTTTCTCCAAGCAAACACTTTGATTAAATTATAAAGTTATCACACGGTGTTATCGCCACTTTTATTACACTGCAATCAACAGGTAGCATTAGAGTGTTCAATATCACATACCAGATGATACGGATAATGTACACAGACAAGTACATACTTAGAGGGGCGTGGAAGGTACGCTCTATAGTTACTATAGGGCTACATATTATGACACGCTTTCCAATGGAGTCTATAAGGTATCAATGATCTAATCTACACCCATTTTTAATTGGAACTTGTTCTAAGCTCCAGTTCTTGGTCTGGTTAGCACTTTGGGCTGTTGTTTTAACAGGAATAACTTTCAAGTTCCAAGCATTCCTATAACCTAGTAATCAATGCCACATTAGGAATTGGTGAATTTAATCTGATCAAACATGACAATAACCTTCTTTCTTTCTATTAGAATTTATTATAGTGACCTATAATGGCTAAGGTAGCTGCTAGCTATCCTAGGTCACTGTGGTAAGTACTGATGTTCACTAGTCTAGAGCTTACTAATGGTAGCTATCCTAGGTCACTGTGGTAAGTACTGATGTTCACTAGTCTAGAGCTTACTAGTGGTAGCTATCCTAGGTCACTGTGGTAAGTACTGATGTTCACTAGTCTAGAGCTTACTAATGGTAGCTATCCTAGGTCACTGTGATAAGTACTGATGTTCACTAGTCTAGAGCTTACTAGTGGTAGCTATCCTAGGTCACTGTGGTAAGTACTGATGTTCACTAGTCTAGAGCTTACTAATGATAGCTATTCTAGGTCACTGTGGTAAGTACTGATGTTCACTAGTCTAGAGGTTAGTAATGGTAGCTATCCTAGGTCACTGTGGTAAGTAGTAATATTCACTAGTCTAGAGCTTACTAATGGTAGCTATTACTGTGTGGACATCAACACATAATACATTATGCTATTAAAACTGTTACCAGATGTGAGTGTTATTCCATTTAAGTTGTTCAGTGGGCAGAACAAGAAGTGATAGCTTGCTTTAAATGAAGACCTGGTGACAAAGATATCTTAGAATCCCAAAACATATACACATCACCAAAACTCAATTAGCAAATTAATTATCCTTAAAAGTCATCTTTCCTAACCACAGTGAGATTGGAAGCAGTAAGACTAACTAAAGCTAGTGTAGTTTAGTAAACTTCACAGCATTTGTATATTATTGAAAGATAATGTTTGTTTTACCACTCCCTCATCCTCGATTTAGACATTCAAACTCTTAGGTGATAAATTAGTATTAATTGAATTGAAAGTATTTTAGTTGTATTAAGTATGAGTGACTTGTCAGTGAGTGCATTGTCCAGACTATTAGGCTACCTAACATTAGTAAGTTAAGTATGACATCAGCAACCAGTAATTACCATAGTGACAAACTATTAGTAAGCTCTAAACTAGTGAACATCAGTACTTACCACAGTGACCTAAGATAGCTACTATCAGTAAGCTCTAGACTAGTGAACATCAGTACTTACCACAGTGACCTAAGATAGCTACCATTAGTAAACTCTAGACTAGTAAACATCAGTAGTATGACAGCTCTAATTAATAAGATCATATCAGTTCACCTGTACACACATTACATACTTCAAATATTATGTTCAGTGCCAAGTGAAAGAGGAAGCATGGCTTTACTAAGTAGAGTTCAAGCTAGCTATCCTAGGTCATCATGGTAGGTACTACTGATGTTCACTAGTCTAGAGGTTACTAATGGTAGCTATCCTAGGTCACTGTGGTAAGTACTGATGTTCACTAGTCTAGAGGTTACTAATGGTAGCTATCCTAGGTCACTGTGGTAAGTACTGATGTTCACTAGACTAGAGCTTACTAATGGTAGCTATCCTAGGTCACTGTGGTAAGTACTGATGTTCACTAGTCTAGAGGTTACTAATGGTAGCTATCCTAGGTCACTGTGGTAAGTACTGATGTTCACTAGACTAGAGCTTACTAATGGTAGCTATCCTAGGTCACTGTGGTAAGTACTGATGTTCACTAGACTAGAGCTTACTAATGGTAGCTATCCTAGGTCACTGTGGTAAGTACAGATGTTCACTAGTCTTAAGCAAAGGATAAATTGATAGATGTTGATTATCTGAGGTAAAATATGGCCAAGATAAATGTATTATTAAGTTTCAATTTGAAAGGTCAATTTGTTATCTGACCACAGCCACTAGGTGAGAATTTTACCACCTTCTCTCCCTTGAGGTATATATCATTCCTAAGTACATTATATAATGTTACATGTAAACTATCTTATTGACTGAATATTAATACATGTGGTTCATTGGGAATTTTCAAATAAGGTGATAAAGAGTATAAGCACACATAAAAATACATGCATAGACTATAGACTATTTTTTTTTTTTTTACAAATAAAAGAAAAGCCACAGGACTTGATAAATGACATGTTATGTTATGAGGTAAGCTATAAGGGATAATCTTAGATGGATAGATTACAGGATGGATAGATGGACAGGTAAGATCAGAGAAATGGATCGATATGTGAATGAGTAGATGAATGGAATGGATCTATGTACTAACCAGTTCACGAACAATCTTCAAAATAGCATCTTTAGCAGAATGTACTTGATGCTCGTATCCAATAATGGTGATCTCATCGGATTGGGCGTGGTCTTTTTCAGGCAGCTGTATATGCACTCCATGATCTTCGCGTATTTTGTTAATAGTGGCCCCACGACGACCGATGATATTGGGATGGTACTTAGGGTTAACCTGGATCACCTCTGTATAGCTACGAAGTTCCTGTATGAGAATAGCAATATAAGTAAACAAATTATAATAAATATGCATTATTTACATATGACATAATTGAAGCCAAATACAGATCATAACAGAATTCCAAGTTACTTTTATCATACAAGCATTTTACAATTAGTTTGTTCCTTTTCCTCCTTCTTAATGGGAAACCTTTTAATATCAGATCAGCTACTGTTCAAATACAATATACTTATACTTCCAGAGATACTTCCAGATGCATTATGACAAAGCAACTTTCTTCTTCACTATAGACTACTTGTTATTACACTGACTTCAAAAACACAATTATATCATTGTGATACAAATCCCCAAACTAGAACCATGTACTTACTCGCTCTTCCTTCTCAGCCTCTAGTTCCAAGACACGCCTCTCCAATGCTTGTTTGGCATCGTCACAGTTCTGTGCAGGGCCATGAAGAGTAATCTTGCTCTCTTGTCGTTCCAGAGGAGGGACTTCAACAGAGACGCTATATTTGTCAGCAAGTGTACGTATTTCTTGACCTTGAGGTCCAATAATAAAACGATGAAACACAAAAGGAACAGGCACATATACTGTAACTGGTACTAGATCCTGGAGAATAAATGGATCAACAAATGAATGGATGGACAGATAAATGTATATTGGGTAAACATGTGGATTAATTGATAAAGGAATGAGATATATTAACATAAGATGAAGTAATAAGTTCTAATAACATAATAAAAACAAAGAATCACTATACATTTAGTAGGAAATATGGGCTAACAAAAGTCCCTTTGTTCATAGTTACACAATATTATTATGATATTCATACTTTGTTCTATGTAACTATGAATATACTAATATGTATATACAACAATTGTTATTAACAAATATTCATGAGGTTGTATTCGGCAAGGGAAACAATACATGAAGTCATGTGGTTTTGCATCTATTAAACTCTAGTGAGTATCTATCTATCCTTCTATATATCAATCTATCTATAAAAGTAAATGTTATATATTTAGCTTGCAATATTAGTAAGATATTATTATCAATAACAACATAAGTTCTTTCCTCTTCCCTGTTGAATCTAGACCGACTAACAAAACATATCATAACTAAACAATAACATTACAGGTATGAACTTATAAGGCTCTAAAAGAGGTACAAGTATGGGGCTTTAAAAAGAGGCATGAGGCTTTAAATACAAGTATGTGACTCTAGAGGTATGAGTATGAGGTTTTGAGAATGAGGCTATGAAGAGCACTGTCAATCCACTAAGACTCAAAGACAGAAATTAATTGGATATTTACAAGAGGACGTTTTCATAAGAATTCCCACTCATAATTAACCAATAAAATATCATCAATGTACCATAGTTCCTCCAAGATTGACTTAACAAATCTTAACAAGACAGTGATTTTCCTGTTCACAAAGATGTAAGCAGGAAAAAAAGAGGATGTCACAAAGAGTATCTGATGAACTAGTAAGACTTGTTTGCAGAGACAGAATGGTGAGGAAATTAAAGGGAGACATGATAAGGACTACATGTCCATATATAGACAATAAAGCTAGCAGGATGCAAAATGTCAACTCATCAAATGGATGTGTGTAATAAACAAATAGATGCATGCACAAACGAAATGGATATATGCAAAACAAATGGATACATGCAAAAACAAAATGGATAGATGAACAAAATAATTATATGGCTACAATGTAGTCGTAAACTAGAGACAGATAAAAATGGAGGAGAAGTCATCACAATATGATTATATTATCAGACAGCATGCTATCTAATCCTTGTGTTGTTGTCCTGATAGTTGCAGTTTGATGCATATCAGGTGCTTTGCAATAACTTTTAGAAGATTAGTCAACCACAATTTAAATAACAATGTAATTCTAATTATATTAGTAATTCAATTATAATGCGTTTACAATAATAACTTGAATTGTTTCTGGGAAACCATTGGCAACAAGAGTATAATAGATCAATTTATCCATCCGTTCTATCATCTGTCCATCCATCTATCCATCCATCCATAGTTCCATACAACCATCCATCCATCCATCTATAGTTCCATACAACCATCCATCCATCCATCCATCCATCCATCTATCCATCCATCCATAGTTCCATACAACCATCCATCCATCCATAGTTCCATACAACCATCCATCCATCCATCCATCCATCTATAGTTCCATACAACCATCCATCCATCCATCCATCTATTCATCCATCCATAGTTCCATACAACCATCCATCCATCCATAGTTCCATACAACCATCCATCCATCCATCCATCCATCCATTTATCCATCCATCTAATGTTTTTCTCAGTTGTAATTTCTATTGGAATGCCATTCAGTATTGGTATGTTTTTAGTAAGATGATTTTTACCTAGAACAAACAGTTTATTGTGTATACTTAGCCGACCAGACATATCAATATGGTTTGTAATAGATGTGATGTTATTGGGTGAACAAGTAGTGTTTGCTTATTTTAGTATATTACAGCTCAATAATATAGCTGTCACATGTTTATGAGGTAGTATTATATCAGGTATTATATTATTCATCTCTAAATCGTATTTCATATAGTTATCTATAAAACAATCTATATAAAAGTAGTGTTTGTCCATTCATCCATCTATCCATCCATCCATCATTAAACAGTCCATTCCTTTTTCACAGTTGGTTACTATATTTTAAGAACACATGATACTACGTCCTGTTACATACTGGTATTCCCCTCTATGACCTTTGTAGACAATGCGACTAGCAGTTGTGCTCTTAATAGTAGTAAGTTCAATCAAGGATACTTCCTTATAAAGTGATACCATACTGGGTATAGTAATCACTGTTGGGAAATACAAACCTTACATATAGTGGAATGACTTGAATATTATTCTTAAAGATTGTAATTACTAGTAGCTATCATAGGTCACTGTGATAAGAGGTTACTAATCATAGCTATCTTTGGTCACTGTGGTAAGTAAGTAGTAACATTTAATGCTTTTAGAACTAACTTATCTCATGGTAAGTACCACAAAGATGTGACAATTTCATGATTTGGCATTGAGAGTGATTTGAGTAGAGATAACAAATGAACACAACATATACATTGGCAAGAAGTAGACGATAAAAGCCACAACTCATTCGTAATAATCACAAACTAAAAAACCAATCCACAATTATAAGACACCTAAACACGCAGGTTAAATAAACATTACTACATGTCCAGATGAGCACATACTAATAAACTCAAACTTCATGATCTCATAACCACATACTACAAGCAATAAAAGTGGATTGTATAATGAGAAGAAGATGTTTATAATATAATATACAAACTGTCTAACAATATACTAGTATTACTAGAATACACAACATTGGCAGTCATTAATGGCTAATAGATAGGGTTTGTGTACAATCATCCTTTAGACAAGACACGATGTTAAAAGTTCAGGACAAAACAGGATGACACCCACATTTCCTTAAATTATTACAATAACTGGGAAATACTACAGTATATTGCAATTGCATTCTTTAGAAGATATCGATTCTTAATAAATGATTTTTAGCAGTTTGATATAATACTTAAACATTCATACTATATCATTCTGTACTGTTTACAGACAATAATAGTTACATCAAATTTCATATACCAGACTCAAACCAAGATATCTATTCCTATGTTTCCAAAACCTGATACCACATCCACACATCTATTATATTTTCAATTCTATCTACCACAACAATAATATATTACTATGACAAATATTATACTAAACAACCATATTGTAATAATGTATCTAGGGGAAGAGCCATGGAATGTAGACACCCACACCCACACCCAATCTAACATAGGCTTAGGCTTAAAGTCTCCATTGCACTACAGTATTATGACAATACTATGTGACAGACCATAGGGGGATTTTTCCTCTATTGCTAACACAGCATACAACAGCTACATTGGGAATGATGTCTCCACATGTAATTACAGGAGTACTATCATATGTCATCATGAGTCACTGAGTCATTAGATACAACTCAGATAACAGAATAAATCCTTTTTCTGTCAATTACTATTAAAATCATTTTGGATTTGCAATATATATATATATATATATATATATATATATATATATAGAGAGAGAGAGAGAGAGAGAGAGAGAGAGAGAGAGAGAGAGAGAGAGAGAGAGAGAGAGAGAGAGAGAGAGAGAGAGAGAGAGAGAGAGAGAGAGAGAGAGAGAGAGAGAGAGAGAGAGAGAGAGAGAGAGAGAGAGAGAGAGAGAGAGAGAGAGAGAGAGAGAGAGAGAGAGAGAGAGAGAGAGAGAGAGAGAGAGAGAGAGAGAGAGAGAGAGAGAGAGAGAGAGAGAGACTAAAGCAGTCATGACTTCCACTTCTCTTATCTGAACACCATTAGTCCCAACTTAGATTATCTTTATTATAGGGTGTCCTCTTTTTTGATATAAACAGACTAATCACAAATGATAACAGTATGACCTTGTAAACTGAACCTATTACGTTTACAATATTCACAAGAAAAACAATTCTCAGAGATATTACACCACAGGAGACCACAACAAGACACATGGGGATTTCCTTGTCACCTTCTCAAAGTCCCATGAGGAAGTGGTGGGTGTGGTGTGTTTAGTTTATTAACCACAAAAGTTACTTATAACCAGTTAAACAAACATCAATATAAACATCAGAGAAACACTGATAAGAATGGACCGATAATAGACAATGTATTCTTACCAATAGTGCTTTCTTTGCATTCTCACAATTCTCCAATCTTCCAGAGATAGTAATAATATCCCGTGGATCAATAGCTTGTGGCTCTTCTCCTTTTTCATCACCTAATTCTACATTCTCCACTCCATCTTGTTTCTCCTCCCCATTTTCAGTGAGGAGTTTGTCATCCTCGTCCTAAAATAGAGATGATGTAAAAATTTTAATAAGAAAGTGGCACCTTGACAGGAGGGGGTGGGACTTGGGCTTCTTGACGGCTCTCACGGTCTGGGAACTTAATGGTGACATTATGCTCTTGAGTGATGGCTTGAACGTTGATACCTTTGGGGCCCATTACATCACGATGATTTTTATGAGGAATAATACAATCAATAGTGACTTGGGCTTCCTATAAACAAAGAATAGAATAGTTATCCAAATGGTTAAACACGACATATTCATGAATGTATGAAATGGTATTTATTGTAAGTTTAAGTTTACCAGGTCTTCAATGACTTCAGCAATGGATTGTTTAGCTCCTTCAACACACTGCTTTGCTCCTTTGATAAGAACTTTGTCACTGGTGGATCCAGATCGTGGAAAGACAATAATAACACCGCCATTCTCTTCAGATATCTCATGAATCAGCTAAAATAAGAGTTGTTGGATGGATGGATGGATTAAAATAGGAATGGACAAATGGTTTATGAATAGATAGATGAATAAATGGATGACATTGCCATGGTTGCCATAACAATTTACTGTTATGTAAAACCCAAGGTGTTTTACCAATGCCAGCTCACACAACAAACCATACTATATCAATCTACTACGTATGTCACAACAGTGATGACTCATTCTCAACACAATGTCAATAATATGTCTCAATTATACTGGTCAGGAATGTGGCAAAGATAAGGAGAGGAGTAAGTTTTAATAACAAGTATTGAGTTAAGCATTGTCGTTTATAATTAGAATAAAAGGGATTTTTATAGTATGTTACAATAAATAGATTCTTGATAAAATGGATACATCTCATGTTTAGTACTTGTATTAGCTAATATAATTACTAAACAAATTAGAGAAATATTAGAGCAACACCAAAAGACTATCTAATATCACTTAGTTAAAAATAATTTTATCACACGAAAGGGGGAGGTATGTATATGTTCTTTTCAAAAAGAAAGTCCCAGTATGTAAAAGTACCCAAAAGGTCATTTCTTTTATTCCTTTAAGTTTGTGGTTACTGTTTTCTCAAGGAATAGTCTTAAGACTAGAGCTGTCCCTAGTTTGTGTTATCAATATAGGGAAAGGAAAAATAGAGGTGTTAAAAAAACAGAACTTTGTCTCATGTGCCAGTCACTATAGCAACTGAATGTTCAATGTCATAACGGTATGCGTATAATGAGATTTGAGATTTATGAATGTATAACAAGATGTCTTCATTAAAGAGAAAACTGCAACATTGATCAGGTCCTATTTGAAATCCATTCCTTTGATACTTCAGTTACATTACCGATACTATCTTGATAGTTTCCTTTAAACCAAACACAATAGCAGATTTGATAATGTTATTGTTCCATTTATAATCAGTGTTATCAAAAATTAGATAAATTTTACTTAACCAAACATAATTTTAGAAGTACTTTTTTCACTATATCAAAATATCATGAACAAAGTAAATAGAAGCTGTGAGAATTCTCTCAATATTTTGTGAAACCATAGCAATGAATGAACACTTGTGTTATTGTGGTTTAAAAATTGAGGAAAAGCTTGTACTTTAATCCACCACAACCGGTACATCCTGTTGAGTGGGTGGAGAAGAGTGACTAATGGAAGTACCTAATTATCCACAAATGAGGAAAAGTGGCCAGTAAAAAATGCATTACTAAGTCATGTGTAAACAGCATTGTTTTGAGAGAGTCAGTGAGAGGGTGTTAGCAAAAGTCCCTCATTGAATATATTATTGAAGCAATGATATGATAAATTGTGGAATAATTATCCACAACAATTTGAAAATGGTGTTCATCTTAATTGCTCACCTGTGACTTTCCACAAGTATTTTCCTTGCCACGAACAAATTATAAATTGTATATTATTAAACATTTATTTATAAAATTGGTTGTAAGTAAGATCATTAAAAGTACGTGTGCTAACAATAAGAGCTTGTGGCTATGACATGTACAACTGTAAATATGAAAGTGGTTTAGTCATTGAAATCGGACATTTCATCTCATGAAATTAAAGCCATTTTGGAAAAAGTAAAAACAGTCATCATTAACAATGACGTCTACAGTCCGTTGTATACATGTACTATTAATAAATAGATAGTATCTTTTAATTTGTCTGTTTGTCTGTCTGTCTAACTGAAGGGATTAAAACTCAACATTTCTAATGTGTTATGAATATGTTAAAAATTAAAAATGAACTCAAATTTAAGTAGTTGAATTTTGCACTAAATTACAATAGTCACAAAATGAAGTATTACATTACTACTAACTAAAGAGCAAGAGTATAATTGATTATAAAAAGTCACTACATCATTAGAATAAATCTACATCTCATCAATTTATTTACGTCTGTTGATTATTATATAAGTATTTGCGTCAGTTGTTTTGTTACAATAATTGTGTTTATAGTTTGACGGTATTGTTTCAACATCTCATTATTAAGTTATTATTATCAATATTGAGTAGACAAAGGCTAATAAATAAAATTATTATGTTGTTTAGCGTCAACAATGTTATTTGTTAAAAAATAAACTTAAACACTTTCTGTTTTCTTGTTTGCAATTGTCAGTCAACAACAGTTAGTGATATGTCAATTGTGGTCTGGTAACAGTTTTTATTTTTAGTTTAATAGATTATGTAGTTTAGAGCTTACTATGGTAGTTATCTTAGGTCACTGTGATAAGTACTGATGTTCACTAGTCTAGAGCTTACTATGGTAGTTATCTTAGGTCACTGTGGTAAGTACTGATGTTCACTAGTCTAGAGCTTACTAATGGTAGCTATCCTAGGTCACTGTGGTAAGTACTGATGTTCACTAGTCTAGAGCTTACTATGGTAGTTATCTTAGGTCACTGTGACAAGTACTGATGTTCACTAGTCTAGAGCTTACTATGGTAGTTATCTTAGGTCACTGTGGTAAGTACTGATGTTCACTAGTCTAGAGCTTACTATGGTAGTTATCTTAGGTCACTGTGATAAGTACTGATGTTCACTAGTCTAGAGCTTACTATGGTAGTTATCTTAGGTCACTGTGGTAAGTACTGATGTTCACTAGTCTAGAGGTTACTAATGGTAGCTATCTTAGGTCACTGTGGTAAGTACTGATGTTCACTAGTCTAGAGGTTACTAATGGTAGCTATCTTAGGTCATTGTGGTAAGTACTGATGTTCACTAGTCTAGAGGTTACTAATGGTAGCTATCCTAGGTCACTGTGGTAAGTACTGATGTTCACTAGTCTAGAGGTTACTAATGGTAGCTATTCTAGGTCACTGTGGTAAGTACTGATGTTCACTAGTCTAGAGCTTACTAATGGTAGCTATCCTAGGTCACTGTGGTAAGTACTGATGTTCACTAGTCTAGAGGTTACTAATGGTAGCTATTCTAGGTCACTGTGGTAAGTACTGATGTTCACTAGTCTAGAGCTTACTAATGGTAGCTATCCAAGGTCACTGTGGTAAGTACTGATGTTCACTAGTCTAGAGCTTACTAATGGTAGCTATCTTAGGTTACTGTGGTAAGTACTGATGTTCACTAGTCTAGAGCTTACTAATGGTAGTTATCTTAGGTCACTGTGGTAAGTACTGATGTTCACTAGTCTAGAGCTTACTATGGTAGCTATCTTAGGTCATTGTGGTAAGTACTGATGTTCACTAGTTTAGAGCTTACTAATGGTAGCTATTCTAGGTCACTGTGGTAAGTACTGATGTTCACTAGTCAAAATTTACCAGTATTGGTAGATCACTGTGGTTAGTACCAGTGATCATTCTCAAACACATAATGTAATAATATAGGGATACTACCTACAGGTACAACTAAGAACTATCAGACCACAAATTGTAGAGAAAATAAACTGAACTAACCAACAGCAAATACATACATTTTTAGCACCTACAGCTTCAACTATAATTCAATTTAAAAAACAAAGTAATAGACATAGGAAGGAGTGGGTGATATGTACTTAAAATATTGAAAATAAAGAGCCCTCACCAAAAGTCCTAATGCACTCAAGTTTATCAAATTTCATTATATTGTGTGATAGTAAAACAAAAAGGGCGTCTTTTAACTGATTAGCTGTCCGCAGGTCTATAGAAAGTGAAGTGGATCTGTGATATTGTTACAATTATGTTAGCGTGGGTGAAGAATGTTGGTAACAGTTTTAGTTTGGACGTGTTTGCGGTGTAAGTTTCTAAATTTTTAGTTGTTTTTGGTAACTCATAACATGTGGTTATAGCGTAGATGGGCTGACTGATAAGACATAATAATTTGTGTACACTATATTATACTTTTCTCTTTCCATATAAGGAAGTTTCTCAATTGTCAGAGGCTGTAGCAACCTCCCAAATGATAATACAATTGATAATAACATGAAAACTTAAGTTATTAATCATTGGATGAGTTGGACTACTCAGTAATACTTAGTAATATTGTGAAGAAGTGATACTGCTGATGGATAGATGAATGAATGAATGGTTTAGTGAATGGATAGATGAGTAAAGAAGTAAGCAATGTTACAAACCTGTCCTCGACGTTGTACAAAATATCGATGGTATTTAGGATCAACAGATATTTCCTCTTGAACAACATTGTCCTGTAAACAAATACAATATTTATACAGTTCATTCATCCATCCATCCATCCATCCATCCATCCATTTAACCATTTATTCATCCATCTATCCATTCATCCATCCATTTATCCTTTTATTCATCCATCTATCCATTCATCTATCCATTTGTCTTACTAATTCTTTAATCGATTTCAACAAATGGTCTTTAGCACGATCCACATTTTCTTTAAGCCCAATCACGAGAATACAATCTGCTTCATCATCACTACCTTTCTGAGGAAAGATCACACGAGCACCATACTGATCTCGAACTTTACGAATCTTAGCCCCGCCCTTTCCAATAAGAAAACGATGATATTCTGGTTTGCACTTCAACTCAACAGTGTAGTTCTCCACAGCATGTTGTGCAGCCATTTCCAATAACATAGCTTTTGCCTTAGAAACGTCATCTTTCGGACCATGAAGACGGATTACATCACTGTCAGTGTCACTGTAAAGACAAGCTTATTAAATATTCATAGTCTACACAACAAGACTCTATTCATTACTATTTTTCAGTACAACATAGTTTACAAGAAAACATGCTCACTTAACAATTAATGATTACCTTGGCGGGAAGTGAATACGTATACCGCCACATTCCTCCATAACAGAACGGATGAGTTTACCACGAGGACCAATGATAGCATTGTGCTGTTTGTGAGGTATTCTAATAGTCACTTCAACAATGGAAGCCTAATGGAAATAATATATGAGTTATAATGTATATTAGTGCTAATGGTAGCTGGTCATTGTGGTAAGTATTGATGTTCACTTGTCTAGAGTATAATAATGGTAGTTATCCTAGGTTACTGTGGTAAATACTGATGTTCACTAGTCTAGAACTTACTAATGGTAGCTATCCTAGGTCACTGTGGTAAGTACTGATGTTCACTAGTCTAGAGCTTACTAATGGTAGCTATCCTAGGTCACTGTGGTAAGTACTGATGTTCACTAGTTTAGAGCTTACTAATGGTAGCTATCCTAGGTCGTTGTGGTAAGTACTGATGTTCACTAGTTTAGAGCTTACTAATGGTAGCTATCCTAGGTCACTGTGGTAAGTACTGATGTTCACTAGTCTAGAGCTTACTAATGGTAGCTATTCTAGGTCACTGTGGTAAGTACTGATGTTCACTAGTCTAGAGCTTACTAATGGTAGTTATTCTAGGTCATTGTGGTAAGTACTGATGTTCACTAGTCTAGAGCTTACTAATGGTAGTTATTCTAGGTCATTGTGGTAAGTACTGATGTTCACTAGTTTAGAGCAATCATTTATAAGTGATATTTTAAATTATTACCATTTGTTTTTCAATATCCACAATTTGTCGTTTTGCTTTATCAACATTTTCTTTACGACCAGTAATAACAATGACATCACTGTCAGAATTTTCTTTTGGCATTTCAATTTTAGTGTTAGTTTCTTCACGAATCTTCTTTAAAGTAGCTCCACCTTTTCCAATAATATTGCCATGAAACTTCTTGAATATTTTGACTTCAGCTTTATAGTTAGAGTCGGCCTAATGGATGAATGGATGAATGGATAAATGGATGGACAGATAGTGAACAAATGGACAGATGGGTAGACCGATGGATGAATGAATCAAAGGACCGAAGGAAGAAACAATGTAGCTACTTACAATGTCCTTAGCTCGTTTCATCAAATATGTAGAACATTTGTCCACTTCTTCAGTTGGGCCACGTAAAGTAACATGGTTGCTACGACGACCTTGTTCAGGAAAGGCTACATGGACACCAGGAAATCGGTCACGAAGTTCTTTCATGTTTTCTCCATTTGCTCCAATGACCATCTTATGCCATTTTTGTTCAATTTCAATCGTCACAGAAGTCTCATTGGCCTGTAGTAACAAATAATGGAAGCATATTATTAATAATAGATGAAGTATCATTGTAGTATATGTCCTCTGACTATAGTCATCATTCTCTATCAGTACTATAAAATAATGAAAACATAAAACATAAAATTGCATACACACACACACACACACACATTGTCTAGACTAACTGTTACATTTCACATACCAGTCACTAAAATCATTACTCTAAAATAGCATTATATCATTATCAGGGGTTCATAGAGAAATTTTTTCTGGGGGGGAGTCAGGCCAGTAGACTTACACATGTAACCTACTATGATTAATTTATGATGTAATTGAAACTGCAGCTTAACATCAAATCTTAACTAACATTTTTGGGGGGGGGGGTCCCAGTGCCCCCTCTCTATTAAACATTGATTATGGTATTAGAAATTACATTAAAAGATGCTGAAGCTAACCAGTTTAGCTGCCATTTCTAGTATCATCTTCTTAGCAGCAGCAACACCTTGAGGATCACCTTCAATCCTAATAACATCACTTCTTTGTTTGTCTGAAGGAATACTGATAGAAGTACAAGTTTCCTCCTTGATCTTTGTCACTACAGAGAGAGAGAGAGAGAGAGAGAGAGAGAGAGAGAGAGAGAGAGAGAGAGAGAGAGAGAGAGAGAGAGAGAGAGAGAGAGAGAGAGAGAGAGAGAGAGAGAGAGAGAGAGAGAGAGAGAGAGAGAGAGAGAGAGAGAGAGAGAGAGAGAGAGAGAGAGAGAGAGAGAGAGAGAGAGAGAGAGAGAGAGAGAGAGTGCGTGTGTGTGTGTGTGAGTGAGTAAATTCTACAAACTTTATCTATTTGAGGTACATACCATTTACACCCTTCTTCCCAATGATGTGAGGATGAAATTTCTGATCAATATGTACCTCGGCATATACCATAGTAGCCATCTAAAAATAGTAATGGATAGATAGTTCACAGTAATGGATAGATAGTTCACAGTAATGAATAGATAGTTCACAGTAATGGATGGATAGTTCACAGTAATGGATAGATAGTTCACAGTAATGAATGGATAGCATGTTCACACTCACCAATCCATCAGTGAAGTTCTCCAATGACTCTCGTGCCACCTGTACTTCCTCTGGAGGTCCCTCAATGACAATAACATCTCCTTCGTTAGGAAAGTTAACTGTCACATGAAGATCTTGTGTAATACTTTTAATGTTCTCTCCTCCACGTCCAATAATGAAACGATGAAGCCAGGAAGGGGCAGATACTTCTTCAGAAACCATGCTGTTAGCCTAAAGGATGGATGAATTAATAAAAGTACAGATAAATAGATAAATGAATTAACAATAGACTAAGGAAAGAAGAGAGAAAATATAAGTCAACTCTACCTTGCTATACACGAGAGTAAGAGCTTCTCCCATTTTATCTTGTGGGCCTCGTAGTGTGATTGTCGAGTCCTCGCTAGATAACAGAGGTACATCTACATAGACACCTATTAACAAACAAAAAACAAGTATGACTACTATAGACAACTTGCATAACCAGTTTGACTGGTAAGAATAAACAATGCTTACCTGTCTTCTGTAAAATCTCTTGCACTCCTTGTCCTTTACGACCATAGACATATCTATGCTGTGTCTTACGTACCTCAACAGACACTGTTGAATAATTCCTCTTCTACAAGTAACCAATCACACATAACGTGTGTAATGCCACAACCACACCCACTTACCGTAGCCTGATAAATTTGCTTGATTTGACTAGTGGCAGTTGCCACGCCTTCTTTTTCTCCGGTAATAACTATGTCTGATTTACCAGAGTTAAAAGGAGGAACATTGATACGAGTGCCAGTCTTCTCCATGAGAGAAATAATAATAGAATTACTAGGACCACAGATAAAAGGATGAAATTCAGAATCAATAGAGAGAGTCTCCTTAGCTTGTTTAGCCTTTGGTATGAAGGAAGAGAGAGAGAGAGAGAGAGAGGAAGAAAAATAGGGAGAGAAAGAGAGAGAGAGGGAGAGTAGGAGAGGGAGAGATGGAAAAAAGGAGAATTAAATAAGACCAAAGAGGTGCTAACTAACTGTATTGTTTCACACACACACACACACACACACACACACTTACCAGATCATCAGAAAGGGACTTAATTTGTTGCTTAGCTACTTCAACTCCTTCTTTGTTTCCACTGATGCGTATGATGTCAGATGAATCATCAGATCGAGGAACAGTAATCTTAGTATTAGATGATTGTTCCAATTGTTTTATATTGTTAGCTCCTTTACCAAGAATCATACGATGAAACTGTTTTGGCACACGAAGCTCAACAGTAAACTGTAATAAAATAGACAATGAAAAAAATGAAGGAAGAAAAATCAATAGACATTTGAATTATCCAATAACAGTCATTAATGTGTTATTGTATTGTTCATCCAATGAACCAGTGTTTCATTGTAAAACTCAATCAATGAACCAATGTTCTATTACACCGCCATCTAATGAACCAACATTCCATTGTACTACCTATTAAATGAACCCCTGTTCCATTGCACCACCTATCCAATGAACCTATGTTCCATTGTATCGCCAATCCAATGAACCAATATTCCATTGCACTACCTATCCAATGAACCCATGTTCCATTGCATCACCCATCTAATGAACCAGAATGCCATTACATCACCCATCTAATGAACCCATTTCCCATTGTATCACCAATCCAATGAACTAGCATTCCATTACATCACCTATCCAATGAACCTGTGTTCCATTGTACCACCCATTCAATGAATTCTGTGCTCCAATTTACACCAAACATAATACCATCTATTATCACATCTCAAACAGTATCCAATGCACTGTATACCATCCATTATCATATCTCAAACAGTATCCAATGCACTGTATACCATCCATTATCATATCTCAAACAGTATCCAATGCACTGTATACCATCCATTATCATATCTCAAACAGTATCCAATGCACTGTATACCATCTATTATCACATCTCAAACAGTATCCAATGCACTGTCCATCTTACTTTGGTATGAAGTTCAGTCATAATCATTTTCTGAGCCTCTTTCACAGCTGTAGGACGACCAGTAACCATAATGGTCAGACTAAGATCCTTTGATTGACTCATCTCAATTTTACATCCAGTGTTTACCATGATATCACGAACAACAGCTGCTTGTTGGTTCTCTCCTCCAAATGCTGGATCACTTGTTTTGTAGCGACGTTCTTCATAAGGTACACGAAATATCTGTTCAGTTAGAACATAAAAATGATACATTTATTATTGAATGCCTAATTAATGGGATTAAAGAGTCACATGGTCTAATTTCTATATTCTGATTCCTAGCTATATACCCTAACCAGATTGTAATGGTAATTGTAAAAATCGTCTTAAAATACTTTTGTTGTTTGCAACTATTGAAGAGTTGACAAAAACAATAATTCTGTTAAAAGTTTAATAGAATCTTAAAGATAAGAAATTTCAGTCTGTGTACTTGACAACATAGCTATGACTAGAAATACAAGTTGTGGTTTGTCTGATTCTTGGTTGTTTGCTGTCTACAGGTACAGTTTTATTTGTCTCCTTTGTTAGTCACATACAATGATCATTTTAATGTGCTTCAAAACAATTCTAAGACTTCCTGGCAAAGCGTGTTAGACAAAAAATATTTATTACTCCAAAACATTCCAGGCTAAAATACAAACATATCTATTGACTAAATTCTCATGAAAACAATGTTATTAGACGAAACTGTGTTCGTGTAGTGTCTATGTATTTAGGCTTAAATGTATTGTTTAATGTTTTATCTAATCAGGAAGTCTAACAATCCACTACATCTATCATCTGTCCATTTTCCCAATTATTTTCATATTTATCTATTCAATCATTCATCTTCTATTTCTCAATCTATCCTTTTGTCTGTTCTGACGTCTCTCTCTCTCTCTCTCTCTCTCAACCTACCTGAGTTATCGAGGAGGTAGGTATAGATTTAATAGGTCCCCAGGAAGATGTAGAGGGGATAGTTGAGGAAGATCCTCCAAGAGGTGGAAAAGCCTCGGCATATGTAGGAATTGTGTCCCCGTTTTCCAGAGTTGCCATGACAACTGAGATGCCTGAACAATTAACTAAGCCAGAAACGGATACAAGTCTGCAGAACCACCTGAGGAGAGAGAGAGAGAGAGAGAGAGAGAGAGAGAGAGAGAGAGTTATGTAATATTTCGTAAGCGAGTTAAAATATACAAAATCTCTTAATATGGTATTTTCAGATATATTATATAGCCTATATGATTACCAAGTAATATAAGTAATCACTATGGTAACAACATCCCTATTTACTTTTATTGAATGAGTCAGTGTATGAGTGCAGCTGTATTCTGTGATGGGTGTGGTTTAAAGAACATGTACATTTGTAATTATGGCCTTATAAAATAAAGCAAAACTTTCTGTGCTCATTCTTTACTTTTTATCATAAAGAGAGTGAGTGAGTAGATATTATACACATACAGTTAATGACAGGCCTTCCATGAGCTCAAACTTACAATATCGCAGGTGGTTCTGCTTCCAATAGGCAGTCCGGGTGTTTTCACTATAAACTTAAGATATCCACTCTGTCAGGAACTTAAAATAGTCCACAGTCCAATATGACAGTCCAATTAGTAGAAAAGGCAGAAACTTGCCTGGAAGTCCTTTGATCAATGTGACCTATTGTGTGTGTCTCGCCCAATTTTATTGTCTTGTGGGCTAAACGGACGTATACGGTAGAGTATACGGAATACTATAATTATAATAATAATTATTCATTACTATCGTCCCAGTCCCTCCTCCTATAAGTTTATGAAAAATTTATGAATTTATGTACAATATATAGTACATGCATAAAGACTCTTTCTCTCTAAGTTGCTACTAATATATTGCAGCATCAATTTAGTCTACAATTAGTACATCTGATCTCTGTTACACTAAGTAAAATGTCTTGCTCAGAGACTTGAAAATAGATGTTGTCATGCTCTATATTATAAAAGATCGTAGACTCTTTAAAACCTGGCTAGACCCCAATATCCTAACTTTTTATGTCATTATGTTAATGCTTATTCTTGCAGTTTATAAAATACTTTAATAAATTAAACTATAAAATAGTAATATTGTATACTTCTGTTTTTAAATGCGAACCATCCAATATTATTAATATTTAGCACTTGTCTTTAAAGAGAGCGCTGTTTTCATAATTAGTTTCTACAAACATCCTGCTAACTGATTTGTGTGTATATAGTAACAGTTAATTTGGCCAACGATTTGTGTTGTTATTGTAACACAGGAAATTCCTCCATCTAGTACATGTCTATATAATATTAGACTATATCGTATTAGATATAGTATTGTGGCTGTATTGTCGATATTATAATACATATATGAATACACTTAATAAACCACCTAATATAAATGAACCCTCCTACTTGATCAATTTTGTCGCTAACAGGAGATTAGATCTAGAATAAAACGTCATCTCTGTGAAGTGGATTGTACTGTGTACTGTGGATTGCGAAGTTCACCAATACTGATTTAACAATGCAGGTAAGAATAAGAACATGAAGTATCAAGGCTAGGTCTGTAATATTACAAACAAAGCTAAATAATGAGTAGTTTTTTTATACCTTTTAAATAACATAGGAAAAGTGAATTAAAGTAATCGTATTTGTGTGTATGCATATATATATATACACTATATATATATATATATATATATCAAACCCAATGGTCTCACTAACTAGAGCTATTATAGATAATCTAGTCCTTTGTTTTTACTCAATTTTACTAGGTAATCTGTACGTGCACTTAGCATGAGTACAAATATTTCTATTAACTACCAATAAGAAGTGTATCAGTAGCTAATTATGTGAACACTAAAATCCCACAGTATAAATCATTTATAGTTGGAAGAAGAATACCATTCTTGATAACGTCATAATACCTGGTTGTGAATGTACATGTTTTTACATGTACATTTACATGTGTAAACATTCCAGCATTTAAAAAATTGCTAGCTATGCATATTTTTAAAGTATACTAAAATATCAGGGGTCAAGTCAGCAATAAATAACAAAGACTTCACACTTCTAAATATTCACACTACACATCAACCGATACGATGTTTACTGGAGGTTCTTGTCTTTGTGGATTAGATCATGTGATTTGGATATCTCACAATATCTGTATATTACACAAGAGGACAAGTAGTTCTCAAATGTATAACTGTTAATTTGTTATTTAGATTATGTAACTTAGGGACAACTGATCAATATGATGTCTTTATGCTACTCTTTTTATTTACTGTATCTTGTTATCAAGAAGTCAGATCTTATGATACGCTGTATAATATTGCAGCTGTATTTGCTTTAACTAGTAGATTGATTGTTACTTTTTACTCCTTGCGTATGTTATAATAAAGTTTCGTGTTGAATATCGTTTATCAAATTATCAAATTATCACCATTTGTGTAGACTCTAAATAAACACTAATAGGATTTTTGTCATTTTGTACACACACTTGCCGGGAAAATAGATTATGGCTAATGTAATGAAATTAGTGTAAATTCATCTAAATTCAGTTATTATTAGTGATGTTCCCAGAATGAACCACGCATTAACTAAGCTATGCCATACATATTATAAGCTACAATAAAACTTGTTAATGTGTAAGTACAATTTTTTCATTATAGTCCATTCATGAAATACTAAGTGAAGAACAGATTGCTGAATACAGAGAGGCTTTTGCCCTCTTTGATAAAGACAATGATGGCACAATATCAACGGAAGAGCTTGGAACTGTCATGAGATCACTGGGTCAAGAACCATCTAAC
This sequence comes from Xestospongia muta, assembly GCA_963693285.1. Lineage (NCBI taxonomy): Eukaryota > Metazoa > Porifera > Demospongiae > Haplosclerida > Petrosiidae > Xestospongia > Xestospongia muta. Next base: position 7,637,368 of record OY848924.1, read on the forward strand.
AGCGAGTTGAAAGATATGATTAATGAAATTGATGAAGATGGTAATGGCGTGGTTGATTTTCCAGAGTTTTTAAAAATGATGGTCAAGAAAGCTAACTCCAGTGACCCTCATGAAGAATTGAAGGAAGCTTTTAAGGTTTTCGATAAAGATGGCAATGGTTACATATCACGAGAGGAGCTGAAGGATGTCATGAAACAGCTGGGTGAGGAGTTAAGCAACGAAGAACTGCAGGAGATGATCAAAGAGGCAGACGAGGATGGTGATGGTCAAGTCAATTATGAAGGTATGAAAACATATGAAAGATTGAATGGACAGATAAACAGCTTGAACAAAAGTACAGGAAGACCAATTAATTGATTGATAAACAGATAGATCAGATAAATAAAGAGACAGATAGATGGATAGATAGACAGACAGACAGACAGATAGACAGACAGATTAGATAGATTAGATAGATAGATAGACAGACAGACAGACAGACAGATTAAATAGATAGATAGACAGACAGACAGACAAAGATAGATAGATATAGATAGATAGATTATGACTTGTATTAAAGTAGTTTGTACTTATAACAACATTATTGTTTATATTATTATTTGCTTTGTGTACTTACTGATAAATACATTATATCAATGTTTCCTTTCATTCTATAGAGTTTGTCAAGATGATGAAATCAAAGTAATCGTTCTCAAGCAAAATACAATATTAGTACTAATACTTGTAGAGTCATTATATTAAGTGCCCCCACGTCTATTGTATTAGTTGACATGTAGTGTTTGAGTTTAGTAGTCCGGAGTCTTTTATTATTTATTTACGTCTTATTCTTGATATTTTAATGCACTTTGGTATTACTGTCGTTTTGTTTATCACCTTTTGCATAATTTTGTTAGTATTTCTCCATAAGATATCTATTTTGTATGAAGTAATGTACATCATTAATATGACAATGTGTATTTTTAGTCTTTAGATCAACAATTACGTCAACAATCTGTTTATTTTGAGAGAGTTAAAAAAACTTTTAAAATAATCTATTCTGACAATTGTATTCGTACATATCACTAGATTATGTACCTCATACTTGAGATGGTATACAACATGGTTTCTATGGTGATTCATGCTATACTCATTATGTTGTACAAAATTTAGTGTAAGAAGATCCTGTTCATAACATTGTGACGTATGGTCTCAGATAACCATTGATGCAGCAGCTGTTAGTTTAAAACAGCCATACTTCTCACTGGCTATCATATAATGGCACATACAATAGGTGTAGTTTATACAAGCTATGCTGTAGTTCAGTGTAGTTATTTTATCCTCCATGCTGTTATAACATATTGATATTACTGATCCTCAGCAACATTGTTCTCATTTGTTTGATCAGGACTTGTGCTAAAGCTACATGACTGATGTAATATCAATGAACCATGGTAGATCTCAACTATTTCTGATATATTGCTGTAGAATAATTCACTAATTTTACATTCAGTATATGAATTCGAATTACAGGTAGTACTGACAATAGCACAGTTGGATAAACAGATGACCAAACACCTGAAAATGAAAGAACAAACAGATTATTAAAGTTGATTCTTAGAATGAAACTAATTTTTTTCTGCTAAAAACATTGAAAATTGCAAAGTTTCTTTAGTAAATGACTTAGTATCTTTACTTTCTTAGAGTCACCATTTGGGCCATAATTCAAGCATAATTATTATAGTTCTACTAAATAGTACTCCATAATGGTATGATTGGTGAATAATAATTGATACAAAATACAAATAATTATAATAATATAATTTTGTTTCTAATTCTATTGAGAAGGTTGTCAGTTTGCTACAAAGTTAAAGGGTTAAAAATGAGACGTGGGTTGTTAAAGATGGCGAAGCTACTTGAATATGGGTGGAAGGAGTAGCAGAGCCAGTCAACGCCGAAATAAAGTTTGCACTCTTGAAATATTATGTGATCTAGTCTGTGTCGTTGTCGTGATAGTAGTATTGACCTTCATAGCAAAGAAAATAATCTCTTAGATACTTGAAATAAACATATTACAGCAGAAGGCACATACAAAGTTGTTGTGTTTCTATTCATCCTAACAACTGGTATTGTTAGCAATAATTATGGGAGTTCCTAAATTTTATCGATGGATTAGCGAACGCTATCCCTGTCTGAGTCAAGTTGTTAAAGACTACCAAGTGAGTCAGATAGGTACACTGAGGGCATTAAATAGAATGACAGTACAGTTGTTCAGTGCATCCATATTATGTCATAGAATGTAAACTAGTTAATCTTCTATGCAGTTACAAAAAAATAGGATAGAAACCAAGGACAAATGAGCTGACTATTGCTATAAAAACAATAAAGACATATAGTAATTTGTTAGTTAATAATGTGATTGCTCAGTTGAATTTACAATCTATCTAATTTTTGGTTTGTAATTTGAGGATATAATTATATAAACTTAAATTTTATTATTAGATTAATTATTACAACATATCCCCCCCCCTCCCTGTCTTAGTGTCATTGTTATGACAACAGGAGCCTTGTAGACCAATAGTGTAACAGTAACATCATTGAAATAAGATCAAATTAGTAGGAAAAGAGTCATGTTACCACCTATATTACCTTGAGATTAGCAGCTGCTATTTTTAAAGGCAATAGAATATCAATTTACCTTCTCTCTCTCTCTCTCTCTCTCTCCCTCCCTCCCTCCCCTCCCTCCCTCCCTCCCTCCCTCCCTCCCTCCCTCCCTCCCTCTCTCTCTCTCTCTCTCTCTCTCTCTCTCTCTCTCTCTCTCTCTCTCTCTCTCTCTCTCTCTCTCTCTCTCTCTCTCTCTCTCTCTCTCTCTCCTCTCTCTCTCTCTCTCTCTCTCTCTCTCTCTCTCTCTCTCTCTCTCTCTCTCTCTCTCTTCTCTCTCTCTCTCTCTCTCTCTCTCTCTCTCTCTCTCTCTCTCTCTCTCTCTAGATACCTGAATTTGACAACTTCTACTTAGATATGAATGGTATCATCCACACTTGCTCTCATCCCAATGATGATAACCCTTCATTTCGTATTACAGAGGATAAAATATTTAGTGACATTTTCCATTATTTAGAGATATTATTTCGTATAGTAAAACCACAAAAGGTCATGTTTATGGCCGTGGATGGGGTTGCCCCTCGAGCTAAAATGAATCAACAAAGAGGGAGGCGATTTCGATCGGCAAAGGAAGCTGAGGATGTCGTAAGAAAGGTATCATCATTTGATCTTATTGTGTTGGTCTGTCTCCATCTATCATGTGTATCTAATTGTTCTTCAATTGTTAAGTTGTTTGTTTCTTTGTCTTTATGTTTGTTTGTTTGTTGTTTGTTTGTTTCTTTGTTTGTTCGTAGGCTATTTCTAAAGGTATCGTTCTCCCTACTGATGCTCAGTT
>OY848925.1:2500-348906 GCA_963693285.1 Xestospongia muta
GCCCTTGTGGGGCTCACTAACTATGAATCTCATTAACTAGCTTCCTTTTATACTCTGATTATGTTCATGCCCTTGTGGGGCTAACTAATTATGAATATCATTAACTAACTTCCTTTTATACTCTGTCTATGTTCATGCCCTTGTGGGGCTCACTAACTATGAATCTCATTAACTAGCTCCCTTATATACTCTGATTATGTTCATGCCCTTGTGGGGCTAACTAGCTATGAATATCATTAACTAATTTCCTTTTATACTCTGTCTATGTTCATGCCCTTGTGGGGCTCACTAGCTATGAATCTCATTAACTTGCTTCCTTATATACTCTGTCTATGTTCATGCTATTGTGGGGCTAACTAGTTATGAATATCATTAACTATTTTCCTTTTATACTCTGTCTATGTTCATGCTATTGTGGGGCTAGCTAGTTATGAATATCATTAAGATTCTATCTTTATATACAGTCTATGTTCATGCTATTGTGGGGCACAAGTGTATTTTTATGAATATCATTAACATTTAATCATAACCAGGAAACAAAATGGCTTAGGGTTTAGGGCAGCTAAGCCAAACCTACTTTGCCTCAAAGGATCAACACACTTCAGAGGAAAGGAGATCTGGACCAACACAACAATTTGGCTATCACAACCTAACATGATGACTATGGTAACAGCAACTGGTCCTGATAAACATATTGAAAGTAAATTCTAAGTTAAAATTACCTAATAGTACACTAAACACAGGCTCTTTTGGCTATCAGACTAAACATAATTCTATCTTAATTTAGGCTAGTATAACAGCTGGTCCTATTAAACACTACAATAGGGCTAGTTCTAAGAAATAATGGAGTAGCACAAGGTTCTACATACATAGATGGTGGTAGGTTGTACGTAATAGGAGATGGGGGTAAGTTCTACATTATAATAGAGTAGAGGAAGGTTCTAGGGTGATAGATTGTGGTAGTTCTAAGTAATAATTGAGTAGGGGTAAGTCTATGTAATAAAAGATACGGGGTAGGTACAGATAGGACTAGTTCTAAGTAACAATGAAGTTAGGGTGGTAAGTACATAAATAGATGGGGGTATGTTAGGTGTAAGTTTGTATGTAAAATAGATAGGGGTAGGTTCTACAAATTAGGAAAGGTTCTACATGTAATATATTGGGGTAGTTCTAAGTATGAGTTTAGGTCTACAAAATAATAGATGGAGATAGGTTCTACGTAATAATTGATAGAGGTAGTTCTACATAAAAGAGACGGGATAGCTCCTAAGTAATAACAGTTAAGGGGGAGGTTCTAAGTAATAATAATAAACTAAGTGTAGGCTAAACAAAATAAAGATAGAAAAGGTATGCAGGCAGGTTCTATGTAATAATAGATGGGAGTAGGTACAAGTTCTACGTAAAAATAGATGGAGGTAGGTTCTAAGCTTCACAAAATAACAAATGGGGTTAGGCTCTGCATAAAACTAGAGTAGGGTGGGGTTATTAATTAAAGAGCTAGGTCCTATATAGTAATAGAGAAGGTGTAGGTTCTAAAAAGTAATGGAGTAGGTTCTATGTAAAGGTAAAGGCTCTATAAAATAGGGGTAGGCTATATTTACAAATAGATTGTGAGTAGGTGTAATAGGGGTAGATTCTATGTAATAAATGGGGATAAGCTATGTGGGTTTTTTTATATACTAAATAGGGTTAGACTATACGTAATAATAGAGTAGGTATAAGCTATAGAATAGGGGTAGGCTATATTTGCATATAGAATGAACGGTTGTTCTACATAATAACAGAGTAGGTGTAGGCTATACATATTAATAAAGTAGGGATAGGTTATAGGGTACTCTTAGAATCAATGAACTAGATATGGATAGGCTACATTTACACATAGCATAGGGTAGGGGGTCTACACATAAAATCTAGGTAAATAGATACGGTACCACTCCTCACTTTCAATTGACAATTAGGGCTTAGCTGACCAAGAATAGGGTTTAGGGTTTCATCCAAAGCAAATCTCAAACAACCACTTTCACTGAACAACACAGGCTCAAAACTCCATTGACTAAAACTTTCACTTCCAATACTTTGGTTATCACTTCACAGGGAAGGAGAGCCAGTTGCAGGGTTTAGGGTTTAGGGACAACTGCTATCACTTCACAGGGAAGGAAAACCAGCTTTATTTTGCCGAACATGATCACTTCCAATACATTGGTTATCACTTCACAGGGAAGAAGAGCCAGTTGCAGGGTTTAGGGTTTAGGGACAACTGCTATCACTTCACAGGGAAGGAAAACCAGCCTCTTTTTACCGAACATGGTTATCACTTCACAGGGAAGGAGAGCAAGTTGCAAGGTTTAGGGTTTAGGACAACTGCTATCACTTCACAGGGAAGGAAAACCAGCCTCGTTTTGCCAAACATGATTAAAACTTTCACTTCCAATACTTTGGTTATCACTTCACATGGAAGGAGAGCCAGTTGCAGGGTTTAGGGTTTAGGGACAACTGCTATCTCTTCACAGGGAAGGAAAACCAGCCTCTTTTTACCGAACATGGTTATCACTTCACAGGGAAGGAGAGCAAGTTGCAAGGTTTAGGGTTTAGGGTTTAGGACAACTGCTATCACTTCACAGGGAAGGAAAACCAGCCTGATTTTGCCGAACATGATCACTCCCCATTGACTAAAACTTTCACTTCCAATACTTTGGTTATCACTTCACATGGAAGGAGAGCCAGTTGCAGGGTTTAGGGTTTAGGGACAACTGCTATCACTTCACAGGGAAGGAAAACCAGCCTCATTTTGCCGACGAACATGATCATGAAAATCCCCCCATATTTGTAAGCCCTACCCACCCATACTAAAAAAACTCCCTTATTTGTAAGCCTTACTCAACCACAGGATCACTAAACCACCAGACCTATCATACATGCAAAACACTACTGTCAAATCTTCTCCAAGAAATGCGCATTAAAAACCAAATACTGGCTGGGAAGGAAAGCCAACAAAATCCTTCCTTTGCCACACAAACAGACACACACTTGCTGGGACTTCACTAGAATGAGTTGAAAGCCTTCAAAACCTTCCTCTGCCTCACTGGGAATTAACTTCATAGGGAAGGATAGCCAACCAAGCCTTCCTTTGCTTAAAATGGATCTACAAAGCAAGCCTGATTTCACCCATCATTCCTTGTACACTCATCAATGTCAAAGCTTCTCCAAAGAATGCATTTAAGCTTGCAAGGAAAGCCAGGCTTACTTCACCCATCATTCTTAGCAATATCCACTACATGCCACATACTTCACAGGAAGGAAAATAAGCCTGACTTCAGCCTTGCTCCCTATGGAAGGAAAGTCAGGCTGAATTGATCAACACTGGCTTTCACTACCCTGGGATCATTCAATCCACTTTTCCACCTTCCGTAACTACTGTTCAGTAACAACTCCTTCTCATGTTTCTCTCTGCTAATGTTTATATGCAAGCAACATGGGTCACAGTTCCAACTGTGGAGTAGCAGCCAAGAATGCAACTAGACTCCTACAACCTCACACCTCACATATTGGCTGTCACTTCCCTAGGAAGGAAAGTCAGCCTGACTTCCTCCCTAGAAAAGGAAAGTCAGGCTGAATTTATCAACACTGGCTTTCACTACCCTGAGAATCAATCAGTCAACACTTCCATGTTCCGTAACTATTGTCCAGTAACTACACATTTTCATGTAAAGCATCAACTGACAAAGCTTCTCCCCGCTAATGTCTATACGCAAGCAACATGGGCTAGTGTTGGGGTCACAGTTCTAACTGACAAGGCGTATTCTATGCTAGAGACTGTGGAGTAGCAGCCAAGAATGCTACAAGCTCACACCTCACATATTGGCTGTCACTTCCCTGGGTGGAGATAGTTGAATAGCAGCCAAGAATGCAACTAAACTCCTACAACCTCGCACATGGGCTGTCACTTCCCTGGGAAGGAAAGTGAGCCTGTTAGTGTTTAACCCCTAGGGAAGGAAAGTCAGGCTGAATTGATCAACACTGGCTTTCACTACCCTGGGATCAACCGGTCCACTTTCCCATGTTCCATAACTACTGTCCAGTAACTACTTCCTCTCATATAAAGCATCAACTGACAAAGCTTCTCCCTGGTAATGTCTATACGCAACATGGGCAAACAAACTGTTTGCGGGCAAGAGTGACGGGGCCACCTGACAAAGCTTATTCCATGGTGGAGACTGTGGAGTAGCAGCCAAGAATGCAACTAGACTCCTACAACCTCGCACCTCACACATATTGGCTGTCACTTCCCTGGAAAGGAAAGTAAACCTTACTTTAACCTTGCCTACTACCCTGGGATCAATCAGTCCACTTTTCCATGTTCCATAACTACTGTCCAGTAACTACTCCTTCTCATGTAAAGCATCAACTGACAAAGCTTCTCCCTGGTAATGTCTATATGCAACAAGGGCAAACTGTTTTCAGGCAAGAGTGAGGGGGTCACCTGACAATGCTTATTCTATGGTGGAGACTGTGGAGTAGCAGCCAACTCCTACAACCACGCACCTCACACATATTGGCTGTCACTTCGCTGGTAAGGAAAGTAAGCCTGACTTTAACCTTGCTCCTTAGGAAAGAAAAGTCAGGCTGAATTGATCAACACTGGCTTTCACTACCCTGGGATCAATCAGTCCACTTTTCCATGTTCCGTAACTACTGTCCAGTAACTACTCATGTAAAGCATCAACTGACAAAGCTTCTCCCTGCTCTATACAGACCATGGGCAAACAGAGTGTTTGCTAGTGAGAGGCCTACAGCTCGAACTGACAAAGCTTAATCTATGGTGGAAACTGTGGAGTAGCAGCCAAAAATGCAACTAGACTATTACAACCTCTCACCTCACAAATTGGCTGTCACTTTTCTGAAAAAGAAAGTAAGCCTCAACCTTGCTCCCTAGGGAAGGAAAGTCAGGCCGAATTGATCAACACTGGCTTTCACTACCCTGGAATCGATCAGTATCTTTTCCATGATTCATAAAGCATCAACTGACAAAGCTTCTCCCCTGGTAATGTTTATGTCTATACACAACATGGGCAAACAAACTGTTCTCAGGCAAGAGTGTTAGCTAGTGAGGGGGCCACAGCTCCACCTGACCTTATTACATGGTGGAGACTGGATTAGCAGCCAAGAATGCAACTAGAATCCTACAACCTCGCACCTCACATTGGCTGTCACTTCCCTGGGTAGGAAAGTAAAATTGACTTCAAACTTGCTTCCTAGGGAAGGAAAGCCAGGCTGAATTGATCAATCAGTCCGCTTTTCCACGTTCCGTAACTACTGTTCAGTAACTACTCCTTCTCATATAAAGCATCAACTGACAAAGCTTCTCCCTGCTCTATACAGACCATGAGCAAACAGAGTGTTTGCTAGTGAGTGGCCTACAGCTCCAACTGACAACTTATTTCATGTTGGAGACTGTGGAGTAGCAGCCAAAAATGCAACTAGACTGATACAAACTTTGCTCTCTAGGGAAGGAAAGTCAGGCTGAATTGATCAACACTGGCTTTCACTACCCTGGAATCAATCAGTCCATTTTCCATGTTTCATAACTACTGTCCAGTAACTACTTCCTCTCATATAAAGCATCAACTGACAAAGCTTCTCCCTGGTAATGTCTATGTCTATACACAAGATGGGGAAACAAACTGTTCTCAGGCAAGAGTGTTAGCTAGTGAGGGGCCCACAGCTCCACCTGACCTTATTCCATGGTGGAGACTGTGGAGTAGCAGCCAAGAATGCAACTAGACACCTACAACCTCGCACCTCACATTGGTTGTTACTTCCCTGGGTAGGAAAAAATGCAACTAGACTCCTACAACCTCGCACCTCACATTGGCTGTCACTTCCCTGGGTAGGAAAGTAAGCCTGACTTCAAACTTGCTTCCTAGGGAAGGAAAGTCAGGCTTTCCTGGGAAAGAAAGTAAGCCTCAACCTTGCTTCCTAGGGAAGGAAAGTCAGGCTGAATTGATCAACACTGGCTTTCACTACCCTGGAATTAATCAGTCCATTTTTCCATAATCCATAACTACTGTCCAATAACTACTTCCTCTCATATAAAGCATCAACATTGGTTGTTACTTCCCTGGGTAGGAAAAATGCAACTAGACTCCTACAACCTCGCACCTCACATTGCTTGTCACTTCCCTGGGTAGGAAAGTAAGCCTGACTTCAAACTTGCTTCCTAGGGAAGGAAAGTCAGGCTGAATTGACCAACACTGGCTTTCACTACCCTGGGATCAATCAGTCTGCTTTTCCATAACTACTGTCCAGTAACTACTTCCTCTCATATAAAGCATCAACTGACAAAGCTTCTCCATGCTACTCTCTATACGCAACATGGGCAAACAAACTGTTCTCAGGCAAGTGTGTTAGCTAGTGAGGGGGCCACAGCTCCACCTGACCTTATTCCATGGTGGAGATTGTGGAGTAGCAGCCAAGAATGCAACTAGACTCTTACAACCTCACACCTCACATTGGCTGTCGTGGTGGAGACTGTGGAGTAGCAGCCAAGAATGCACTAGACTGCTACAACCTCTCACCTCACAAATTGGCTGTCACTTTCCTAGGAAAGAAAGTAAACCTCAACCTTGCTTCCTAGAGAAGGAAAGTCAGGCTGAATTGATCAACACTGGCCTGGAATCAATCAGTCCATTTTTCCATAATCCATAACTACTGTCCAGTAACTACTTCCTCTCATATAAAGCATCAACTGACAAAGCTTCTCCCTGGTAATGTCTATGTCTATACACAAGCAAACAAACTGTTCTCAGGCAAGAGTGTTAGCTAGTGAGGGGCCCCAAGAATGCAACTAGACTCCTACAACCTTGCACCTCACATTGGCTGTCGTGGTAGAGACTGTGGAGTAGCAGCTAAGAATACACTAGACTGATACAACCTCTCACCTCACAAATTGGCTGTCACTTTCCTGGGAAAGAAAGTAAGCCTCAACCTTGCTTCCTAGGGAAGGAAAGTCAGGCTGAATTGATCAACACTGGCTTTCACTACCCTGGAATTAATCAGTCCATTTTTCCATAATCCATAACTACTGTCCAATAACTACTTCCTCTCATATAAAGCATCAACTGACAAAGCTTCTCCCTGGTAATGTCTATGTCTATACACAACATGTGGAAACAAACTGTTCTCAGGCAAGAGTGTTAGCTAGTGAGGGGCCCACAGCTCCACTTGACCTTATTTCATGGTGGAGACTGTGGAGTAGCAGCCAAGAATGCAACTAGACTCCTACAACCTCGCACCTCACATTGGCTGTCACTTCCCTGGGTAGGAAAGTGAAGGAAAGTCAGGCTGAATTGATCAACATTGGCTTTCACTACCCTGGGATCAATTAGTCTGCTTTCCCACATTCCATAACTACTGTCCAGTAACTACTTCCTCTCCAATTGACAAAGCTTCTCCCTGCTAATATCTATATGCAATATGGGCAAACAAACTGTTCTCAGGCAAGAGTGTTAGCTAGTGAGGGGGCCACAGCTCTACCTGACTTTATTCCATGGTGGAGACTGTGGAGTAGCAGCCAAGAATGCAACTAGACTCCTACAACCTCGCACCTCACATATGGCTGTCACTTCCCTGGGAAGGAAAGTAAGCCTGACTTCAACCTTGCTTCCTAGGGAAGGAAAGTCAGGCTGAATTGATCAACACTGGCTTTCACTACCCTTGGAATCGATCAGTCCACTTTTCCACATTCCATAACTACTCTTCAGTAACTACTTCCTCTCATATAAAGCATCAACTGACAAAGCTTCTCCCTGGTAATGTCTATACTCAACGTGGGACGTTCTCGGGCGAGAGTAGTCACTCGTGAGGGGCCGACAGCACCTACTGTTCTCGGGCGAGTTTGGTGACTAGTGAGGGGCCCGCAGCACCAACTGACAAAGCTTCTTCCAGTTAATGTCTATACGCAACGTGGGGCCGACAGATGTTGGCTGAGAGTGGTCAGCCAAGCTGGGCCAAACGTTCTCGGGCAAGAGTGGTCACTCGTGAGGGGCCGACATCACCAACTGTTCTCGGGCGAGAGTGGTCGCTAGTGAGGGGCTTGCAGCACCAACTGACAAAGCTTCTTCCAGGTAAAGTCTATACGCAACGTGGGGCCGACAGATGTTGGCTGAGAGTGGTCAGCTAAGCTGGGCCAAACGTTCTCGGGCAAGAGTGGTCACTCGTGAGGGGCCGACATCACCAACTGTTCTCGGGCGAGAGTGGTCGCTAGTGAGGGGCTTGCAGCACCAACTGACAAAGCTTCTTCCAGGTAAAGTCTATACGCAACGTGGGGCCGACAGATGTTGGCTGAGAGTGGTCAACCAAGCTGGGCCAATGCATCAACACTGCCTGACTTTCCTGGGAATCAACCCAGACACTGCCAAGTTCTGTATTGAGGCAAATTGAGGCTGATATTACTTCCCTGGGAAGTGAGGTTGAAGTATCTACTTTGACACTTTCATTATTGGGCGTAGACAGTTCTCAGCTTAAAGTGGTTGGCTAAGTGGGGCCAACAGTTTTCGGCCAAAAGGGGTGTAAGTTTGTTTTCTAAGATTAATGACACTCTTTCTAATTCTTGTATTAAAGGCAAAAGCATCAATTCTTCTAACATATCAGAATAGACAGCTGCTAAAATCTAGACTATTTTTCTACTGACAACATTAATTGCTATTCAAGTTTGTTAAAATGTTAACACTGTATCAGAAAGATCAAAAAAGGTTTATTTAAAAAGAAAGAACAGAAACATTTCAGAGCAGTAATATTATTGTCAATTAGCAAAGACCTAATCAGTGACATTGAACATTAGAAACAAAATGAGTTACATTAAACATTAGAAAAAAATAAGATCATTAAGTAGTCCTCCTAATTAATAATAAAATATTTAATTAATTTACATGATAACTTTATAAGTCCTTGTTGAGTAACATTAATATTACTGATGTAAATTGTTATATTAATTTTTTTTAAATATTTATATAATGCCCTGTGTTCCTCTAGTATAGGCACATGTAAATTAATTAAATATTGTTTTATTTTTAATGACTTCAATAGCATTACTGAGGACAATTAATATTTATTTATGATAACTTTATAAATTTCTGTTAAGTAACATTAAAATCACTGCTGTAAATTGTTTCATTATCTTTTTTTTAAATATTAATAATAATGTCTTTTGTTCCTTTAGCAAATGCACATGTAAATTTATTAAAAAAATTTTATTTTTAATAGTTTTAATAGCATTTTTTATTATGATAACTTAATAAGTCCTTGTTAAGTAACATTAATATTACTGCTCTAAATTAATGAATTATGTTTTTAAAATGTTTATATAATGCCCTTTATTCTTTTAGTAAATGGACATGTAAAGTAATTAAATATTTTTTATTTTAATGACTTTAATAACATTCCTGAGCACTATTAATTTTTTTAATGATAACTTTACAAGTCCTTGTTAAGTAACATTATTATTACTGCTGTAAATTGTTGCATTATCTTTTTAAAAATGTTTATATAATGCCCTTTATTCCTCTAGTAAATCCACATGTAAATTAATTAAATACTTTTTATTTTAATGACTTTAAAAGCATTCCTGAGCACAATTAATTTTTATTATGATAAATTAATAAGTCCTTGTTAAATAACATTAACATTACTGCTGTAAATTGTTGCATTATCTTTTTAAAAAGGTTTATATAATGCCCTTTATTTCTCTTGTAAATGCACATGTAAGTTAATTAAATTTTTTTTTATTTTAATGATTTTAATAGCATTCCTAAGCACGCTCAATTTTTATTATGATAACTTTATAAGTCCTTGTTAAGTAACATTAGAATTACTGCTGTAAATTGTTGCATTATCTTTTTAAAAATGTTTAAATAATGGCCTTTATTCTTTTAGTAAATCCACATTTAAATTAATTAAATATTTTTTTTATTTTAATGACTTTAACAACATTTTTGAGCACAATTAGTTTTTTAATGATAACTTAATAAGTCTTTGTTAAGTAACATTAATATTACTGCTGTAAATTGATGAATTATCTTTTTTAAAATGTTTATATAATGCCCTTTATTCTTCTAGTAAATGCACATGTAAATTAATTAAATATTTTTTATTTTAATGACTTTAATAGCATTCGTAAGCACACTCAATTTTTATTATTATGATAACTTTATAAGTCGTTGTTAAGTAACATTAGAATTACTGCTGTAAATTGTTGCATTTCTTTTTTAAAATGTTTATATGATGCCCTTTATTCTTTTAGTAAATCCACATGTAAATTAATTAAATACTTTTTATTTTAATGACTTTAAAAGCATTCTTGAGCACAATTAATTTTTATTATCCTAACTTAATAAGTCCTTGTTAAATAACATTAATATTACTGTGTAAATTGTTGCATTAACTTTTTAAAAATGTTAAAAAAGCGACCATTATTCGTCTAGTAAATCCACATGTAAATTAATTAAATACTTTTTATTTTAATGACTTTAAAAGCATTCCTGAGCACAATTAATTTTTATTATGATAAATTAATAAGTCTTTGCTAAATAACATTAATATTACTGGTGTAAATTGTTGCATTATCTTTTTAAAAAATGTTTATATGATGCCCTTTATTTCTCTAGTAAATGCACATGTAAGTTAATTAAATATTTTTTATTTTAATGACTTTAATAGCATTCCTAAGCACGCTGAATTTTTATTATGATAACTTTATAAGTCCTTGTTAAGTAACATTAGTATTACTGCTGTAAATTGTTGCATTATCTTTTTAAAAATGTTTACATAATGGCCTTTATTCTTTTAGTAAATTCACATTTAAATTAATTAAATATTTCTTTATTTTAATGACTTTAATAAGATTCCTGAACACAATTAATTTTTTAATGATAACTTTACAAGTCCTTGTTAAGTAACATTAGTATTACTGCTGTAAATTGTTGCATTATCTTTTTTAAAATGTTATATAATGCCCTTTATTCCTCTAATAAATCCACATGTAAAATAATTAAATACTTTTTATTTTAATGACTTTAAAAGCATTCCTGAGCACAATTAATCTTCATTATAATAAATTAGTAAGTTCTTGTTAAGTAACATTAATATTATTGCTGTAAATTGTTGCATTATGTTTTTAAAAATGTTTATATAATGCTCTTTATTCCTCTAATAAATCGACATGTAAATTAATTAATACTTTTTATTTTAATGACTTTAAAAGCATTCCTGAGCACAATTAATATTTATTATAATAAATTAATAAGTTCTTGTTAAGTAATATTAATATTATTGCTGTAAATTGTTGCATTATGTTTTTAAAAATGTTTATGTAATGCCCTATATTCCTCTAATAAATCCACATGTAAATTAATTAAATACTTTTTATTTTAATGACTTTAAAAGCATTCCTGAGCATACTCAATTTTTATTATTATGTTAACTTTATAAGTCCTTGTTAAGTAACATTAGAAATACTGCTGTAAATTGTTGCATTATCTTTTTAAAAATGTTTATGTGATGCCCTTTATTCTTTTAGTAAATCCACATTTAAATTAATTAAATACTTTTTATTTTAATGACTTTAAAAGCATTCCTGTGCACAATTAATTTTTATTATCATAACTTAATAAGTCCTTGTTAAATAAAATTAATATTACTGGTGTAAATTGTTGCATTAACTTTTTAAAAATGTTTATATAACGCCCTTTATTCTTTTAGTAAATCCACATGTAAGTTAATTAAATCTTTTTTATTTTAATGACTTTAATAGCATTCTTAAGCACACTCAATTTTTATTATGATAACTTTATAAGTCTTTGTTAAGTAACATTAGAGTTACTGCTGTAAATTGTTGCATTATCTTCTTAAAAATGTTTATATAATGCCTTTTATTCTTTTAGTAAATCCACATTTAAATTAATTAAATACTGTTTATTTTAATGACTTTAATAGCATTCCTGAGCACAATTAATTTTTTTAATGATAACTTTACAAATCCTTGTTAAGTAACATTAGTATTACTGCTGTAAATTGTTGCATTATCTTTTTAAAAATGTTTATATAACGCCCTTTATTCCTCTAGTAAATCCACATGTAAATTAATTAAATACTTTTTATTTTAATGACTTTAAAAGCATTCCTGAGCACAATTAATTTTTATTATAATAAATTAATAAGTCCTTGTTAAATAACATTAATATTACTGGTGTAAATTGTTGCATTATCTTTTTTAAAATGTTTACATGATGCCCTTTATTTCTCTTGTAAATGCACATGTAAGTTAATTAAATATTTTTTATTTTAATGACTTTAATAGCATTTCTAAGCACGCTCAATTTTTATTATGATAACTTTATAAGTCCTTGTTAAGTAACATTAGAAATACTGCTGTAAATTGTTGCATTATCTTTTTAAAAATGTTTATATAATGGCCTTTATTCTTTTAGTAAATCCACATTTAAATTAATTAAATATTTTTTATTTTAATGATTTTTATAACATTCCTGAGCACAATTAACTTTTGTTATAATAAATTAATAAGTCCTTGTTAAGTAACATTAATATTATTGCTGTAAATTGTTGCATTATGTTTTTAAAAATGTTTATATAATGCCCTTTATTCCTCTAATAAATCCACATGTAAATTAATTAAATATTTTTTATTTTAATTATTTTAATAGCATTCCTAAGCACACTCATTTTTTATTATGATAACTTAATAAGTCCTTGTTAAGTAACATTAATATTACTGTTGTAAATTGTTGAATTATCTTTTTTAAAATGTTTATATGATGCCTTTTATTCCTCTAATAAATCCACATGTAAACTAATTAAATATTTTATATTTTAATGACTTTAATAGCATTCCTAAGGACACTTATTTTTTATTATCATAACTTAATAAGTCCTTGTTAAGTAACATTAATATTACTGTTGTAAATTGTTGCATTATCTTTTTTAAAATGTTTATATGATGCCTTTTATTCCTCTAATAAATCCACATGTAAATTAATTAAATATTTTATATTTTAATGACTTTAATAGCATTCCTAAGGACACTCATTTTTTATTATCATAACTTAATAAGTCCTTGTTAAGTAACATTAATATTACTGTTGTAAATTGTTGCATTATCTTTTTTTTTAAATGTTAATATAATTTCTTTTTTTCCTTTAGCAAATCCACATGTAAATTCATTAATTTTTTTTCATTTTTAATGATTTTAATAACATTCCTGAGGACAATTAATTTTTTAATCATAACTTTATAAGTCCTTGTTAAGTAACATTAGTATTACTGCTGTAAATTGTTGCATTATCTTTTTAAAATGTTTAATAATGCCTTTATTCCTCAAGTAAATGCACATGTAAATTAATTAAATATTTTATTTTTATTTTTAATAACTTCAATAGATTTTCTGAGCACAATTATTATTAATTATGATAACTTTATAAATCCATGTTAAGTAACATTAATATTACTGGTGTAAATTGTTGCATTATCTTTTTTTTAATGTTAATAATGACTTTTTTCCTTTAGCAAATCCACATGTAAATTAATTGAATATTTTTTATTTTTAATGATCTTGATAGCATTCCTTAGCACAATTTAATTATTCTTATGATAACTTTATAAGTCCTTGTTAAGTAACATTAGTATTACTGCTGTAAATTGTTGCATTATCTTTTTAAAAATGCTTAATAATGCCCTTTATTCTTCTAGTAAATGCACATGTAAATTAATTAAATATTTTTTTATTTTAATGACTTTAATAACATTCCTGAGCACAATAAATTTTTATAATGATAACTTTATAAGTCCTCAGGAGACAGTTATAGCTAACTTAGAGGGTGACATACAGGTACTATATTATAGAACAGTTTTTGTTTTAAATTCTGTATTTTGCTAGTCTCTTGAGGAACAGCTTGCTACAACATTCTAATGGTAATATGATCCCTAAATCTAGCCAGCCTCTATTCTGTACAGACAATTGTTATTTAATAATAAATGTACAAAGTAATGCTAAGTTATTTTGCAACTGTAGCAATAAAATACTCTAACAAATGTCACTGAATCATTGCACAATTTTATTATCTTCTGTAGCAGAGATACTGTTTTGTAGGAAAACATTCTTCTCAAAAGGAGGTTGAGATAAGGAAAGAGGTGAGCCTTCATTTTATTTCAGTAGGTGTTTGGAGGTACAGTATGCATTTTTGTTAACTTCTTATATAACCTCCTTTAGGTCACGATATGTTAGGTCATCCTAACGTCTACATTAATTTTGATAAACCTGAAAATTAATGTCTGTGGTTACTGTGGACAAAAATTTCTTGCTCAAGATCACAATGAATTATTTCCTAATGAACAGTTTCAATAGTAGTTATGTATTTACTTACAACTGCTTATTGATTTAAATAAAGTATTATTGCCACGCCCAACTTTGCTTTGCAGATAAACAAGGGTGTGGCTCAGGATGATTTGTTGTCTTGTGAGATAGCTCCTAAGTTTAGCTCCTTCTAAAGTGAACTCTAAAAGCTAAGTTTACTAATATAATAAGCATGTATACATTATAGGGCCAAAGCAGTTCTAATAATGACGATTTCCCTTGGTATGTCTGGTTTGTCTCGGCTATAGCATTAGCCATAGCTATCATACTAACAGGACTCACTGGATTTTATGTATTAAATGTCTGCAAAAAGTCAGTATATCTTTACTAGTTTATACTGACTCTCATTGAAAATAGAATTAGAATATTGGGAGTACAAATGTCTTCTTTTAGTCAACTGCACAGTATTTGTGATGACAGCAAAGTAAAAGTTATTGAAGATACAGACATGAGAGTCAAAACAACAGCTATAAATTTACAGAATGATCTTGTTCTAACTGGATCCTCATGATAATATTAAAATTTTACAACAATTGGGTATTAGTGAATATGGTCCACTTTATGATGCTAAAATATATTTACAACTTAATGTCAAATCTAGAACATTAGTTAAAGTATGCAAAATATAGTCTAAAATATAATCACTATACTTTGTAGGTATTTCAACAAGACTCTTCACAAGACTTGGTCATGTACAGACAAGAACTAAAGTCACTTGTGTTAGTACAAAATATGTTTCAGTTGTATTTGAATGTACCTACTGCAGTAAATTAAAACCTAATCATGTAGCTCAATTTTTTGAAGTTCTTTCCAATATTCCATTTATTATTGTGTTAGAACTACCTGTTAATGGAGATTTGAAAACTTTCTTACTCACAACTAGGAACACCAATACACTGTGAGAACAAGATATGATAATGTCGTGAGTTACCATTATCTTGTAGATTAACAATGCCACAATTACTTGCCATGGCAACAGACACTACAGCAGGACTAGCTTACCTAGAATCCTTACAATATACCCATCAGTAAATAACTATATAAAAAAAAATCAATAAAATATTTTAATAATCATTGCTATAGTCAATAAGAGTAATTGTTTGTGGTAACAAATATTATTAATGTCTGTAAAAAACTAAAGAAATTCATTAATTTACATGTACATGTACAAGTAAAACAAAGAGGTTAATATAATTTTTAAAAAATTAATACAATATTTAACATGCATGTAGTTTATTTATCAGAGAAAAGCTCATATTTATTTTTATAAACACAAACAGCACGTCATAGAAAAGACAGGTGGATTATAGTATCCTGATACAGTAGATTACAAATGCTGCATCACTTACACATCTTGAAATATATATATAAGCTGCATTGTAGTATACATCTTGTAATATTAATGTAAAGTTGACAATATACTTTCTTAGATTTCTACTGCTAGCATATTTTGGGTGTTTGCCATAACACCATCTTTATTTTCTGTCGTTATAAGTAAGAGTAAATGACTGTTGAAGATCTATCAAAATCAATATGGATAGGTAAACTCCTTTATAATATATCATATTATCTTATTATTAATTAGGAAGGCTATTTATTGATCTTATTTGTTTCTAATGCTCACTGTCACTGATTTTGTTGGACTTTGTTTATTTACTTGGTATAAGATGATACTCTTATAAATACATATGTACTATTAATATCTTTTATAATCTGGTAGATTGAAATATTTGCTGCTAAATCTAGCTATGTCTTGTCAGTTGTTTATTTCATTATTTCTGATCTGTAATATTGAACCACATAGTCATCAAGTTCATGTGTCCTCACAAATGATTTTTGCAAAATTTTCTTGACTAATGCTATGGCACTAACTAATGGATAACAATGGTTACAGCTTGAAAGGAAATAATGTATTCTCTAATAGTCTTGTATCTATACTTTTATAACAAAATGTATTCAACCTGACTATAGAGGACCACCACTACATTAAGTATTGTACTAAAACCAGAAACATCAATTCTTTTAACATATCTCATCAGAATAGACAGCTGCTAAAATCCAGACTATTTTTCATACTGACAACATTAATTGCTATTAAAGTTTGTTCAAATGTTAACACTGTATCAGAAAAATCCAAAAAGGTTTATTTAAACAGAAAGAACAGAAACATTTCAGAGCAGTAATATTACTGTCAATTAACAAAGACCTAATCAGTGACATTGAACATTAAAAAGAAGAAATAAGATCATTAGGTAGCCTTCCTAATTAATAATAAAATAACATGATATAATATTAAAAAGTTTACCTATTCATATTGATTTTGACAGATCTTCAGCACTCATTCAATGTTATTTATAATGGCAGGAAATAAATATTATAGCAAATACCTAAAATATGCTAGGAGTAAAAATCTAAGAAAGTGTATTGTCAACTTTACATTAATATATCAACATGTATACTACAAAGCAGCTAATATATATATATGTGTGTGTATATATATATATATATGTATATATATATATAATACTATTTCTATTTTCCTTAATAAATTAATTATCTATTGTGTGTATTGTCATTACAAAAAATTATTGAAATAATTAATTATTGAAATTTAATTTAATTACTTTATGATGACTTGATTATAATATAAATATCAGACTTTTTTGGCAGGAGAAATTAAATAAAATAAATTGAATAGGAATTTTAGAAGTAATTAAAGAAGGATATTAAAGAGGAATTATAGAAGAAATTAAAGGATGACAAATTATAGCAGAAATTAAATATGAATAAATTGAAATAAATATGAAATTAAATTAGATTACAATAAAATTATACTGTCTACTTATAGTATTTTAATTTAATTAATGGGTGAGATCACTGTATTTATGACGACATAAATGCCCACAACTTTTATTATCTAACAATACTTCAAGTTATTGATTAATAGCTTTAATTTTTTGATATTTTGATTCTAGACTCTATTGAACAAGACACATCATATTATATTATAACTTTGTTATTGATACTTACATTACATTTCTCAATATATTTCTCCTGTACTGTTTGAAGAGAAGACTTTAAAGCTAATATTTGATTGTCATGTTTATTTATTTATATGTTGTTTTTCTTCTAATAATTGCTTCAATTTCATTATTTCCATCTTACAAACAGAGAGGCTATTGTTAGCATCTATAAATATATATATATATATATATATACATATATTGCATAATTAAAGCTGAGATAGTCTGAGTATATAACCTTCTTTCTCCTTAGAAAGGGCTTCATTTAAAGCTTTCATTTGTTCAAGTTGTGTACATTCACACCTCAATGTGGCTACAGTTAATTGTTATTGATGATAAAGTTCTTCCACCAACAAATGTTCCTTAGTCACTTGTATATACCAGACAATGTGTAACCTCAAAACTCCTCCTTTGCATATACAGACTAACCTCAGCTTTGAATTTATCAATTTCACTCAACTTACTAACTTTTCCTTCTTGTAAAGTGAAGAGTTGAGTTTGAGTTGATTGTAGTTTCTAATATGAGATAAAGAATAATAAATTATTTAGAATACAAACACTGGGGCCGACAGATCTTGGCTGAGAATGGTCGGCCAAGTTAGGCCAATGGATCAGCATTGGCTGACACTTCCCCTCGGAATCAACGCATACAGTATTGAGGCAAATTGAGGCTGATTTTACTTAACTGAGAAGTGAGGATGAAGAATCTACTTTGCAACTTTCAGTATTGGGCGTAGACAGTTCTCAGCTGAGAGTGGTCGGCCAAGTGGGGCCAACAGTTTTCGGCCAAGAGGGATGTGAGTATTTCTAAGATGAATGACACACTTTCTAAGTCTTGTACTAAAAGCATGTACTAAAGGCAGAAGCATCAATTCTTCTAACATATCTTATCAGAATAGATAGCTGCTAAAATCCAGACTATTTTCATACTCACAATATTAATAGGTATTCAAGTTTGTTCAAATGTTAACTCTGTATCATATAAAGATCAAAAATGTTTCTTAAACAACTGTAACTTTAACAGAACAATTACAACTACTTTTCCTTTTAGCATCCTTTGAAATTCATTTACAAGTAATGTACATATTAACATATTACTACATTGTTACTACAAGTAACTGGACAACATGTCTTGATTCTTAAATGGACACAGACTTCATCAAAATCCTAATTAAAACGTTAGTATTTAGACGATTTTACAACTTGATTGTTATAAGCTACAACTAATGAGGTAGTATCATTTGTTCACAGGAAACTGAAAAAGACCTTCGTAAATTACTAACTATTATAACAATTTGTCCTATGATTTACGTATTACTCAATATTGCAGTATATAGTTAACAGATGGAATTCGAAAGATCTTCATGATATAATAACATTAGTTTTTCTGTGTGGATTTTTGTTTAGGTCCTATTAACACGAACTTTTAGAAATTTTTATACTTTTGTTCATTAATTCATCAACAGGTATTCAATTAGTTATAATTAATTAAAAAGGTGTGGCCTCAAAGGAAGATGGCTCAGAAGCGCTTGTGGACAGCCATGGTTAAAATAAATGGATAACTTTCTGCTGTCTTTATGAACTACAGCTGCCATATTGCAAAACAGAACAGTGTCTCATTTTTAACTCCTCAGTTTAATGCCCGACAATACAAGTGTAGCTGTGGCAATCTCCATCTTCCATTTGTTTTTGGCAGAATTAAAGCAAGAATAAAAAGGTAGAAATTAGACAAAGCTAGCTTTGTACCTGGATGTAAAACATTTTGAAACTGCAGTAGCTGCCAAGATTGCAACATCTAAAGCAAATCTTAGACAACCTCACACCTCAGTTACTGGTTGTCACTTCCCTGGGAAGGAAAAACACCTTAGGGAAGGAGAGTCAGGCTGAACAAATCAACACTGGCTCTCACTACCCTGGGAATCAATCGGTTCATTTTGCCTTGTTCAGTACCACTGGTACCACACACATGACTAAGAAGCTTTACTTCACCCTCACTCCCTATGGAAGGAAGGTCAGGCTGAACTGATAAAAAGATGGCTTGGTCTCATACTACCTGGATGTAAAACATTGCCAAAACCCCTCTGTTGAGAGGGCTAACACATCCAGCCAAGGGTGATCTACATCACATTTTTTGCCACATGGATTAACACTTAACCTGTCACTTCCCTGGGAAGTGAAGTAAACTTTACTTCACCCTCATTCCCAAGGGAAGGAAAGTCAGGTTGAATTGATCAACACTGGATCTCACTACCCTAGGAATCAATCACTCCATTTTGCCATGTTCAGTGCCACTGGTACCACACACATGACTAAGAGGTAGTGGAGTAGCTGCGAAGAATGCAACTAGACAACCTACAACCTTACACCTCACACATATTGGCTGTCACTTCCCTGGGAAGGAAAGTAAGCCTTACTTCAGCCTAAACTCACTAGGGAAGGAAAGTCAGGCTGAATTGATCAACACTGGCTCTCACTACCCTAGGAATCACTCTCACTACCTTAGGAATCAAACGGTCCACACATGAGTAAGAGGTACTGCAGTAGCTGCCAAGATTGCAACTTCTAAAGCAAATCTTAGACAACCTCCACCGTCATGTAAACCACCAACTAACAAAGCTTCTCCCGGGTAATGTCTATACGCAACTGAGCGACAGCGCCAACTTCTAGGGCGAGAGTGGTCGCTCGTGACGGGCCGACAGATCTAGGCTGAGAGTGGTCGGCCAGGTTAGGCCAATTGATCATGATCTCTCCTGAGGGGCCGACAGCACCTACTTCTCGGGCGAGAGTGGTCGCTCTTGACGGGCCGACAGATCTAGGCTGCAACTTCTCGGGCTAGAATGGTCACTAGTGACGGGCCGACAGATCTAGGCTGAGAGTGGTCGGCCAAGTTAGGCCAATAGATCAACACTGCCTTACACTTCCCCAGTAATCAATGCATACACTGCTGAGTTCAGTATTGAGGTAAATTCAGGCTGATTTTACTTCCCCTGGAAGTGAGGGTGAGGTATCGACTTTGCCACTTTCAGTATTGGACGTAGACAGTTCTCAGCTGAGTTGTTGGCGAAGTAAGGCCAACAGTTTTCGGCCAAGAGGGGTGTGAGTTCATTTCTAAAATTAATGAAACTCTTTCTAAGTCTTGTACTAAAGCAGAAGCATCAATTCTTCTAACATATCTTATCAGAATAGATAGCTGCTAAAATCCAGACTATTTTCATACTCACAATATTAATAGGTATTCAAGTTTGTTCAAATGTTAACTCTGTATCATATAAAGATCAAAAATGTTTCTTAAACAACTGTAACTTTAACAGAACAATTACAACTACTTTTCGTTTTAGCATCCTTTGAAATTCATTTACAAGTAATGTACATATTAACATATTACTACATTGTTACTACAAGTAACTGGACAACATGTCTTGATTCTTAAATGGACACAGACTTCATCAAAATCCTAATTAAAACATTAGTATTTAGACGATTTTACAACTTGTTTGTTATAAGCTACAACTAATGAGGTAGTATCATTTGTTAACTGAAAACAGGAAACTGAAAAAGACCTTCGTAAATTACTAACTATTATAACAATTTGTCCTATGATTTACGTATTACTCAATATTGCAGTATATAGTTAACAGATGGAATTCGAAAGATCTTCATGATATAATAACATTAGTTTCTTCTGTGTGGATCTTTGTTTAGGTCCTATTAACACGAACTTTTAGAAATTTTTATACTTTTGTTCATTAATTCATCAACAGGTATTCAATTAGTTATAATTAATTAAAAAGGTGTGGCCTCAAAGGAAGATGGCTCAGAAGCGCTTGTGGACAGCCATGGTTAAAATAAATGGATAACTTTCTGCTGTCTTTATGAACTACAGCTGCCATATTGCAAAACAGAACAGTGTCTCATTTTTAACTCCTCAGTTTAATGCCCAACAATACAAGTGTAGCTGTGGCAATCTCCATCTTCCATTTGTTTTTGGCAGAATTAAAGCAAGAATAAAAAGGTAGAAATTAGACAAAGCTAGCTTTGTACCTGGATGTAAAACATTTTGAAACTGCAGTAGCTGCCAAGATTGCAACATCTAAAGCAAATCTTAGACAACCTCACACCTCATTTACTGGCTGTCACTTCCCTCCTTAGGGAAGGAAAGTCAGGCTGAATAAATCAACACTGGCTCTCACTACCCTGGGAATCAATCGCTTCATTTTGCCTTGTTCAGTACCACTGGTACCACACACATGACTAAGATAGGACTTCAGCCTCACTCCCTAGACAAGGAAAGTCATGCTGAATTGATCAACAGTAGCTCTCACTACCTTGGGAATTAATCGATCCATTCTGCCACATTCATTACCCACTGGTATTACACACCTGACTAAGAGGTAGTGGAGTAGCTGCAGAGAACCTACAACCTTACATGTCACATATTGGCTGTCACTTTCCTTCAGAAGAAAAGTAAGCTTTACTTCACCCTCACTCCCTATGGAAGGAAGGTCAGGCTGAACTGATCAAAAGATGGCTTGGTCTCATACTACCTGGATGTAAAACGTTGCCAAAACCCCTCTGTTGAGAGCCTTACTTCAGCCTAAACTCCCTATTGAAGGGAAGTCAGGCTAAATTGATCAACACTGGCTCTCTCTACCATAGGAATACCTCTCACTACCCTAGGAATCAATCGCTCCATTTTGCCATGTTCAGTACCACTGGTACCACACACATGACTAAGAGGTAGTGGAGTAGCTTCGAACAATGCAACTAGACAACCTACAACCTTACACCTCACACATATTGGCTGTCACTTCCCTGGGAAGGAAAGTAAGCCTTACTTCACCCAAAACTCCCTAGGGAAGGGAAGTCAGGGTGAGTTGATCAACACTGGCTCTCACTACCTAGGAATCACTCTCACTACCCTAGGAATCAATCGCTCCATTTTGCCATGTTTAGTACCACTGGTACCACACACTTGACTAACAGGTAGTGGAGTAGCTGTGAACAATGCAACTAGACAACCTACAACCTTACATCTCACACATATTGGCTGTCACTTCCCTGGGAAGGAAAGTAAGCCTTACTTCAGCCTAAACACCCTAGAGATGAAAAGTCAGGCTGAAATGATCAACACTGGCTCTCACTACTCTAGGAATCAATCGCTCCATTTTGCCATGTTCAGTACCACTGGTACCACACACATGACTAAGAGGTAGTGGAGTAGCTGCAAAGAATGCAACTAGACAACCTACAACCTTACACCTCACACATATTGGCTGTCACTTCCCTGGGAAGGAAAGTAAGCTTCAGCCTAAACTCTACTTCAGCCTAAACTGCCTAAGGAAGGAAAGTCAGGCTGAATTGATCAACACTGGCTCTCACTACCCTAGGAATCAATCACTCCATTTTGCCATGTTCAGTACCACTGGGGTACCACACACATGACTAAGAGGTAGTGCAGTAGCTGCGAAGAATGCAACTAGACAACCTACAACCTTACACCTCACACATATTGGCTGTCACTTCCCTGGGAAGGAAAGTAAGCTTTACTTCAGCCTATACTCCCTAGGGAAGGGAAGTCAGGCTGAATTGATCAACACTGGCTCTCATTACCCTAGGAATCACTCTCACTACCCTAGGAATCAATTGCTCCATTTTGCCATGTTCAGTACCACTGGTACCACACACATGACTAAGAGGTAGTGGAGTAGCTGCAAAGAATGCAACTAGACAACCCACAACCTTACACCTCACACATATTGGCTGTCACTTCCCTGGGAAGGAAAGCAAGCCTTACGTCAGCCTAAACTCCCTAGGGAAGGGAAGTCAGGCTGAATTGATCAACACTGGCTCTCAGTACCCTAGGAATCAACCGCTCCATTTTGACATGTTCAGTACCACTGGTACCACACACATGACTAAAAGGTAGCAGAGTAGCTGCGAAGAATGCAACTAGACAACCTACAACCTTACACCTCACACATATTGGCTGTCACTTCCCTGGGATGGAAAGCAAGCCTTACTTCTGCCGAACCTCCCTAGGGAAGGGAAGTCAGGCTGAATTGATCAACACTGGCTCTCACTACCCTAGGAATCACTCTCACTGCCCTAGGAATCAATCGCTCCATTTTGCCATGTTCAGTACAACTGGTACCACACACATGACTAAGAGGTAGTGGAGTAGCTGCGAAGAATGCAACTAGAAAACCTACAACCTTACACCTCACACATATTGGCTGTCACTTCCCTGGGAAGGAAAGTAAGCCTTACTTCAGCCTAAACTCACTAGGGAAGGAAAGTCAGGCTGAATTGATCAACACTGGCTCTCACTACCCTAGGAATCACTCTCACTACCTTAGGAATCAAACGGTCCACACATGAGTAAGAGGTACTGCAGTAGCTGCCAAGATTGCAACTTCTAAAGCAAATCTTAGACAACCTCCACCGTCATGTAAACCACCAACTAACAAAGCTTCTCCCGGGTAATGTCTATACGCAACTGAGGCTGACAGCGCCAACTTCTAGGGCGAGAGTGGTCGCTCGTGACGGGCCGACAGATCTAGGCTGAGAGTGGTCGGCCAGGTTAGGCCAATTGATCATGATCTCTCCTGAGGGGCCGACAGCACCTACTTCTCGGGCGAGAGTGGTCGCTCTTGACGGGCCGACAGATCTAGGCTGCAACTTCTCGGGCGAGAATGGTCACTAGTGACGGGCCGACAGATCTAGGCTGAGAGTGGTCGGCCAAGTTAGGCCAATAGATCAACACTGCCTTACACTTCCCCAGTAATCAACGCATACACTGCTGAGTTCAGTATTGAGGCAAATTGAGGCTGATTTTACTTCCCCTGGAAGTGAGAGTGAGGTATCGACTTTGCCACTTTCAGTATTGGACGTAGACAGTTCTCAGCTGAGTGGTTGGCGACGTAAGGCCAACAGTTTTCGGCCAAGAGGGGTGTGAGTTCATTTCTAAGATTAATGAAACTCTTTCTAAGTCTCTTACTAAAGCAGAAGCATCAATTCTTCTAACATATCTTATCAGAATAGACAGCTGCTAAAATCCAGACTATTTTCATACTCACAATATTAATAGGTATTCTAATTTGTTCAAATGTTAATTCTGTATCATAAAAAGATGCAAAGTGGTTTCTTAAACAATTGTAAGTTTAACAGAACAATTACAACCACTTTTCCTTTTAGCATCCTTTAAAATTCATTTCCAGATAATGTACATATTACTACATTGTTACTACCAGTCTTAAATGGACACAAAGTTCATCAAAATCCTAATTAAAACATTAGTATTTAGATGATTTTACAACTTGACTGTAATAAACTACAACTAATAATATAATATCGTTTGTTCACAGGACACTGAAAAAGACCTTGGTAAAGCCATCCTCTCACTAGAGTTTACTTGAAAGTTATGTTTTCTAGGACTTTCACAACTAACACTTGGCTGAGAGGGGCTGCTGTGACTTTAGTCTTCCTAACTGTGACAACATTATATAGCAACCACATGTGTATGCAATAGCTATATTCATAAAGAATTTCTATTCCTTTAATTTCTGCTTTAACTCATTCTTTAATTTTTCATCATCCTTTAGTTTCTCATCCATTAATTTCTGATCAAATTCCTATTGCTTTTGTTCCTCCACCATTAATTTCTCTTCCGTTAATGTCTGTTTAAATTCTTCCTTTTTATTCCTGCTTTAATTCTGCCAAAAACAACTGGAAGGTAGAGATTGCCGCAGCTACACTCAAATCAATTGCTAGCAATAGTATTGTAGGGCATTAAACCGAGGGATTAAAAATGAGACACTGTTTTGTGTGGCAATATGGCAGCTGTAGTTCATAAAGACAGCCATTACCATTAGCCGGAGAAAGTTATCCACATTTTTAACCATGGCTGTCCACAAGCGCTTGAGCCACCTTCCTTCGAGGCCACACCTTTTTAATTAACTATAACTAATTGAATACCTGTTGATGAATTAATGAACGAATGTGTAAAACATTTCTTAAAGTTTGTGTTAATGGGATCTAAACAAAGATCCACACAGAAAGAACTAATGTGGATCTTTTGAATTCAATCTGTTAACAGATGATTAATGGATAAAATATTATGACTCCAAAGGTAATAGTATTGTATTATTAGTCACTAGGGTGGTATTCTTTGCACAAATTATTTCTATAGTTATTATTCTGTGCACACATTATTTCTACAGTTATTATTCTGTGCACATATTATTTCTATAGTTATTATTATGTGGACACATTATTGCTATATATAGTTATTCTGTTCTATAGTTATTCTGTGCACATATTATTTCTATAGTTATTCAGTGCACACATTATTTCTACAGTTATTATTCTGTGCACACGTAGTACAGTACATGTTTTAGGAGCTCAGGAAGAACTTGATAGTTGCTCCACTCATTGACCACACATCCTAAAAAATGTTTAGACAGTTGGAATATTTTATAAAGACATGTTTGTTATTTACAAATGCTTTTTCATTAATTACAATATTACATTTTTCATAAAACTTTTGCAAAAATTAAATTACAAATTTACACAGTGTTATTGCAATGGAAAATTTACAACATTAATACAACAATTGTAATGAACACATTAAATATACATTATCAAAAAAATACATTGTACCAAAAGAATGGAATATTTACCATTGTAAGTGTAGTATAAACTTTTCGTTTACATCAATAAAACAATGAAAGTATTCAATACAAATTTCCTATGCTAGTAAATATACATGTAAATTAATGATTTCGTTTTTGTTTTTACACAGACTTTAACAAATGAAATCACTTCACATTTTTTGTGATGATAGCTATATAGGTCCTTGTTAAGTCACATTAGCATTACTGCTCTAAATTGTTGCATTATCTTTTTTAAAATGGTTAATTAATATATAATGCCCTTTGTTCTACTACTAAATGTACACGTAAATTAATAAATATTTTATGGTTTTTAATGACTTAAACAACATTTCTAAGCACAAACAATTATTCTACTTAGCAAACACCAATATAGCAATCATCATAAAAAATTTGAAGCAATTTCAATTTTTTTTCAATATTTGGCTCGAGACCATGAAGGATTTGGTCCAAGTCACAAAATCACGTCAATTTTGTTATGAAGTTAGCCATATAGGTCCTTGTTAAGTGACATTACTATTACTGCTCTAAAATGTTGCATTATAAGATTAATGACACTCTTTTTAAGTCTTGCACTAAAAGCAGAAGCATTAATTCTTCTAACATATCTTATCAGAATAGACAGGTGCCATAGTCAATGGTCAAGCACCTATATAGCTTTTATCACAAAAAATGTGAAGCGATTTCATTCTTTAGAGTTTGTGAAAAACCTAAAAGAATTCATTAATTTACATGTACATTTACTATTTGAACAAAGGGCATTATATAAACATTTTAAAATGAATAATGCTACATTTTAGAGCAGAGATACTAATGTCACTTAACAAGGAACTATATAGCTATCATCACAAAAATTTAAAACAATTCCATTCTATTAAGTCTGTAAATAAAGACAAAAAGAATTCATTAATTTACATGTACATCTACTATTAGAACAAAGGGGATTATATAAAAAATTTAATAAGGATAATGCTACATTTTAGAGCAGTGATACTATTGTCATTTGACAAAGACCTATATAGCTATCATCACAAAAATATGAAGCAATTTCATTCTCTAAATTCGTAAAAAAAGACAAAAGGAATTTATTAATTTACATGTACATTTACTAGTAGAACAAAGGACATCATATAAAGATTTTTAAAAATATAATGCTACGTTTTAGAGCAATGATACTAATGTCAATTAACAAGGACCTATAAAGCTATCATCACAAAAAATTTTAAGCAATTTCATTCTTTAAATTCGTTAAAAAAAGACAACAATTTCATTAATTTACATGTACATTTACTAGTAGAACCAAGGCTATTATATAAAGATTTTTAAAAATATAATGCTAGATTTTAAAGCAGTGATACTAATGTCACTTAACAAAGACCTATATAGCTATCATCACAAAAAATTTGAAGTAATTTTATATTATAAAGTCTGTTAAAAAAGACAAAAAGAATTCATTAATTTACATGTATATTTACTAGTAGAACAAAGGCCATTATATAAACATTTTTTAAATATAATGCTACATTTTATAGCAGTGATACTAATGTCACTTTAGAAAAACCTATATAACTATCATCACAAAAAATTTTAAGTAATTTCATTCTTTAAAGTCTGTAAAAAAAACAAAATGAATTCATTAATTTAAATGAACATTTACTAGTAGAACAAAGGGCATTATATAAAAATCTTTAAAAGGATAATGCTTAATTTTAGAACAATGATACTAATATAATTTGACAAGGTACTATATAGCTATTATCACAAAAAATTTGAAGTAATTTCATTTTTCAAAGTCTGTAAAAAAAGACAAAATGTATTCATTAATTTACATGTACATTAGCAGTAGAACAAAGGCCATTATATAAACATTTTTAAAAATATAATGCAACATTTTAGAGAGTGATACTTATGTTACTTAACAACGACCTATATAGCTATCATCACAAAAAAGTTGAAGCAATTTCATTCTTTAAATTCGTTAAAAAAAGACAAAAGAAATTTATTAATTTACATGTACATTTACTAGTAGAACAAAGGGCATCAACTAAAGATTTTTAAAAATATAATGCTACGTTTTAGAGCAATGATACTAATGTCACTTTAGAAGAACCTATATAACTATCATCACAAAAAATTTTAAGTAATTTCATTCTTTAAAGTCTGTAAAAAAAACAAAATGAATTCATTAATTTAAATGAACATTTACTAGTAGAACAAAGGGCATTATAGAAAACGTTTTAAAAGGATAATGCTACATTTTAGAACAATGATACTAATGTCATTTGACTAGGTACTATATAGCTATTATCACAAAACATTTGAAGTAATTTCATTTTTTTAAGTCAGTAAAAAAAGACAAAATGTATTCATTAATTTACATGTACATTACTAGTAGAACAAAGGCAATTATATAAACATTTTTAAAAATATAATGCTACATTTTAGAGCAGTGACACTAATGTCACATAACAAGGACCTATATAGCTATTATCACAAAAAATTTTAACGTAATTTAATATTATAAACTCAGTAAAACAAAAAAAACGAATTCATTAATTTACACGTACATTTACTAGTAGAACAAAGGCCATTATGTAAACATTTTGAAAGGATAATGCTACATTTTAGAGCAGTGATACTAATGTCACTTAACATGGACCTATATAGCTATCATCACAAAAAGTTTGAAGTAATTTCATTCTTTAAAGTCTATAAAAAAACCAAAACGAATTCATTTATTTACATGTACATTTTCTAGTAGAACAAAGGCCATTATATAAACATTTTAAAAAATATAACGCTACATTTTAGAGCTGTGATACTAATGTCACTTAACAAGAACCTAAATAGCTATCATCACAAAACGTTTAAAGTAATTTCATTCTTTAAAGTCTGTAAAAAAAACAAAAAGGAATTCATTAATTTACATGTACATTTTCTACTAGAACAAAGGGCATTATATAAACATTTTTAAAAGGATAATGCTACATTTTAGAGCAGTGATACTTATGTCACTTAACAAGGACCTATATAGTTATCATCACAAAAAATATGAAGCAATTTCATTCTTTAAATTTGTTAGAAAAAGACAAAACAAATTTATTAATTTAAATGTACATTTACTAGTAGAACAAAGGGGATTATATAAAGATTTTTAAAAATATAATGCTACATTTTAGAGCAGTAATACTAATGTCACTTAACAAAGACATATATAGCTATCATTACAAAAAATTTGAAGCAATTTCATTTTTTAAATTCGTTAAAAAAAGACAAAATGAATTCATTAATTTACATGTACATTTACTAGTAGAACAAAGACAATTATATAAAGATTTTAAAAAATATAATGCTACATTATAGTGCTATTATACTAATGTCACGTAACAAGGACCTTTATAGCTATCATCGCAAAAAATTTGAAGTAATTTAATTCTTTTAAGTCTGTATATAAAGACAAAAAGAATTCATTAATTTACATGTACATTTACTAGTAGAACAAAAGGTATTATATAAAAATTTTTAAAAATATAATGCTACATTATAGAGCTATTATACTAATGTCACGTAACAAGGACCTATATAGCTATCATCGCAAAAAATTTGAAGTAATTTTATATTATAAAGTCTGTAAAAAAGACAAAATGAATTTATTAATTTACATGTACATTTACTAGTAGAACAAAGGCCATTATATAAACATTTTTAAAAGAATAATGCTACATTTTAGAGCAGTGATACTAATGTCATTTGACAAGGAACAATATAGCTATCATCACAAAATATTTGGAGCAATTTCATTCTTTAAATTTGTTAAAAAAAGACAAAACGAAATCATTAATTTACATGTACATTTACTAGAAGAACAAAGGGCATTATATAAAAAGTTTTAAAAGGATAATGCTACATTTTAGAGCAATGATACTAATGTCACTTAACAAGGACCTATATAGCTATCATCACAAAAAAATTTGAAGCAATTTCATTTTTAAATTTGTTAAGAAAAGACAAAACGAATTCATTAATTTACAAGTACGTTTACTAGTAGAACAATGGGGATTATATAAAAATATTTAAAAGAATAGTGCTACCTTTTAGAGCAGTGATACTAATGTCATTTGACAAGAAACAATATACCTATCATCACAAAAAATTTGAAGCAATTTCATTCTTTAAATTTGTTAAAAAAAGACAAAACAAATTCATTAATTTACATGTACGTTTACTAGTAGAACAATGGGGATTATATAAAAACTTTAAAAGGATAGTGCTACATTTTAGAGCAGTGATACTAATGTCATTTGACAAGAAACAATATACCTATCATCACAAAAAATTTGAAGCAATTTCATTCATTAAAGTCTGTAAAAAAAGACAAAATGAATTCAGTAATTTACATGTACATTTACTAGTAGAACAAAGGCACTTATATAAAAAATTTTAAAAATATAATGCTCCATTTTAGAGCAATGTTACTAATGTCACATAAGAACGACCTACATAGCTATCATCACAAAAAATTTTAAGTAATTTTATATTATAAAGTCTGTAAAAAAAGACAAAAAATTTCATTAATTTACATGTACATTTACTAGTAGAACAAAGGCCATTATATAAACATTTTTAAAAATGTAATGCTACATTTTAGAGCAGTGATACTAATGTCACTTAACAAGATTCTATATAGCTATTATCACAAAAAATTCGAAGTAATTTTATTCTTTAAAGTCTGTAAAAAAACCAAAAAGATTTTATTAATTTACATGTACATTTACTAGTAGAACAAAAGGGATTATATAAAAATCTTTAAAAGGATAATGCTACATTTTAGAGCAGTGATAATAATGTCATTTGACAAGAATAATATAGCTATCATCACAAAAAATTTGGAGCAATTTAATTCTTTAAAGTCTGTAAAAAAAACCAAAACAAATTCATTAATTTACATGTACATTTACTAGTAGAACAAAGGGCATTATATAAACATTTTTAAAAGGATAATGCTACAATTTAGAGCAGTGGTACTTATGTCACTTAACAAGGACCTACATAGTTATCATCACAAAAAATATGAAGCAATTTCATTCTTTAAATTTGTTAGAAAAAGACAAAACAAATTCATTAATTTACATGTACATTTACTAGTAGAACAAAGGCCATTATATAAACATTTTAAAAAAAATAACACAACATTTTTGAGCAGCAATACTAATGTCACTTAACAAGGACCTATATAGCTATCATCACAAAACATTTGAAGCAATTTCATTCTTTTAAGTCTGTAAAAAAAGACAAATTGAATTCATTAATATACATGTATATTTACTAGTAGAACAAAGGGTATTATATAAAAATTTTAAAAATATAATGCTACATTTTAGAGCAATGATACTAATGTCACATAACAAGAACCTATATAGCTATCATCAAAAAAACATTTGAAGTAATTTCAGTTTTTAAAGTCTGTAAAAAAGACAAAATGAATTCATTAATTTACATGTACATTTACTAGTAGAACAAAGGGCATTATATAAACATTTTTAAAAAGATAACACAACATTTTAGAGCAGTAATACTAATGTCACTTAACAAGGACCTATATAGCTATCATCATAAAAAAATTCAAGATATTTCGTGACGTGGACCAAATTCTCAATTTTTGGCTCGAGTCCATGGTCTCAAGCCAAAAATGGCAAAAAAATGATATTGCTTCAAATTTTTTATGATGCTAGCTTTATAGGTCCTTGTTAAGTAGAATAATTGTTTGTGCTTACAAATGTTGTTAAAGTCAGTAAAAAAACCAAAACAAATTCATTAATTTACATGTACATTTATTAGTAGAACAAAGGGGATTATATAAAAATTTTTTAAAGAATAATGTACATTTTAGAGCAGTGATACTAATGTCATTTGACAAGCACCTATATAGCTATCATCATAAAAAGGTTGAAGCAATTACATTCTTTAAAGTCTGTAAAAAAGACAAAATGAATTCATTAATTTACATGTACATTTACTAGTAGAACAAAGGCCATTATATAAAGATTTTTAAAAGGATAATGCTACATTTTAGACCAGTGATACTAATGTCACTTAACAAGGACCTTTATAGTACTCATCACAAAAAATTTGAAGCAATTTTATTTTTAAATTCGTTAAAAAAGACAAAATGAATTCATTAATTTACATGTACATTTACTAGTAGAACAACGGCAATTATATAAACATTTTTAAAAATATAACGCTACATTTTAGAGCTGTGATACTAATGTCATTTGACAAGGAAGAATATAGCTATTATCACAAAAAATTTGGAGGAATTTCATTCTTTAAAGTCTGTAAAAAAAGACAAAACAAATTCATTAATTTACATGTACATTTACTAGTAGAACAAAGGCCATTATATAAACATTTTTAAAAGGATAATGCTACATTTTAGAGCAGTGATACTAATGTCACTTAACAAGGACCTAAATAGCTATAATCACAAAATAATTTAAGTGATTTCATTCATTAAAGTCTGTAAAAAAAGACAAAACGAATTCATTAATTTACATGTACATTTACTAGTAGAACAAAGGCCATTATATAAAGATTTTTAAAAGGATAATGCTACATTTTAGAGCAGTGATACTAATGTCACTTAACAAGGACCTATATAGCTATCATCATAAAAAATTTGAAGCAATTTCAATTTTTAAATTCGTTAAAAAGGACAAAACGAATTCATTAATTTACATGTACATTTACTAGTAGAACAAAGGGCATTATATAAACATTTTTAAAAAGATAACACAACATTTTAGAGCAGTAATACTAATGTCACTTAACAAGGACCTATATAGCTATCATCATAAAAAAATTCAAGATATTTCGTGACGTGGACCAAATTCTCAATTTTTGGCTCGAGACCATGGACTATAGTCCATGGTCTCAAGCCAAAAATGGCAAAAAAATGATATTGCTTCAAATTTTTTATGATGCTAGCTTTATAGGTCCTTGTTAAGTAGAATAATTGTTTGTGCTTACAAATGTTGTTAAAGTCAGTAAAAAAACCAAAACAAATTCATTAATTTACATGTACATTTATTAGTAGAACAAAGGGGATTATATAAAAATTTTTAAAAGAATAATGCTACATTTTAGAGCAGTGATACTAATGTCATTTGACAAGGACCTATATAGCTATCATCATAAAAAGTTTGAAGCAATTACATTCTTTAAAGTCTGTAAAAAAGACAAAACGAATTCATTAATTTACATTTACATTTACTAGTAGAACAAAGGCCATTATATAAAGATTTTTAAAAGGATAATGCTACATTTTAGAGCAGTGATACTAATGTCACTTAACAAGGACCTGTATAGCTATCATCACAAAATAACGTAAGCGATTTCATTCATTAAAGTCTGTAAAAAAAGACAAAACTAATTCATTAATTTACATATACATTTACTAGTAGAACAAAGGCCATTCTATAAAGATTTTTAAAAGGATAATGCTACATTTTAGAGCAGTGATACTAATGTCACTTAACAAGGACCTATATAGCTATCATCATAAAAAATTTGAAGCAATTTCATTCTTTAAATTCGTTAAAAAAGACAAAACGAATTCATTAATTTACATGTACATTTACTAGTAGAACAAAGGCAATTATATAAACATTTTTAAAAATATAACGCTACATTTTAGAGCTGTGATACTAATGTCATTTGACAAAGAAGAATATAGCTATTATCACAAAAAATTTGGAGGAATTTCATTCTTTAAAGTCTGTAAAAAAAGACAAAACGAATTCATTAATTTACATGTACATTTACTAGTAGAACAAAGGCCATTATATAAAGATTTTTAAAAGGATAATGCTACAATTTAGAGCAGTGATACTAATGTCACTTAACAAGGACCTATAAAGCTATCATCACAAAATAATTTAAGCGATTTCATACATTAAAGTCTGTAATAAAAGACAAAACGAATTCATTAATTTACATGTACATTCACTAGTAGAACAAAGGCCATTATATAAACATTTTTAAAAAAATAACACAACATTTTAGAGCAGCAATACTAATGTCACTTAACAAGGACCTATATAGCTATCATCACAAAAAATTTGAAGGAATTTCATTCTTTTAAGTCTGTAAAAAAAGACAAAATGAATTCATTAATTTACATGTATATTTACTAGTAGAACAAAGGCCATTATATAAACATTTTTAAAAGGATAATGCTACAATTTAGAGCAGTGATACTAATGTCACTTAACAAGGACCTGTATAGCTATCATCACAAAATAATTTAAGCGATTTCATTCATTAAAGTCTGTAAAAAAAGACAAAATGTAATCATTAATTTACATGTACATTTACTAGTAGAACAAAGGGGATTATATAAACATTTTTAAAAGAATAATGCTACATTTTAGAGCAGTGATACTAATGTCATTTGACAAGGACCTATATAGCTATCATCATAAAAAGTTTGAAGCAATTACATTCTTTAAAGTCTGTAAAAAAGACAAAATGAATTCATTAATTTACATGTACATTTACTAGTAGAACAAAGGGGATTATATAAACATTTTTAAAAGGACAATGCTACAATTTAGAGCAGTGATACTAATGTCACTTAACAAGGACCTGTATAGCTATCATCACAAAATAATTTAAGCGATTTCATTCATTAAAGTCTGTAAAAAAAGACAAAATGAATTCATTAATTTACATGTACATTTACTAGTAGAACAAAGGCCATTATATAAAGATTTTTAAAAGGACAATGCTACAATTTAGAGCAGTGATACTAATGTCACTTAACAAGGACCTGTATAGCTATCATCACAAAATAATTTAAGCGATTTCATTCATTAAAGTCTGTAAAAAAAGACAAAATGAATCATTAATTTACACGTACATTTACTAGTAGAACAAAGGGGATTATATAAACATTTTTAAAAGAATAATGCTACATTTTAGAGCAGTGATACTAATGTCATTTGACAAGGACCTATATAGCTATCATCATAAAAAGTTTGAAGCAATTACATTCTTTAAAGTCTGTAAAAAAGACAAAATGAATTCATTAATTTACATGTACATTTACTAGTAGAACAAAGGGGATTATATAAACATTTTTAAAAGGACAATGCTACAATTTAGAGCAGTGATACTAATGTCACTTAACAAGGACCTGTATAGCTATCATCACAAAATAATTTAAGCGATTTCATTCATTAAAGTCTGTAAAAAAAGACAAAATGAATTCATTAATTTACATGTACATTTACTAGTAGAACAAAGGCCATTATATAAAGATTTTTTAAAGGATAATGCTACCTTTTAGAGCAGTGATACTTATGTCACTTAACAAGGACCTATATAGCTATCATCACAAAATAATTTAAGCGATTTCATTCATTAAAGTCTGTAAAAAAAGACAAAATGAATTCATTAATTTACATGTACATTTACTAGTAGAACAAAGGCCATTATATAAACATTTTTAAAAGGATAATGCTACATTTTAGAGCAGTGATACTAATGTCACTTAACAAGGACCTATATAGCTATAATCACAAAATAATTTAAGTGATTTCATTCATTAAAGTCTGTAAAAAAAGACAAAACGAATTCATTAATTTACATGTACATTTACTAGTAGAACAAAGGCCATTATATAAAGATTTTTAAAAGGATAATGCTACATTTTAGAGCAGTGATACTAATGTCACTTAACAAGGACCTATATAGCTATCATCATAAAAAATTTGAAGCAATTTCAATTTTTAAATTCGTTAAAAAGGACAAAACGAATTCATTAATTTACATGTACATTTACTAGTAGAACAAAGGGCATTATATAAACATTTTTAAAAAGATAACACAACATTTTAGAGCAATAATACTAATGTCACTTAACAAGGACCTATATAGCTATCATCATAAAAAAATTCAAGATATTTCGTGACGTGGACCAAATTCTCAATTTTTGGCTCGAGACCATGGACTATAGTCCATGGTCTCAAGCCAAAAATGGCAAAAAAATGATATTGCTTCAAATTTTTTATGATGCTAGCTTTATAGGTCCTTGTTAAGTAGAATAATTGTTTGTGCTTACAAATGTTGTTAAAGTCAGTAAAAAAACCAAAACAAATTCATTAATTTACATGTACATTTATTAGTAGAACAAAGGGGATTATATAAAAATTTTTAAAAGAATAATGCTACATTTTAGAGCAGTGATACTAATGTCATTTGACAAGGACCTATATAGCTATCATCATAAAAAGTTTGAAGCAATTACATTCTTTAAAGTCTGTAAAAAAGACAAAACGAATTCATTAATTTACATGTACATTTACTAGTAGAACAAAGGCCATTATATAAAGATTTTTAAAAGGATAATGCTACATTTTAGAGCAGTGATACTAATGTCACTTAACAAGGACCTATATAGTACTCATCACAAAAAATTTGAAGCAATTTTATTCTTTAAATTCGTTAAAAAAGACAAAAGGAATTCATTAATTTACACGTACATTTACTAGTAGAACAAAGGCCATTATATAAACATTTTTAAAAGGACAATGCTACAATTTAGAGCAGTGATACTAATGTCACTTAACAAGGACCTGTATAGCTATCATCACAAAATAACGTAAGCGATTTCATTCATTAAAGTCTGTAAAAAAAGACAAAACTAATTCATTAATTTACATGTACATTTACTAGTAGAACAAAGGCCATTCTATAAAGATTTTTAAAAGGATAATGCTACATTTTAGAGCAGTGATACTAATGTCACTTAACAAGGACCTATATAGCTATCATCATAAAAAATTTGAAGCAATTTCATTCTTTAAATTCGTTAAAAAAGACAAAACGAATTCATTAATTTACATGTACATTTACTAGTAGAACAAAGGCCATTATATAAACATTTTTAAAAATATAACGCTACATTTTAGAGCTGTGATACTAATGTCATTTGACAAAGAAGAATATAGCTATTATCACAAAAAATTTGGAGGAATTTCATTCTTTAAAGTCTGTAAAAAAAGACAAAACGAATTCATTAATTTACATGTACATTTACTAGTAGAACAAAGGCCATTATATAAAGATTTTTAAAAGGATAATGCTACAATTTAGAGCAGTGATACTAATGTCACTTAACAAGGACCTATAAAGCTATCATCACAAAATAATTTAAGCGATTTCATACATTAAAGTCTGTAATAAAAGACAAAACGAATTCATTAATTTACATGTACATTCACTAGTAGAACAAAGGCCATTATATAAACATTTTTAAAAAAATAACACAACATTTTAGAGCAGCAATACTAATGTCACTTAACAAGGACCTATATAGCTATCATCACAAAAAATTTGAAGGAATTTCATTCTTTTAAGTCTGTAAAAAAAGACAAAATGAATTCATTAATTTACATGTATATTTACTAGTAGAACAAAGGCCATTATATAAACATTTTTAAAAGGATAATGCTACAATTTAGAGCAGTGATACTAATGTCACTTAACAAGGACCTGTATAGCTATCATCACAAAATAATTTAAGCGATTTCATTCATTAAAGTCTGTAAAAAAAGACAAAATGTAATCATTAATTTACACGGACATTTACTAGTAGAACAAAGGGGATTATATAAACATTTTTAAAAGAATAATGCTACATTTTAGAGCAGTGATACTAATGTCATTTGACA
The DNA here is from genome assembly GCA_963693285.1 of Xestospongia muta. Taxonomy (NCBI): domain Eukaryota; kingdom Metazoa; phylum Porifera; class Demospongiae; order Haplosclerida; family Petrosiidae; genus Xestospongia; species Xestospongia muta. The sequence continues at coordinate 40,350 of OY848925.1, forward strand.
AGGACCTATATAGCTATCATCATAAAAAGTTTGAAGCAATTACATTCTTTAAAGTCTGTAAAAAAGACAAAATGAATTCATTAATTTACATGTACATTTACTAGTAGAACAAAGGGGATTATATAAACATTTTTAAAAGGACAATGCTACAATTTAGAGCAGTGATACTAATGTCACTTAACAAGGACCTGTATAGCTATCATCACAAAATAATTTAAGCGATTTCATTTATTAAAGTCTGTAAAAAAAGACAAAATGAATTCATTAATTTACATGTACATTTACTAGTAGAACAAAGGCCATTATATAAAGATTTTTAAAAGGACAATGCTACAATTTAGAGCAGTGATACTAATGTCACTTAACAAGGACCTGTATAGCTATCATCACAAAATAATTTAAGCGATTTCATTCATTAAAGTCTGTAAAAAAAGACAAAATGAAATCATTAATTTACACGTACATTTACTAGTAGAACAAAGGGGATTATATAAACATTTTTAAAAGAATAATGCTACATTTTAGAGCAGTGATACTAATGTCATTTGACAAGGACCTATATAGCTATCATCATAAAAAGTTTGAAGCAATTACATTCTTTAAAGTCTGTAAAAAAGACAAAATGAATTCATTAATTTACATGTACATTTACTAGTAGAACAAAGGGGATTATATAAACATTTTTAAAAGGACAATGCTACAATTTAGAGCAGTGATACTAATGTCACTTAACAAGGACCTGTATAGCTATCATCACAAAATAATTTAAGCGATTTCATTCATTAAAGTCTGTAAAAAAAGACAAAATGAATTCATTAATTTATATGTACATTTACTAGTAGAACAAAGGCCATTATATAAAGATTTTTTAAAGGATAATGCTACATTTTAGAGCAGTGATACTTATGTCACTTAACAAGGACCTATATAGCTATCATCACAAAATAATTTAAGCGATTTCATTCATTAAAGTCTGTAAAAAAAGACAAAATGAATTCATTAATTTACACGTACATTTACTAGTAGAACAAAGGCCATTATATAAAGATTTTTTAAAGGATAATGCTACATTTTAGAGCAGTGATACTAATGTCACTTAACAAGGACCTATATAGCTATCATCATAAAAAAATTGAAGCAATTTGATTCTTTAAATTCGTTAAAAAAGACAAAACGAATTCATTAATTTACATGTACATTTACTAGTAGAACAAAGGCCATTATATAAACATTTTAAAAAATATAACGCTACATTTTAGAGCTGTGATACTAATGTCATTTCCCAAGGAAGAATATAACTATTATCACAAAAAATTTGGAGGAATTTCATTCTTTAAAGTCTGTAAAAAAGACAAAACGAATTCATTAATTTACATGTACATTTACTAGTAGAACAAAGGCCATTATATAAAGATTTGTAAAAGGATAATGCTACATTTTAGAGCAGTGATACTAATGTCACTTAACAAGGACCTATATAGCTATCATCACAAAATAATTTAAGCGATTTCATTTATTAAAGTCTGTAAAAAAAGACAAAATGAATTCATTAATTTACATGTACATTTACTAGTAGAACAAAGGCCATTATATAAAGATTTTTAAAAGGATAATGCTACATTTTAGAGCAGTGATACTAATGTCACTTAACAAGGATCTATATAGCTATCATCATAAAAAATTTGAAGCAAATTCATTCTTTAAATTCGTTAAAAAAGACAAAACGAATTCATTAATTTACATGTACATTTACTAGTAGAACAAAGGCCATTATATAAACATTTTTAAAAATATAACGCTACATTTTAGAGCTGTGATACTAATGTCATTTGACAAGAGAGAATATAGCTATTATCACAAAAAATTTGGAGGAATTACATTCTTTAAAGTCTGTAAAAAAGACAAAACGAATTCATTAATTTACATGTACATTTCCTAGTAGAACAAAGGCCATTATATAAACATTTTTAAAAGGACAATGCTACAATTTAGAGCAGTGATACTAATGTCACTTAACAAGGACCTGTATAGCTATCATCACAAAATAATTTAAGCGATTTCATTCATTAAAGTCTGTAAAAAAAGACAAAATGAATTCATTAATTTACATGTACATTTACTAGTAGAACAAAGGCCATTATATAAAGATTTTTTAAAGGATAATGCTACATTTTAGAGCAGTGATACTAATGTCACTTAACAAGGACCTATATAGCTATCATCATAAAAAAATTGAAGCAATTTGATTCTTTAAATTCGTTAAAAAAGACAAAACGAATTCATTAATTTACATGTACATTTACTAGTAGAACAAAGGCCATTATATAAACATTTTAAAAAATATAACGCTACATTTTAGAGCTGTGATACTAATGTCATTTCCCAAGGAAGAATATAACTATTATCACAAAAAATTTGGAGGAATTTCATTCTTTAAAGTCTGTAAAAAAGACAAAACGAATTCATTAATTTACATGTACATTTACTAGTAGAACAAAGGCCATTATATAAAGATTTGTAAAAGGATAATGCTACATTTTAGAGCAGTGATACTAATGTCACTTAACAAGGACCTATATAGCTATCATCACAAAATAATTTAAGCGATTTCATTCATTAAAGTCTGTAAAAAAAGACAAAATGAATTCATTAATTTACATGTACATTTACTAGTAGAACAAAGGCCATTATATAAAGATTTTTAAAAGGATAATGCTACATTTTAGAGCAGTGATACTAATGTCACTTAACAAGGATCTATATAGCTATCATCATAAAAAATTTGAAGCAATTTCATTCTTTAAATTCGTTAAAAAAGACAAAACGAATTCATTAATTTACATGTACATTTACTAGTAGAACAAAGGCAATTATATAAACATTTTTAAAAATATAACGCTACATTTTAGAGCTGTGATACTAATGTCATTTGCCAAGGAAGAATATAGCTATAATCACAAAATATTTTGAGGAATTTCATTCTTTAAAGTATGTAAAAAAAGACAAAACGAATTCATTAATTTACATGTACATTTACTAGTAGAACAAAGGCCATTATATAAACATTTTTAAAAGGATAACGCTACAATTTAGAGCAGTGATACTAATGTCACTTAACAAGGACCTATATAGCTATCATCACAAAATAATTTAAGCGATTTCATACATTAAAGTCTGTAAAAAAAAGACAAAATGAATTCATTAATTTACATGTACATTTACTAGTAGAACAAAGGCAATTATATAAACATTTTTAAAAATATAATGCTACATTTTAGAGCTGTGATACTAATGTCATTTGCCAAGGACGAATATAGCTATTATCACAAAAAATCTGGAGGAATTTCATTCGTTAAAGTCTGTAAAAAAAGACAAAACGAATTCATTAATTTACATGTACATTCACTATTAGAACAAAGCCCATTATATAAAGATTTTTAAAAGGATAATGCTACAATTTAGAGCAGTGATACTAATGTCACTTATCAAGGACCTATATAGCTATCATCACAAAATAATTTAAGCGATTTCATAGGTTAAAGTCTGTAAAAAAAAGACAAAACGAATTCATTAATTTACATGTACATTTACTAGTAGAACAAAGGCCATTATATAAACATTTTTAAAAGGATAATGCTACATTTTAGAGCAGTGATACTAATGTCACTTAACAAGGACCTATATAGCTATCATCATAAAAAATTTGAAGCAATTTCATTCTTTAAATTCGTTAAAAAAGACAAAACGAATTCATTAATTTACATGTACATTTACTAGTAGAACAAAGGCCATTATATAAACATTTTTAAAAGGATAACGCTACAATTTAGAGCAGTGATACTAATGTCACTTAACAAGAACCTATATAGCTATCATCATAAAAAGTTTGAAGCAATTACATTCTTTAAAGTCTGTAAAAAAGACAAAACGAATTCATTAATTTACATGTACATTTACTATTAGAACAAAGCCCATTATATAAAGATTTTTAAAAGGATAATGCTACAATTTAGAGCAGTGATACTAATGTCACATAACAAGAACCTATATAGCTATCATCAAAAAAAATTTGAAGTAATTTCATTTTTTAAAGTCTGTAAAAAAGACAAAATGAATTCACTAATTTACATGTACATTTACTAGTAGAACAAAGGGCATTATATAAACATTTTTAAAAAGATAACACAACATTTTAGAGCAGTAATACTAATGTCACTTAACAAGGACCTATATAGCTATCATCATAAAAAAATTCAAGATATTTCGTGACGTGGACCAAATTCTCAATTTTTGGCTCGAGACCATGGACTATAGTCCATGGTCTCAAGCCAAAAATGGCAAAAAAATGATATTGCTTCAAATTTTTTATGATGCTAGCTTTATAGGTCCTTGTTAAGTAGAATAATTGTTTGTGCTTACAAATGTTGTTAAAGTCAGTAAAAAAACCAAAAAAAATTCATTAATTTACATGTACATTTATTAGTAGAACAAAGGGGATTATATAAAAAATTTTAAAAGAATAATGCTACATTTTAGAGCAGTGATACTAATGTCACTTAACAAGGACCTATATAGCTATCATCATAAAAAATTTGAAGCAATTTCATTCTTTAAATTCGTTAAAAAAGACAAAACGAATTCATTAATTTACATGTACATTTACTAGTAGAACAAAGGCCATTATATAAAGATTTTTAAAAGGATAATGCTACAATTTAAAGCAGTGATACTAATGTCACTTAACAAGGACCTATATAGCTATCATCACAAAATAATTTAAGCGATTTCATACATTAAAGTCTGTAAAAAAAGACAAAACGAATTCATTAATTTACATGTACATTTACTAGTAGAACAAAGGCCATTATATAAAGATTTTTAAAAGGATAATGCTACATTTTAGAGCAGTGATACTAATGGCACTTAACAAGGACCTATATGGCTATCATCATAAAAAATTTGAAGCAATTTCATTCTTTTAAGTCTGTAAAAAAAGACAAAATGAATTCATTAATTTACATGTATATTTACTAGTAGAACAAAGGGTATTATATAAAAATTTTAAAAATATAATGCTACATTTTAGAGCAATGATACTAATGTCACATAACAAGAACCTATATAGCTATCATCAAAAAAAAATTTGAAGTAATTTCATTTTTTAAAGTCTGTAAAAAAGACAAAATGAATTCACTAATTTACATGTACATTTACTAGTAGAACAAAGGGCATTATATAAACATTTTAAAAAAGATAACACAACATTTTAGAGCAGTAATACTAATGTCACTTAACAAGGACCTATATAGCTATCATCATAAAAAAATTCAAGATATTTCGTGACGTGGACCAAATTCTCAATTTTTGGCTCGAGACCATGGACTATAGTCCATGGTCTCAAGCCAAAAATGGCAAAAAAATGATATTGCTTCAAATTTTTTATGATGCTAGCTTTATAGGTCCTTGTTAAGTAGAATAATTGTTTGTGCTTACAAATGTTGTTAAAGTCAGTAAAAAAACCAAAACAAATTCATTAATTTACATGTACATTTATTAGTAGAACAAAGGGGATTATATAAAAAATTTTAAAAGAATAATGCTACATTTTAGAGCAGTGATACTAATGTCATTTGACAAGGACCTATATAGCTATCATCATAAAAAGTTTGAAGCAATTACATTCTTTAAAGTCTGTAAAAAAGACAAAATGAATTCATTAATTTACATGTACATTTACTAGTAGAACAAAGGGGATTATATAAACATTTTTAAAAGAATAATGCTACATTTTAGAGCAGTGATACTAATGTCATTTGACAAGGACCTATATAGCTATCATCATAAAAAGTTTGAAGCAATTACATTCTTTAAAGTCTGTAAAAAAGACAAAATGAATTCATTAATTTACATGTACATTTACTAGTAGAACAAAGGGGATTATATAAACATTTTTAAAAGGACAATGCTACAATTTAGAGCAGTGATACTAATGTCACTTAACAAGGACCTGTATAGCTATCATCACAAAATAATTTAAGCGATTTCATTCATTAAAGTCTGTAAAAAAAGACAAAATGAATTCATTAATTTACATGTACATTTACTAGTAGAACAAAGGCCATTCTATAAAGATTTTTAAAAGGATAATGCTACATTTTAGAGCAGTGATACTAACGTCACTTAACAAGGACCTATATAGCTATCATCACAAAATAACGTAAGCGATTTCATTCATTAAAGTCTGTAAAAAAAGACAAAACTAATTCATTAATTTACATGTACATTTACTAGTAGAACAAAGGCCATTATATAAACATTTTTAAAAATATAACGCTACATTTTAGAGCTGTGATACTAATGTCATTTGCCAAGGAAGAATACAACTATTATCACAAAAAATTTGGAGGAATTTCATTCTTTAAAGTCTGTAAAAAAGACAAAACGAATTCATTAATTTACATGTACATTTACTAGTAGAACAAAGGCCATTATATAAAGATTTGTAAAAGGATAATGCTACATTTTAGAGCAGCAATACTAATGTCACTTAACAAGGACCTATATAGCTATCATCACAAAATAATTTAAGTGATTTCATTCATTAAAGTCTGTAAAAAAAGACAAAACTAATTCATTAATTTACATGTACATTTACTAGTAGAACAAAGGCCATTATATAAACATTTTTAAAAATATAACGCTACATTTTAGAGCTGTGATACTAATGTCATTTGACAAGGAAGAATATAGCTATTATGACAAAAAAGTTGGAGGAATTTCATTCTTTAAAGTCTGTAAAAAAGACAAAACGAATTCATTAATTTACATGTACATTTACTAGTAGAACAAAGGCCATTATATAAAGATTTGTAAAAGGACAATGCTACATTTTAGAGCAGCAATACTAATGTCACTTAACAAGGACCTATATAGCTATCATCACAAAATAATTTAAGCGATTTCATACATTAAAGTCTGTAAAAAAAAGACAAAATGAATTCATTAATTTACATGTACATTTACTAGTAGAACAAAGGCCATTATATAAAGATTTTTAAAAGGATAATGCTACATTTTAGACCAGTGATACTAATGGCACTTAACAAGGACATATATAGCTATCATCATAAAAAATTTGAAGCAATTTCATACTTTAAATTCGTTAAAAAGGACAAAACGAATTCATTAATTTACATGTACATTTACTAGTAGAACAAAGGCAATTATATAAACATTTTTAAAAATATAACGCTACATTTTAGAGCTGTGATACTAATGTCATTTGCCAAGGAAGAATATAGCTATTATGACAAAATAATTTAAGCGATTTCATACATTAAAGTCTGTAAAAAAAAGACAAAATGAATTCATTAATTTACACGTACATTTACTAGTAGAACAAAGGCAATTATATAAACATTTTTAAAAGGATAATGCTACATTTTAGAGCAGTGATACTTATGTCACTTAACAAGGACCTATATAGCTATCATCACAAAATAATTTAAGCGATTTCATTCATTAAAGTCTGTAAAAAAAGACAAAACTAATTCATTAATTTACATGTACATTTACTAGTAGAACAAAGGCCATTATATAAACATTTTTAAAAGAATAATGCTACATTTTAGAGCAGTGATACTAATGTCATTTGACAAGGACCTATATAGCTATCATCATAAAAAGTTTGAAGCAATTACATTCTTTAAAGTCTGTAAAAAAGACAAAATGAATTCATTAATTTACATGTACATTTATTAGTAGAACAAAGGGGATTATATAAACATTTTTAAAAGAATAATGCTACATTTTAGAGCAGTGATACTAATGTCATTTGACAAGGACCTATATAGCTATCATCATAAAAAGTTTGAAGCAATTACATTCTTTAAAGTCTGTAAAAAAGACAAAATGAATTCATTAATTTACATGTACATTTACTAGTAGAACAATGGCACTTAACAAGGACCTATATGGCTATCATCATAAAAAATTTGAAGCAATTTCATTCTTTTAAGTCTGTAAAAAAAGACAAAATGAATTCATTAATTTACATGTATATTTACTAGTAGAACAAAGGGTATTATATAAAAATTTTAAAAATATAATGCTACATTTTAGAGCAATGATACTAATGTCACATAACAAGAACCTATATAGCTATCATCAAAAAAAAATTTGAAGTAATTTCATTTTTTAAAGTCTGTAAAAAAGACAAAATGAATTCACTAATTTACATGTACATTTACTAGTAGAACAAAGGGCATTATATAAACATTTTTAAAAAGATAACACAACATTTTAGAGCAGTAATACTAATGTCACTTAACAAGGACCTATATAGCTATCATCATAAAAAAATTCAAGATATTTCGTGACGTGGCTTTTTTGTCTTTTTTTACAGACTTTAATGAATGAAATCGCTTAAATTATTTTGTGATGATAGCTATATAGGTCCTTGTTAAGTGACATTAGTATTGCTGCTCTAAAATGTAGCATTATCCTTTTACAAATCTTTATATAATGGCCTTTGTTCTACTAGTAAATGTACATGTAAATTAATGAATTCGTTTTGTCTTTTTTACAGACTTTAAAGAATGAAATTCCTCCAAATTTTTTGTGATAATAGTTGTATTCTTCCTTGGCAAAGGACATTAGTATCACAGCTCTAAAATGTAGATTTTTGGCTCGAGACCATGGACTATAGTCCATGGTCTCAAGCCAAAAATGGCAAAAAAATGATATTGCTTCAAATTTTTTATGATGCTAGCTTTATAGGTCCTTGTTAAGTAGAATAATTGTTTGTGCTTACAAATGTTGTTAAAGTCAGTAAAAAAACCAAAACAAATTCATTAATTTACATGTACATTTATTAGTAGAACAAAGGGGATTATATAAAAAATTTTAAAAGAATAATGCTACATTTTAGAGCAGTGATACTAATGTCATTTGACAAGGACCTATATAGCTATCATCATAAAAAGTTTGAAGCAATTACATTCTTTAAAGTCTGTAAAAAAGACAAAATGAATTCATTAATTTACATGTACATTTACTAGTAGAACAAAGGGGATTATATAAACATTTTTAAAAGAATAATGCTACATTTTAGAGCAGTGATACTAATGTCATTTGACAAGGACCTATATAGCTATCATCATAAAAAGTTTGAAGCAATTACATTCTTTAAAGTCTGTAAAAAAGACAAAATGAATTCATTAATTTACATGTACATTTACTAGTAGAACAAAGGGGATTATATAAACATTTTTAAAAGGACAATGCTACAATTTAGAGCAGTGATACTAATGTCACTTAACAAGGACCTGTATAGCTATCATCACAAAATAAATTAAGCGATTTCATTCATTAAAGTCTGTAAAAAAAGACAAAACGAATTCATTAATTTACATGTACATTTACTAGTAGAACAAAGGCCATTCTATAAAGATTTTTAAAAGGATAATGCTACATTTTAGAGCAGTGATACTTATGTCACTTAACAAGGACCTATATAGCTATCATCACAAAATAATTTAAGCGATTTCATTCATTAAAGTCTGTAAAAAAAGACAAAACTAATTCATTAATTTACATGTACATTTACTAGTAGAACAAAGGCCATTATATAAAGATTTGTAAAAGGATAATGCTACATTTTAGAGCTGTGATACTAATGTCCTTTGCCAAGGAAGAATACAACTATTATCACAAAAAATTTGGAGGAATTTCATTCTTTAAAGTCTGTAAAAAAGACAAAACGAATTCATTAATTTACATGTACGTTTACTAGTAGAACAAAGGCCATTATATAAAGATTTGTAAAAGGATAATGCTACATTTTAGAGCAGCAATACTAATGTCACTTAACAAGGACCTATATAGCTATCATCACAAAATAATTTAAGCGATTTCATTCATTAAAGTCTGTAAAAAAAGACAAAATGAATTCATTAATTTACACGTACATTTACTAGTAGAACAAAGGCCATTATATAAAGATTTTTTAAAGGATAATGCTACATTTTAGAGCAGTGATACTAATGTCACTTAACAAGGACCTATATAGCTATCATCATAAAAAATTTGAAGCAATTTCATTCTTTAAATTCGTTAAAAAAGACAAAACGAATTCATTAATTTACATGTACATTTACTAGTAGAACAAAGGCCATTATATAAACATTTTAAAAAATATAACGCTACATTTTAGAGCTGTGATACTAATGTCATTTGACAAAGAAGAATATAGCTATTATCACAAAAAATTTGGAGGAATTTCATTCTTTAAAGTCTGTAAAAAAGACAAAACGAATTCATTAATTTACATGTACATTTACTAGTAGAACAAAGGCCATTATATAAAGATTTGTAAAAGGATAATGCTACATTTTAGAGCAGTGATACTAATGTCACTTAACAAGGACCTATATAGCTATCATCACAAAATAATTTAAGCGATTTCATTCATTAAAGTCTGTAAAAAAAAGACAAAACGAATTCATTAATTTACATGTACATTTACTAGTAGAACAAAGGCCATTATATAAAGATTTTTAAAAGGATAATGCTACATTTTAGACCAGTGATACTAATGGCACTTAACAAGGACCTATATGGCTATCATCATTAAAAATTTGAAGCAATTTCATTCTTTAAATTCGTTAAAAAGGACAAAACGAATTCATTAATTTAGATGTACATTTACTAGTAGAACAAAGGCAATTATATAAACATTTTTAAAAATATAACGCTACATTTTAGAGCTGTGATACTAATGTCATTTGCCAAGGAAGAATATAGCTATTATCACAAAAAAGTTGGAGGAATTTCATTCTTTAAAGTCTGTAAAAAAAGACAAAACGAATTCATTAATTTACATGTACATTTACTAGTAGAACAAAGGCTATTATATAAACATTTTAAAAAAAATAACACAACATTTTAGAGCAGCAATACTAATGTCACTTAACAAGGACCTATATAGCTATCATCACAAAAAATTTGAAGCAATTTCATTCTTTTAAGTCTGTAAAAAAAGACAAAATGAATTCATTAATTTACATGTATATTTACTAGTAGAAAAAAGGGCATTATATAAACATTTTTAAAAAGATAACACAACATTTTAGAGCAGTAATACTAATGTCACTTAACAAGGACCTATATAGCTATCATCATAAAAAAATTCAAGATATTTCGTGACGTGGACCAAATTCTCAATTTTTGGCTCGAGACCATGGACTATAGTCCATGGTCTCAAGCCAAAAATGGCAAAATAATGATATAGCTTCAAATTTTTTATGATGCTAGCTTTATAGGTCCTTGTTAAGTAGAATAATTGTTTGCGCTTACAAATGTTGTTAAAGTCAGTAAAAAAACCAAAACAAATTCATTAATTTACATGTACATTTATTAGTAGAACAAAGGGGATTATATAAAAATTTTTAAAAGAATAATGCTACATTTTAGAGCAGTGATACTAATGTCATTTGACAAGGACCTATATAGCTATCATCATAAAAAGTTTGAAGCAATTACATTCTTTAAAGTCTGTAAAAAAGACAAAATGAATTCATTAATTTACATGTACATTTACTAGTAGAACAAAGGCCATTATATAAAGATTTTTAAAAGGATAATGCTACATTTTAGAGCAGTGATACTAATGTCACTTAACAAAGACCTATATAGTACTCATCACAAAAAATTTGAAGCAATTTTATTCTTTAAATTCGTTAAAAAAGACAAAACGAATTCATTAATTTACATGTACATTTACTAGTAGAACAAAGGGGATTATATAAACATTTTTAAAAGGACAATGCTACAATTTAGAGCAGTGATACTAATGTCACTTAACAAGGACCTGTATAGCTATCATCACAAAATAATTTAAGCGATTTCATTCATTAAAGTCTGTAAAAAAGACAAAACGAATTCATTAATTTACATGTACATTTACTAGTAGAACAAAGGCCATTCTATAAAGATTTTTAAAAGGATAATGCTACATTTTAGAGCAGTGATACTTATGTCACTTAACAAGGACCCATATAGCTATCATCACAAAATAATTTAAGCGATTTCATTCATTAAAGTCTGTAAAAAAAGACAAAATGAATTCATTAATTTACATGTACATTTACTAGTAGAACAAAGGCCATTATATAAAGATTTTTAAAAGGATAATGCTACATTTTAGAGCAGTGATACTAATGTCACTTAACAAGGACCTATATAGCCATCATCATAAAAAACTTGAAGCAATTTCATTCTTTAAATTAGTTAAAAAAGACAAAACGAATTCATTAATTTACATGTACATTTACTAGTAGAACAAAGGCCATTATATAAACATTTTAAAAAATATAACGCTACATTTTAGAGCTGTGATACTAATGTCACTTGCCAAGGAAGAATATAGCTATTATGACAAAAAAGTTGGAGGAATTTCATTCTTTAAAGTCTGTAAAAAAAGACAAAACGAATTCATTAATTTACATGTACATTTACTAGTAGAACAAAGGCCATTATATAAACATTTTTAAAAAAATAACACAACATTTTAGAGCAGCAATACTAATGTCACTTAACAAGGACCTATATAGCTATCATCACAAAAAAGTTGAAGCAATTTCATTCTTTTAAGTCTGTAAAAAAAGACAAAATGAATTCATTAATTTACATGTATATTTACTAGTAGAAAAAAGGGCATTATATAAACATTTTTAAAAAGATAACACAACATTTTAGAGCAGTAATACTAATGTCACTTAACAAGGACCTATATAGCTATCATCATAAAAAAATTCAAGATATTTCGTGACGTGGACCAAATTCTCAATTTTTGGCTCGAGACCATGGACTATAGCCCATGGTCTCAAGCCAAAAATGGCAAAAAAATGATATTGCTTCAAATTTTTTATGATGCTAGCTTTATAGGTCCTTGTTAAGTAGAATAATTGTTTGTGCTTACAAATGTTGTTAAAGTCAGTAAAAAAACCAAAACAAATTCATTAATTTACATGTACATTTATTAGTAGAACAAAGGGGATTATATAAAAAATTTTAAAAGAATAATGCTACATTTTAGAGCAGTGATACTAATGTCATTTGACAAGGACCTATATAGCTATCATCATAAAAAGTTTGAAGCAATTTTATTCTTTAAATTCGTTAAAAAAGACAAAACGAATTCATTAATTTACATGTACATTTACTAGTAGAACAAAGGCCATTATATAAACATTTTTAAAAAGACAATGCTACAATTTAGAGCTGTGATACTAATGTCACTTAACAAGGACCTGTATAGCTATCATCACAAAATAATTTAAGCGATTTCATTCATTAAAGTCTGTAAAAAAGACAAAACGAATTCATTAATTTACATGTACATTTACTAGTAGAACAAAGGCCATTCTATAAAGATTTTTAAAAGGATAATGCTACATTTTAGAGCAGTGATACTTATGTCACTTAACAAGAACATATATAGCTATCATCACAAAATAATTTAAGCGATTTCATTCATTAAAGTCTGTAAAAAAAGACAAAATGAATTCATTAATTTACATGTACATTTACTAGTAGAACAAAGGCCATTATATAAAGATTTTTAAAAGGATAATGCTACATTTTAGAGCAGTGATACTAATGTCACTTAACAAGGACCTATATAGCTATCATCATAAAAAACTTGAAGCAATTTCATTCTTTAAATTCGTTAAAAAAGACAAAATGAATTCATTAATTTACATGTACATTTACTAGTAGAACAAAGGCCATTATATAAACATTTTAAAAAATATAACGCTACATTTTAGAGCTGTGATACTAATGTCATTTGACAAGGAAGAATATAGCTATTATCACAAAAAATTTGGAGGAATTTCATTCTTTAAAGTCTGTAAAAAAGACAAAACGAATTCATTAATTTACATGTACATTTATTAGTAGAACAAAGGCCATTATATAAAGATTTGTAAAAGGATAATGCTACATTTTAGAGCAGTGATACTAATGTCACTTAACAAGGACCTGTATAGCTATCATCACAAAATAATTTAAGCGATTTCATACATTAAAGTCTGTAAAAAAAGACAAAATGAATTCATTAATTTACACGTACATTTACTAGTAGAACAAAGGCCATTATATAAACATTTTTAAAAGGATAATGCTACATTTTAGAGCAGTGATACTAATGTCACTTAACAAGGACCTATATAGCTATCATCATAAAAAATTTGAAGCAATTTCATTCTTTAAATTCGTTAAAAAAGACAAAACGAATTCATTAATTTACATGTACATTTACTAGTAGAACAAAGGCCATTATATAAACATTTTAAAAAATATAACACTACATTTTAGAGCTGTGATACTAATGTCATTTGACAAGGAAGAATATAGCTATTATCACAAAAAATTTGGAGGAATTTCATTCTTTAAAGTCTGTAAAAAAAGACAAAACGAATTCATTAATTTACATGTACATTTACTAGTAGAACAAAGGCCATTATATAAAGATTTGTAAAAGGATAATGCTACATTTTAGAGCAGCAATACTAATGTCACTTAACAAGGACCTATATAGCTATCATCACAAAATAATTTAAGCGATTTCATACATTAAAGTCTGTAAAAAAAAGACAAAACGAATTCATTAATTTACATGTACATTTACTAGTAGAACAAAGGCCATTATATAAAGATTTTTAAAAGGATAATGCTAGATTTTAGAGCAGTGATACTATTGTCACTTAACAAGGACATATATAGCTATCATCATAAAAAATTTAAAGCAATTTCATCTTTTAAATTCGTTAAAAAAGACAAAACGAATTCATTAATTTACATGTACATTTACTAGTAGAACAAAGGCAATTATATAAACATTTTAAAAAATATAACGCTACATTTTAGAGCTGTGATACTAATGTCATTTGACAAGGAAGAATATAGCTATTATCACAAAAACTTTGGAGGAATTTCATTCTTTAAAGTCTGTAAAAAAAGACAAAACGAATTCATTAATTTACATGTACATTTACTAGTAGAACAAAGGCCATTATATAAACATTTTAAAAAAAATAACACAACTTTTAAGAGCTGTGATACTAATGTCATTTGACAAGGAAGAATATAGCTATCATTATAAAAAATTTGAAGCAATTTTATTCTTTAAATTCGTTAAAAAAGACAAAACGAATTCATTAATTTACATGTACATTTACTAGTAGAACAAAGGCAATTATATAAAGATTTTTAAAAGGATAATGCTACATTTTAGAGCAGTGATACTAATGTCACTTAACAAGGACCCATATAGCTATCATTATAAAAAATTTGAAGCAATTTCATTCTTTAAATTCGTTAAAAAAGACAAAACGAATTCATTAATTTACATGTACATTTACTAGTAGAACAAAGGCTATTATATAAACATTTTAAAAAAAATAACACAACATTTTAGAGCAGCAATACTAATGTCACTTAACAAGGACCTATATAGCTATCATCACAAAACATTTGAAGCAATTTCATTCTTTTAAGTCTGTAAAAAAAGACAAAATGAATTCATTAATTTACATGTATATTTACTAGTAGAACAAAGGGTATTATATAAAAATTTTAAAAATATAATGCTACATTTTAGAGCAATGATACAAATGTCACATAACAAGAACCTATATAGCTATCATCAAAAAAAATTTGAAGTAATTTAATTTTTTAAAGTCTGTAAAAAAGACAAAATGAATTCACTAATTTACATGTACATTTACTAGTAGAACAAAGGGCATTATATAAACATTTTTAAAAAGATAACACAACATTTTAGAGCAGTAATACTAATGTCACTTAACAAGGACCTATATAGCTATCATCATAAAAAAATTCAAGATATTTCGTGACGTGGACCAAATTCTCAATTTTTGGCTCGAGACCATGGACTATAGTCCATGGTCTCAAGCCAAAAATGGCAAAAAAATGATATTGCTTCAAATTTTTTATGATGCTAGCTTTATAGGTCCTTGTTAAGTAGAATAATTGTTTGTGCTTACAAATGTTGTTAAAGTCAGTAAAAAAACCAAAACAAATTCATTAATTTACATGTACATTTATTAGTAGAACAAAGGGGATTATATAAAAATTTTTAAAAGAATAATGCTACATTTTAGAGCAGTGATACTAATGTCATTTGACAAGGACCTATATAGCTATCATCACAAAAAGTTTGAAGCAATTTCATTCTTTAAAGTCTTTAAAAAAAGACAAAATGAATTCATTAATTTACATGTACATTACTAGTAGAACAAAGGCCATTATATAAACTTTTTAAAAAAGATAATGCTACATTTTAGAGCAGTCATACTAATGTCACTTAAGAAGGACCTATATAGCTATCATCACCAAAAATTTTAAGCAATTTTATTCTTTTAAGTCTGTAAAAAAAGACAAAACGAATTCATTTATTTACATGTACATTTACTAGTAAAACAAAGGCCATTATATAAACATTTTAAATAATATAATGCTACATTTTAGAGCAATGATACTAATGTCACTTAACAAGGACCTATATAGCTATCATCACAAAAAATATGAAGTAATTTTATTCTTTAAATTCGTTAAAAAAGACAAAACGAATTCATTAATTTACGTGTACATTTACTAGTAGAACAAAGGCCATTATATAAAGATTTTTAAAAGGATAATGCTACATTTTAGGGCAATGATACCAATTTCACTTAACGAGGACCTATATAGCTATCATCACAAAAAATTTGAAGTAATTTTATATTATAATGTCTGTAAAAAAAGATAAAACGTTTTCATTAATTTACATGTACATTTACTAGTAGAACAAGTGGCATTATATAAACATTTTAAAAAGGATAATGCTACATTTTAGAACAGTGATACTAATATCTCTTAACAAGGACCTATATAGCTATCATCACAAAATATTTAAAGCAATTTCATTTTTTAAAGTCTGTAAAAACAGACAAACGAATTCATTAATTTACATGTACATTTACTAGTAGAACAAAGGGCATTATATACAGATTTTTAAAAGGATAATGCTACATTTTAGAGCAATGTTACTAATGTCACTTAACAAAGACCTATATAGCTATCATTGCAATAAATTTGAAGCAATTTTATTCTTTAATGTCTGTAAAAAAAGGGAAAAAGTAATTCATTAATTTACATGTACATTTACTAGTAGAACAAAGAACATTATATAAAGATTTTTTTAAGGATAATGCTACATTTTAGAGCAATGTTACTAATGTCACTTAACAAGGATCTATATAGCTATCATTGCAATAAATTTGAAAAAATTTCATTCTTTAAAGTCTGTAAAAATAGGGAAAAAGTAATTCATTAATTTACATGTACATTTACTAGTAGAACAAAGGGCATTATATAAAGATTTTTTTAAGAATAATGCTACATTTTAGACCAGTGATACTAATGTCACTTAACAAGGACCTATATAGCTATCATGAGAAAAAATTTGAAGCA
Organism: Xestospongia muta; assembly: GCA_963693285.1. Taxonomy (NCBI): domain Eukaryota; kingdom Metazoa; phylum Porifera; class Demospongiae; order Haplosclerida; family Petrosiidae; genus Xestospongia; species Xestospongia muta. The sequence continues at coordinate 57,888 of OY848925.1, forward strand.
ATTTCATTCTTTAAAGTCTGTAAAAAAGGCAAAACGAATTCATTAATTTACATATACATTTACTAGTAGAACAAAGGGTATTATATAAACATTTTAGTCCATAGTCTTGAGCCAAAAATTGAGAATTTGGTCTAAGTCAGAAAATCACTTGAAGTTTTTTATGAATTTAGCCATATAGGTCCTTGTTAAGTGACATTACTATTACTGCTCTAAATTGTTGCATTATAAGATTAATAACACTCATTTTAAGTCTTGTACTAAAGGCAGAAGCATTAATTCTTCTAACATATCTTATCAGAATAGACAGGTGCTAAACCCTAATTAATAATTAGGGTTTAGCACCTGCAATAAAATATATTACAATAATCAATGGACTTATTATTGGACTATATTAATATACAACTTAGATGGTTGGAAGTGTAGACTACATCTTTAGCTACAAGTGATGTTACCATAGCAACTCCATGGCAATCAAATATAAATGACAGTTTTTAAATAACACTTATTAACGTATAATAAACTTACTTTAATTTCTCCTACTGTTAAATTAAATACATCACTATTTTCCGTTGTGTTATTTTTATACAAACATATACTAATACCATTGATGTGTCCATGACAACCATCTTTCATTTCAACCACAACGTACCTATATTATAGAAAGTAATTATCTAGGATAAGCCAAGTCAGTTTTAAATAACCTACCAATAAAACATAAAAAACATAGTATATTGATAGTAGACCTTATAATAGCTGGATGGTGGCCATTGGATGTGCAACCTTCTTGAATATTTAGTACACTGCCATTGTTATAACTAGACACATCATTATCTGATATTTTTATACTCTTCAATAAAATAGATGACTATATTAACTGATGATATAATCATGACATCATCAGTTAATATCTCACTTTTACATAATAAAACTTTTTTTAAAACTAAAACTAAAACCAAAATGCAACTAAATTTTTTAAAAATCATCAGAATCTACCATAACTAAAACTAAAAATATTTACATTTCCTACTAATACTAATACTAAAATTATTTTCATTACCAAAACAATGATTCATAACTTTAACTATCTTATGTCAGCTCTACAGTTAAAGTTATGATGCAAACTCAGTTCTCTTCTAATTCATCGACCTTTGTTAAAGTATAGCCTTTTGTGTTTTTTTAAAGTTTTAATGTGGGCAGTAAGTAAAGACGCCGGAGACAAACACAAATGCTTCTGATTCAACTTCCTTCGAGACCACACCTTTTTAATTAACTACAACTAATTGAATGGCTGTTGAACAGATGATTAAAAATTTCTAAAGGGTTAAGGTCATAGTATTGTATTAGTCACTAGGGTGGTATTGAAAATCAAGTGAGAATTATTTTAAGGACACAACATGATATACTAATTTTTCATTTAACAAATTTAAAAAAAAAGCGACAAATTTTAACAACAAATTTTAACAACAAAAAGTGACAAATTTTAACAACACAAATTTTAACAAAAAAGTGACAAAATTTAACAACAAATTTTAACACAAAAAACCAAAAAAAATTGACAAATTTTAACAACAAAAGTGAGACAAATTTTAACACAAAAAGTGACAATGTTCATTGCAATGAATAATATTAGTAGGAGATTCTTGGAGAGTATATTTAGTAGGAGACGGAATCTTTGTACCAGGTGTGTGGATCTTTGAATTCCATCTGTTAAAATCTCTAACAAAGGTCATACTAACAATTTTCTTCATAAAAGTTTGAATTAGCTCTTGACAACAAAAAAGTGACAAATGTTCATTGCAATGAAGATTAGAGAATATTTTGGAGTAGATAGAATCTTAGTACCAGTGTCAGCTGCACAGTAACCTTGCAGAATCTTTGTACCAGTGTCAGGTGCACAGAGTACCAGTGTCAGTGTACCAGTAACCTCACAGAATCTTTGTACCAGTGTCAGTGTACCAGTAACCTCACAGAATCTTTGTACCAGTGTCAGTGTACCAGTAACCTCACAGAATCTTTGTACCAGTGTCAGTGTACCAGTAACCTCACAGAATCTTTGTACCAGTGTCAGTGTACCAGTAACCTCACAGAATCTTTGTACCAGTGTCAAAGTGTCCAGTGCACAGAGTAAAAGTGTCCAAAAGTTCAAAATCAGTAACACAAACACAAGAATTCCATCTGTTAACAAAATAAATGTCCAGTGCACCTCACAGAATCTTTGTACCAGTGTCAGAAATGTCCAGTGCACAGAGTAAAAGCGTCCAAAAGTTCAAAATCAGGAACACAGACACAAGAATTCCATCTGTTGCACAATGTCCGGAAACAATATGCACTAAACAACAGAGTGTAGTTGCACAGAGTACCATACTCTGATGTGTGCAACCACACACTGTTATCCGGTGCGAGTGTCAGGTCCACCACTCTTTTATCAGGTGTACACAGGAAACGAGTAATCACACTCTGTTGCCGGTGTGAGTGTCAGGTCCACCACTCTGTTATCAGGTGTACACAGGAAACGAGTAATCACACTCTGTTGGTCCAGTGCACAGAACCACACAGGAAACAAGGTAACAAAGTGTCCGTCCACCACTCTGTTCTCAGGTCCACACAGGATACACCTGTCTGGTCCACAGAGTAATCACACTCTGGTGTCCAGTGCACAAGTAACCAAACCCACACAGGTAACAAACAAAGTGTCAGGTCCACCACTCTGTTCTCAAGTGCACACAGGATACACGTGTCTGGTCCACAGAGTAATCACACTCTGGTGTCCAGTGCACGAGTAACCACACAGAAAAAAACAGGATACACGTGCCTGGTCCACAGAGTAATCACCCTCTGGTTGTCCAGTGCACGAGTAACCAAACCCACACAGGGAACAGAAGTGTCAGGTCCACCACTCTGTTCTCAGGTGCACACAGGATACACGTGTCTGGTCTACAGAGTAATCACACTCTGGTGTCCAGTGCACGAGTAACCAATCACCCTCTGGTTGTCCAGTGCACGAGTAACCAAACCCACACAGGGAACAGAAGTGTCAGGTCCACCACTCTGTTCTCAGGTGCACACAGGATACACGTGTCTGGTCTACAGAGTAATCACACTCTGGTGTCCAGTGCACGAGTAACCACACAGGAAACAAACAGGATACACGTGTCTGGTCCACGTCCACAGAGTAATCACACTCTGTTGTCCAGTGCACGTCCACAGAGTAATCACACTGGTCCACGTCCACAGAGTAATCACACTCTGTTGTCCAGTGCACAAGTAACCACACAGGAAACAAATTCACACAGGAAACAAAGTAACAAAAGTGTCAGGTCCACCACTTATTGCTATAGGTGCACACAGGAAACAAGTAACCACACAGGAAACAAAACCCACACAGGAAACAAAGTAACAAAGTGTCAGGTCCACCACTCTGTTATTAGGTGCACATAGTAGTGTAGTAGTACGCTTGTGGACACACATAGGTTGCTACACCTCTTTGTTGCTACACCACAGTAGTAGAAGGTTTGTGGATACACAAAGGTTGCTACACCTCAGTAGTAGAACGAAGTGTAGCAGAGCACTTGCGATCACACATAGGTTGCTACACCACAGTAGTAGAACGCTTTGGTTGCTACACCATAGTAGTAGAACGCTTGCGGTCACACATAGGTTGCTACACCACAGTAGTAAAACGCTCACACAGGAGTCCAATGCACAGAGTAACAGAATCGAGTTGTTACACCATAGTAGTAGAACGCTTGTGGACACACATAGGTTGCTAGGAAGGTAAGACCAGCTACATCTCCTAAAGTATGAGAAAGACCAGCTACATCTCCTAAAGTACGAGAAAGAGCAGCTACAGGAGTTACTCTGAGTGATTTGAAAAGAAAGAGCAGCTACAGGAGTTACTCTGAGTGATTTGAATGTCTCTGGACACTGCTTATATACTCACAGAGTAACCCTAAAACTTGTACACATTATTTGGCATGATGAGACAGACAGTCTGACTCTATAATAGAGAATAACAACCAAAGAAGACAGCCAATCAAATTTCTTTGATAAAGTCAGTCAGTTTGGCTGCTTAGAAACATCCACAATGTTCAAGCCACGCCTACAATCACACTCAATTTTTCACTGGATCGTACTTAGGTATGTTATAAGTACGTCAAATGTATTGATGATAGATAGTGTTATTACTTTATTACATACTACAACAGTATGTTATAATTTAGACAACCTTGTATTATTATTGTTGAAAGTATTTTACTTCTTTTGTTCTATTAGTAATAAGCAAACACTATTCTACAAGTACAGTTTCTAGCTAACACTAGAAATGTGTTTCGTTATAGATAACCTTTTTATAGCAGGACATCTATGCAATGGTGGATGAAATTTACACATTACTTAGTATTGCAGTATACATAATGTAATATAGTATGTATTACTTGCTTACAATTGTAAACCACAACAATCTAATATGGTAATATGATCCTTACCTCAAGCTAGCCTCTATTCTGTACAATAAATGTACAAAGTAATGCTTAGTTATTTGTAACTGTAGCAATAAAATACTCCAACAAATGTCACTGAATCATTGCACAATTTTATTAGCTTCTGTAGCAGAGATACTGTTTTCTTGGAAAACATTCTTCTCAAAAGGAGGTCGAGATAAGAAAAGAGGTGAGCCTTCATTTTATTTCAGTAGGTATATGGAGGTACAGTATGCATTTTTGTTAACTAATTATTTAACCTCCTTTAGGTCACAATATGTTAGGTCATCCTAAAGTCTACATTAATCTTGATAAGCATGAAATTAATGTCTGTGGTTACTGTGGACAAAGATTTGTTACGCAAGATCACAAAGAATTATTTCCTAATGAATAGTGTCAATAACAGTTATGTATTTACTTACAATTGTTTAAAATAAAGTATTATTGCCACGCCCAAGTTTGCTTTGCAGATAAACAAGGGTGTGGCTCAGGATGATTTCTTGTCTTGTGATATTGCTCCCAAGTTTAGCTCCTTCAAAAGCTATGTTTACTAATATAATAAGCATGTATATATTTTAGGGCCAAAGAAGTTCTAATAATGACGATTTCCCTTGGTATGTCTGGTTTGTCTTGGCAATAGCATTAGCCATAGCTATCATACTAATAGGACTCAATGGATTTTATGTACTAAATGTTTGCAAAAAATCAGTATATCTTTTACTAGTTTATACTGACTCTCATTGAGAATACAATTAGAATATTTGGAGTACAAACGTCTTCTGTTAGTCAACTGCATAGTATTCGTGATGATAGCAAAGTAGAAGAAGCTATTGAAGATACAGACAAGAGAGTCGAAACAACAGCTATAAATTTTCAAGATGACCTTGTCCTCCTAACTGACAAGAAAGGTTCATTCTTGCCATGTAACTTCACATGTATATATTGTAGTCGAGCTGCTCTTTAAGTGACTTTAGGACACTCTGAATTACCAGTTACTGCAAAATTTGATAAATTAATTGGTTCCAAAAAATATGTTGGTGACATTTTATTACGTTTTGTCCATTCACCATTTGAAGATAATATTGAAAAGAACAAAACAAGTAATCAATCACACAATGATGACAAAGTACGAATACATTATTACAATGTGTGATGTTATTATAACTACTAGAATAATGAAGTACAAGACACTAGTCAGTGATTATCATCCTTTTACTGCTGAAAGACATCACTTTGTTCCTGTTGACTTGAAAGGCTCTGAGAAATTTTGTTATGTTAGGGTTTGCATGACAAAAAATTTGAAGCAATTTCATTCTTTAAAGTCTGTAAAAAAACAATGAATTCATTAATTTACATGTACATTTACTAGTAGAACAAAGGCCTTTATATACACATTTTTAAAGGGATAATGCAACATTTTAGAGCAGTAATAGTCATGTCATTTAACAAGTAACTATATAGCTATCATCACAAAAAATTTGAAGCAATTTCAGTAAAAAAAACTCAAAAAAAAAACCAAATTCATTAGCCATTGCTTAGATATACTGCAATTATAGACTAATGTTGAGAATTGCAATTATGATATGACAAAACTCGAAAGTTGAGTTTTTTTGTAAGTATGTTACTGTTTATTGATCAAGGTTTAGGGCTTTAGATTTTAACTGTGTTTGGAATTTAACTAAACCTTTTTTGTGCAAAATACATTAGTGTTTATTGATTAGTACAGTATTTTAGGAAGAGAATGGCAATGGGAAATACACTATAACCTTGCCCATTAGTTAGAAACATCAAATGTAAGCCTAACTGCTAGCACAACACCCATTCATCAAACTCCATCTGCCACACCCATTAAATATTTTAGGTGTGGCTTGTCCACACCTCATATTTTATAAATTAATCCCTTATTTATATAGAATATAAACCTGACTACAAACACCACACCTACTTATCAGGCTTCAGTAGACACACCTACTAACATTGAGTTTGGCTTATTTTGACCACACCTCATATTTTAATTAATGGACTAGCTTAACCCAAAGTAGCCTTGGGATGTATGGGGGTGGAAATAAATAATTTTTAAAAATAATTAGTTGCTTGTGACTTCCTCAGCCTATTCCAGGATCATATACTGCACCTTTGTCCCTTGCTCTAGAGGATATAATTGTATATTACTTTAATTACAAATACACCCAATTTACAACTGTCGAATGTACCACTCTCAAATGATATACTACCAACAACTACAATTTATGACCTTGTATAAAGTACTAATGAACTTACACCATCAATGTAGAGATAGATGAATGTGTCTTGAGGTAGCGACTTCAAACCTAAAGCCCTCAATGTAGAGATAGATGAATGTGTCTTGAGGCAGGAACCTCCAACTAAAGATGTAGAAAAAAAGATGAGAAAAAATTATAGGAAATAGTATATAATAAAAATCATAAAATATAGCATACATTATTGTTACCTATGAACTTATGACAAAACTAGATTCTGGACTCCAATTATGCTATAAAAAGAAACAAAAATAAGAAATAATAATGTGTTATAAAGTCATAAGTTAATATAATATACATTACTTACTTGCACCCTCAGAAAAAGAGATTTTGCACCCTCAGAAAGAGAGATGTTGTACCCTCAGAAGGAGAGATGTTGTACCCTCAGAAGGAGAGATGTTGCAACCTCAGAAGGAGAGATGTTGCACCCTCAGAATTAGAGATGTTGCAACCTCAGAAGGAGAGATGAATAAGTGTCTTGAAGCCGCGACCTCTAACCTAAAGATCTGTAGAAAAAAATGAGAAAGAAGAAAAAAATATGAAATAGTATATTAAAAAAATTATAAAATGTAGCATACATTATTGTTACCTCTGAACTTACGACAAAAACTGTTGTACCCTCAGAAGGAGAGATGTTGTACCCTCAGAAGGAGAGATGTTGTACCCTCAGAAGGAGAGATGTTGCAACCTCAGAAAGAGAGATATTGAAACCTCAGAAGGAGGGATGTTGCATCCTCAAAAAAAGAGATGTTGTACCCTCAGAAGGAGAGATGAATAAGTGTCTTGAAGCAGTGACCTCTAACCTAAAGATCTGTAGAAAAAAATAAGAAGAAAAAATATGAAATAGTATATAAAAAAATTATAAAATATAGCATACATTATTGTTACCTCTGAACTTACGAGTGTTGTACCCTCAGAAGGAGAGATGTTGCACCCTCAGAAGAAGAGATGTTGTACCCTCAGAAGGAGAAATGTTGTAACCTCAGAAGGAGAGATATTGAAACCTCAGAAAAAGAGATGTTGCACCCTCAAAAAGAGAGATGTTGTACGCTCAGAAGGAGAGATGAATAAGTGTCTTGAAGCAACAACCTCTAACCTAAAGATCTGTAGAAGAAAATGAGAAAGAACAAAAAAATATGAAATAGTATATAAAAAATTATAAAATATAGCATACATTATTGTTACCTCTGAACTTACGACAACAACTGTTGTACCCTCAGAAAGAGAGATGTTGCGCCCTCAGAAGGAGAGTTGTTGTACCCTCAGAAGGAGAGATGTTGTACCCTCAGAAGGAGAGATGTTGCAACCTCAGAAGGAGAGATATTGAAACCTCAGAAGAAGAGATGTTGTACCCTCAAAAAAAGAGATGTTGCACCCTCAGAAGGAGAGATGTTGCACCCTCAGAAGGAGAGATGAATAAGTGTCTTGAAGTAGCAACCTCTAACATAAGATCTGTTGAAAAAATAAGAAGAAAAAATATGAAATAGTATAAAATATAGCATACATTATTGTTACCTCTGAACTTACGACAACATTCCAATGATGCTATATATAAAAAAATAGAGAAAAATTATGTAATATAGGCTAACATTACATTACAATAATATTGACAGTATATCATTTGAGAGTGGTACATTCGACAGTTGTATATTTAGCAGTATCACACAACATAAAATTACCAAAGTATTTTTACAGTCTTATTAACAAATATGAAATTTACACTTTATGAAGTCTTTAACCTGTATGTGTGCGTACGTGACTCAAAAGATAAAACAAACACAATGTTATGTTATACAGTGTTATTTCAATTTTCCTAACAGCATAAACTATATGTACCTTTAGTAATCATTACACAAATATAACAAAATGTCCAGATTGTTTCACTACTTAGCACTGACACAAAGCAAAACTGCCCATAGAATAAGAAATCACATCATCACTGACTATTATTGAGTGTGTTTCTACATTATGTTACCATGTTATATCTGATAGCAGCACTCATAACACCAAAGACTCTGGAAGTGATCTGGTATCTATTATATTGTATAAAGCTGCTTATAACTAATCAATATTTGGTAACCTTTCATTGTTATCCAACAGATAGGATGAGCATATAATTCTATAAAGAAAGAGATAACACAACAAAAATGAGTTGACAAGAGTCTTACCTGTAAATCATTCGCTTTATTGAAAGCTCTTGTTACTATCAGTCTGCACTTAAATACTTCTTGATTAATACACAAATTAATACAGAATTTATATTTATACCTTTTTTATATTAAGGTAATAGGAGACACAGTTATGTAATAAAGTACTGCTATAAAACACGACCCTACTCTTACTGACAAATAAAGAGTACACATCATGTTTGACTAACCTCTCATCTGTAGTCATACTGTAGTCTGAGATATATATTGACAAAGAATTGAACATTATTAAATAGAATGGATTCTTACAAATATATTTAGACGTCAGGCTGTTCCTACTGACACAGACAATTTGGCTAACCAGTTTTACAAACTCATTACAAACCTGATACAGTGAGAAAAAACAAGATTAAATTAATATAAAACAGTCTCACATATTCTTCATTATCCAGGAATTGGGATATAAACCTAACTATAATTATGGTCTACTCCATTAATACCTATAAACCAAAAACAAATCAATCTTGTAAGGTAAAATGAGAGACCTTAATCCTTCTTTGATTTAATGTTATTTCTTTTGTTGTTCTCTTCTAACAGTTGCTTCAATTCTTTAGTTCCATATTACAAGCAGATTGTCATTTATAAAGATAATACAATATTTAAGAGCAGTAATATTAATGTCACTTAAGAAGTTAGCAATACATGTACTTCTCAATAGAGTAATTGTTTGTGGTCAGAAATATTAAAGTCAGTAAAAAAACTAAACAAATTGATTATTTTACATGTACATGTGGTAGTAAAACTAGGGCATTTTTAAAAAATTAATGCAATATTTAACATGCACATATAAGAGAAAATGCTGACATTTATTTTTATAAACACAAGTGGCACGTCAAAGAAAAGACAGGTGGATTATAGTACATACCTGATCACTATAAAATTGGTGGGTACACCACTGCATTATGATATCATTCAATATTGGTTGAACTATTTGTCTGGCTTGGATTTCCAGACAACATAGAAAAACTGATTCACATAGTTAGGTGGACTGTGGCAGAAAATGGTTGCTATAACATAATGGCTCTTTCACATGTCTATGCAGATTTTATAACACTTTAACGTTGATTACTTATGTAATGAAATGGGATTAGATGGTAATGTTGTGATGGAACTTGTACACGTAATTGTTGGAAAAAACTATACTGCTTCTTGTGAAGACAAAAGGACAAATTTAAAAAATGTCCTTTTAACATAATAGAACAAAACATGCACATGAGAAGTGTTGATCATAATGATCAATTCCAACAATACTATTGTCTCTGACTAAGAAATGAAGATGTATATCAGTGTGTTGTAAATATCTAGTAGATTTTGCTATAGCAAATGCGTATATTATATTACAATACATACCTTCAGAAAGAACTGCTATGTCTTTCCTCAAAGTTAGGACAAAGTTATCGGCAATTAAAACAGTTACAAGTCTCATTGCTTTCTTTTTTCAGTCCCTCAACTTCATTATCAAGTAATGCCACACTATCAGATGAAGGAACATGAAGTAAATATAACCTGTGTTACAATAAAAGAAGACAGTTTACATACACCTACTGGAGATGTTAGAAATGCAAAAAGTATTTATACCAGGCCACACTTGGAAGATAGAAAGAGATTGATTCCTACTTTATCATAAGACAAATAGTAAATTTGCTTTACAACCTTATAAACATCATTTGAACGTTATCTTAGTTTATCATCATTAAAACAAGCTATAATATAGCAAATATGATCAACATCTACTAACACATACTTGTTATATACATAAATATACAACAACGAAAGTATATTTACATACTAATGCTTGTACGCTAAAGGTGTCACAACACGCTTACAAAACTCACTCATTTACCTTAAAACTGTTTGCAAAGATAGCAGGAACACTTCTAAACCCTCGTTGAGTAGTTTCACTGGCTGCTGTAGCGCGTTAGAAGACTAAACAACTAGTGAAATACAAAACACGTTACTTCCTCTTACGCCTCAAGTACAATATTACGCGCAATGCGCAATTCCGTTAATTAATAAAGGTTGATGTTTGAACTATAGTTGATTGAATTAGAGGAAGTATTAATGATTGAGATGTTTGTATAGTAGAGGATAGTGATGTACAATTGTTTGGTTGCTGTGATGTATGGTTGCAAACTGAGATAGATGGATGTAAGATAGAGCTATGGTATGGATTTTCTAAAAAATAAGAAAAAAAGTTACTATACTGGTAGATACTAACCACAAATATCACTTTGTTGTTGATATGAATAAATAACCTTCTTGATCATCCTCATTAATATCTTTCAAATAGCTGAAATCATCGTCACTTCCAGGTATAATTGGCTCTTAAGGATCATCTAGTTCAAGGAAATAGTCGTCTCCATCGAGCTCATGGATTACATCCTCTGCTGTCAAAATCCTAGGTCTTTTTGCCATGTTTATTTTACTATAAAGTAGATTGATGTTTATATTCTACCATTTTTAATTTATTTTTTTCTTTTACAATATTCACACTTATTACTTATCATATAATTAAAATTCTCACCTGAATTGAAGTGAAAACTTTGAGGTCAAAAACGAGCCAAATGTCTATAGAACCACTTGAAAAAACACTTATCAGATGATGTGTGGTCACTTAAGAAAACTATAATCTACTTAAATGATCTCCAGGATGTTATTTAGTAGCTGCAAACAAGTAAGTAACTTCATAATAAATAGAGCATACAGAATTCGTTGCATTCAAATACTTTGCTTGCTAGTCTGCAAAAAAACTAAAAAGATCTATTATTTTACATGTACATAATATATACAGGTAGAATAAGAGGTTAGGGGTACATTTATGTCATCTATTTGCGAGTACAGACAATGAGTACTCTAATATAATCAAATCTACTTTACATTCAAGGTGGATCAGACTAAAATGAGAAGGTAACTTGTATCCTAACCATGTCATCATAAACTATGTCACCATAGTAACATGGTAAGCCATTCTATACATATACATGACATGTATCTATTGGTATTTGTATATACATATAGCTAACTTACAAAACGTATATTAGACTAATAAAGAAACTGTTACAGAATTATTACAAACACAGATTCCTCTATCATGTGCTGATGCAATAAGATTTATAAAACTAGTGAATACTCTATTAAATCATCTATACTGAATCATATCTACAATGCATACACAATTCTTGTTATTACATGAGGTCAAAGCCAATCTGGCTACATGATATACAAGATCAAACTATATTGCATTGTAAATATACATAACAGACCACCTCTGCTCCTCCTAAGGTGTGTCCAATATTGTAAAATATACTAGATAGGCTTGAATACCAGACAATCAATTGTGTTGATATAACATTTGATATTCTTAAGAAAAGTGAGTGAAACTGCTGAGGATAATTTGAAGATTAGAATCACAGAACTGACATACAATATTCTTTTATAATGGACACACAGTATGTTACTACAATATTGAACAATGCAGCTAATTTTACTAATAATAGTTTTACATTTTCAAACCTACTTAGTGTAAGATATTGGCTACACAAGATTATTACATTGACTGTATAAATGAGAATGACGTTCTTCTCAAAATGAGGTTGAGATAAGAAAAGAGGTGAATACAGTTTGTAGCTAACACTAGATAATCTGCTTCGTTATAGATAACACTAAACCTTAATCAATAAACCATAAAACTTAACATATTTACAGAAACTTCAACTTTCCAGTTTGGTCTCATCATAATTTCAATTCTCAGCATTAGTCTTTAATTGACTTTAATAGCTGCACGTCTATGCAATGGCTGATATAATTTACATATTATTCTAACACTTGTAAACCACAACATTCCAATGGTAATATGATCACTACCTTAAGCCAGCCTCTATCCTGTACAGACAATTGTTATTTAATAATAAATGTAAAAAAGCGTTTCATTATTTTGTAACTATGAAGTACTAACAACAAATATCACTGAAATATTGAATAATTTTATTAGCTTCTGTAGCAGAGATACTGCTTTGTTGGAAAACATCCTTCTCAAAATCCAACCTCACATCAATATAAATCTCTGCCATTTTGACTCAAACCATGGTATCTTATTAAAATTTGAGATGTAGATCGTGCGTGACATCAAATCACTTGAAATTTGACATTAAACCACAGCTCAATATATTATATAAAGAATGTATCAATAATACAACATTATGTGTTTATATGTACACTGAATGTGTGGACAAACATGAATATCAACTTTATTTTAACATTAATGTTGAAATATTGTTATTCCTTGTGATGAATTTGAGAATAAGCCACCTTCATTTTTGTTTTAGCAAAGTTAGTATAAGGATTAATGGAAGAATGGGCAGATTCTCTGCTGGCAGCACTGGAGTGGGAACTAGAACGTTGTTGCCAATGAGAATGGCTATAACTCATCATGGTAGGTTTACCATGTTGTTTGTAGATCAATTGACTCTCTAAACCTTGTAAAGACTCATCTAATGTTTCAATAATATATTTTGCATGTGGCAAAGCAAATGCAACACTTTTCTTAACTCGAGTCTTACATCGATGAAGTAAATCTCGTGCACTTTGCATATCTCCTCGATCTGCCAACTTGCTAGCATTAGCTAATGAATCAGCTACTTCACAACGCACTATATGTAACTCAATATCTTCAGTCATATTTGAAGCTGGAATAGGCTCAGATATACCTTGAGTGACAACAACAACTCCAAAACTAGAAGAGCTTTTTGGTAAACAATTTAAAACATCAAAGTACTTCAGTTCACACATCAGTAACACCACCTCAGTCTTCTCCTTCTCAACAAGATGTCTACCTAAACTAACTTGAAGTGGAATACATTTTTCTTCTTCACTATAACATGGACAATTTCAATTAATACTCATCATTTAAATTTTAGACTTACCAGTAGATGTCAGGTATAGTAATTTTAAATGATTTATTAGGTTCCAAACATGACATCTGGAACATTGTGTTGGGTTGTTTTAAACAACAATTAGAATTTCCAGCAGTTAATGTTATCACCATATTCTATATGCAAAGATAATACTAATCATTAATATCATCAATCAGACATTACTTGAGCAGCAACACTCAATAGTCCACCCAAACAGTCACAAAAACTATCTGGAATCGAGTCTTTGTGTTCAACATAATAAAACAAGCCTTTTCCTGCATCAGCAACATTATGTAACATATCAGGATCATGGTCGTCACCAAATCCTAGTGTAAACACACACACTTGACGACCAATCTGTTCCAACATTGATCTATAATAAAAATTAATAAAAAAGTGTTTGAATGTTTTATGATATACTTTGTTGCTTTAGATAATGCAGATGGATCCTTTATACCATAGTTAGCTCTACCATCAGTAAATAAAACCACAGATTCTACTAAAGTAGTTTCTTTTGTTTCATAGAGAACCTAAATTATTATAATAAAGGAAGAGTTGACAAAATGAAATACCTGAAGAGCAGCAAGAAGTCCAGCACTTAAATTAGTATGGCCTCTTTCACGAATAGTTTCAATAGCTCTGTCTGCTCTAAGTTTACCTGCACTTGTCATACTAGTAAGAGGAAGTACCACTTCCACCTATCCAAGGAAAACACATTAGGACTATTTTAGTAAATATTCTTTATACCTCATGATCAAAAGTGATGATTGCTAACTTGTCTTCACCACGTAATTGTTGTACCATGAATTTTAAACTCTCCTTCACTAAGGGTAATTTATCCTTCATACTTGCACTGCAGTTAATAAATGATTAATAATAATAACGATATACACATAATATACCTTCTATCAATGGTAGCAACTAATGTGACAGGTGCACGTCGATCTTCATTAAGTTCCGAAGTAGCTTTTATCTTTACTAAGAGTGTACAATCCATTTGATATTGACTTGGTATCTGCTCATATTGACATAATACTTGTAATGATAATGCATCATTACTAGCAGCAGCAGTTGCTCCAGATTTCTTTTGATCTCCACCACCCATAGTTCCTTTATGACTACTAGATTTTAGCTACGATTTTTATTCTATCCTTGGAGAATGAAGTCAGCATTTGCAATCTCAGCTTTTGCAATGTCATTATGACGACATTGTTGTCGGGCATTAATTGGATCTATGGTCTACCTCACATGTCCATCTACAGCCAATACCTTGTGAATATAACAAGATATGAACTTGGGACGTCGTAAGACTGGTTCAGAGCATATATCTCATATTAAGAGGTTTCTTAATCATGCCAATGATCCATTGAGAAGATTAAAAGCTCTAAGGACTGGATTAGGTATTCAACTATCACTCAACAATAATATCTGATCATTCTTTAGACAAAGTGTCTATTGCTGATGCTAAACAAATACTAACAGACTATTCTTCTCCAGCATTTCATGTCTTTTATATGTCATTCTCGTCTATGGAGAATGCCATTAGAGAGAGAGGTATAGTTCAATAGCATTTTTGTAATGTCCTTTCTTTGTTTATTAGCATCACGAGGACGTACTATCAGTGATCAGCTTCGAGAACTAATGGAGGTCATTTTACCATCATTAGAGGTATTTTATAATGAGATCTTTGCATACATAACAATATTTTTAGCGTTTATTAACATTGCTTCCAGAATTAGTTCAAAATAAATGGCAGTATAATTCAATATGTAAGTTACATCATATGATGTCATTATGATGTCATTGTCCATCATAGGTTTAGTTGTTCGTAAATTGCTTCATCCAGAAAATACATTTGAGGTATTTAATATTGTTTGTTATTAATAATAACAATTTAATTTATTTTAGCTACGTCAATTTGGTATTAAATTACTTGTATTGTGGTTACAAGCATTACAAGATAATGCTGGAGATGCATGTATTGAATTATTTGCAGCTGCTATACCTCATTTTCCACCAAAGAAGACTCCATTAGGTTTACCTGATGAAACATCTTTGACTACATCAGCACCTTCATCACACTCTTTATGTGAACGCTATGGCCCATATTCCACTGGAGACTCAACTCCTGAAACTGGAGCAGGTCGCCATGGTAACTGTCCTATTATATTATTAATAAATATAGTTATATTATTACATAGAATGGGTCTCTACTCAGCCTATAGCCCCTCTAAATAGTGTCACACCCAATGCTACAGACCCCACCCTCCAATTAATGGAATACTTGCTAACATCTTTGACACATGAAGTAAATCATTCTACATTTATTTTGTTGACTAGATATACTTTTCAGGTCTGTCGACTGAAATGGACAGATCCTTCACAACACTTAAAAGGATTTTCATTTCTTTTCTTTCAATTTAAAATCTTTTATTTGGTCTGTCTTTATAAAAATTTTCGTTCTGCTGCTGGTCTCTATTCTCCACCTCCTCCAATTAGTAAGGATAATCAATTATTATGTCTAATCTCATTGTCTTTTAGAATTACCATCACAGCAAGGTGTAGCCACACCCCTTGACCCACCCACTAATACTAATCGTTCTACCCCTCGTGAGGGTGTATGGCAAAAACATCCCAGTAGTAAACATGTAGTTAGTGTTAGTGCTGTTATTAAGTTAGATTATGATACATCTCAACCTGTTTACCAAACAATTCGACATTTAGTACTCAAGTTTGTTCTCAAATGGATAATGCCAGGTTCAACTTAACTACAATGCTAAATGATTACATCATATTACAGGTTTCCATAGCAATCGTCCAGGCAGTATACGACCTAAACCGGCCAGTCCTAGTCCATTGTTATTACCTGGTGAACAATCTTTTACTCCAGACAGTACAGAATTAATGAGAGATATGTGGTTTGCATCAAGAGATAACGTTAATCTCCTGTTTGAAATATGTCATCAGGTTAGTCCCATATATGATGTCATAATGATATCATCATGTTGTGGTTAGGCATTTAAAATGCCTCTCTCTCATCCTGGAGTTGTTAATAAATTAACAGAATTGTATTTATCGTGGGTTCAGGTACAAATAGATTATATAGGATTTCATTAATATAATATTTAGGACACATCTAAGCCATTGTTTATGCAAAGTCCATTACTTATTACTACTTCTTTACCACAAGAGCTTATTGGAGCAGCCTCTAGTTTGGCTGTAATACCTTGGGAAGCTATTAATGGTTATAGTAATTTTGATGGGTTAGTATAATTCTTTATAATAAACTATAAACTTGTTTTTGTTAGTTCGGATGTACGTGCAGGTTTACAACCAGCTCTTAAAATGTTCATTTCTCACACAAGTCAACTATTTTGCCATGAAGCTAAAGATGAAGGACCAATATTAGATAACCAAATTGAGAGTGGGCGGAGGATCTTACGACTCTATCAAGAAATAGCTCAACAGTGGATTTTAGATGGGGAAGGATGGCTTTTCTTACTAACAGTGTTACTGCAATTAACAAAGTCATTGCTTCAAGAGGTCACTGAAGAATCAACAAGTTTAGGAAGTAATTTAGCTGATATGCTACTTCAGGTAAATATAGTTTGGTTGATGTCACAAAGTCAATCTTATTTAACAGACGTTATTGTTAAGCTATGTCCGAGCGTCAATGATAATGAATATACCTAAAGAATTTTGGAACGAACTACAAAATATTCTGTCATCTTTAACTCACTGGAAACAAGTTATTATACAATGGACGGTATATAAATATAATAATTATTAATAATATTTAACCCTCTGTGATTAGGATATAATGAGAAATATTACACATTGTCTAGCACGTGTTGTGTATCAAGTCGATGTAGATGACTTACCACTTCAACGTTTACAAGAAAACACTCGTCACAGATCAAGAACTCAAACATTAGTCAGTGAACAGGAATGGAAAAGAAAAAAGTCATTTACTAACATACGTCCACCTTTAACATCTCATAAAGGACGCTCAACTTCAAGTGTGCCTTCAGCAGTTCATCATAGTGGTTTATTAAAAGTTCATACTTTTGATGTACCTCCACATAACTTACCTATAGAAGATAAACGTCGTTCATCATCTCCTGGACCACATATTACAACTACTACTAGTCCTGTATCTTTAAAGGCAAATTTTATACTCAAAGATGATGAGTCATCACAAGGTGAAGACATTGTTATTATTAACCCCATTGTAACTCCTGAATCACGGGAGTTACATACTCCAAAGGGAGATACATTAGTTATTGAAAATCAGTCAGCTGAGACCACACCCACTAAAGATTCTAATGATGATACACGTAGCAGTGATCTAGAACATCAATCAAGTGATCCTGATATTTCATTAAATGACTCCACCCTCTTGTGTACTCAGCCAATTAGACGTTCCATGAGTGAAAACCTAGAATTACATCGTTTAACTCATCAAGAAGCATTTGATGAAAAGGGTTCAAATACACCTGAGCCTTCAATTGGTTTATTTAGTAATTTTATTCCTCAAGAACCTCAGTCTCCACCCTCTAAATATTCTCCCAAATCAGAAGACTTGACCGTTATAATACGTGATGAAGGTAGTTAATAATAGTTGTAGTTATGTTATAATATATTGTATAGATGATGTTAAAAGGAACTCACCAAACCTTCTAGTTATAACTGATGAACCACGCTGGTTACCAGTGAATATATCGTTGGTATGGCAACGCATGCTATCCATTCTTGGTGACATCAATAAAATCGAGAGCTCAGATAATCATGCATTAGCTATGAAATGCGTCTCAGAAATATGGATGCTATTACAACAAGTAATAACGAACTGTTTTAAATAGCCATTTAGTGTATTCTATCAATAGATTGAATGCAATTTAGGAGTTTCTCTTGACAATGCAGCCACACCCCCTCTCCCTCAATATATGCCACCAGTACAACTGTTTCTTCCATGGACAGTTAAAGTTAGTTGAAAATTATCAATGACCAAGTTATGTGATATTCTATTTATAGGCATGTAGCCTGTCACATGAGTATCAGGAGGGTCGTAAATTGGCTTATCAGTTATTATGTGATATGGTATTACGACACGTTTCATGTTCTGCTCCATCTATAACTTTTATGCCACATTTCTATCGACTTATCCATTGTGGACTGCAACCTATATCAGTAAGCCACACCCCCTTATTAACCATATAATTATCATACTAGGATGCTATTTATGTCACTGTTAAAGCTGGTTGCTGTCTGTTAAGTTATGGGTTACCTGGATCATCCATTCTTCTTCATGACTGTTTGGTTGCTTGTTCACATTTATTAAACTCAAAGTCCACAGAGGTATTATAATATATTATAGTAATGTGATATTGTGTGTGTGTTAGGTTCCACGCACTGACACATTGACTTTGTTGGGTTCAATGTACTTTGTGTTACATCAATATGGTAATACACCTCTACCAGTTCCTGTCTCTGGAGGAGATACTGTATTAGCAGATCATCTCAAAGTAATTATTGTTATTTAATAATAGGAGTAACTTTATTAACAGGAGCGTGTCATGGGATCACTGTTTGATACTGCATTGAAAGAGCCTCAACGAGCTTCGCGTTGCTTAGCCTTATATCAAGTTGGTATATGTATTTACTCAGAGCTTATCACTAATAAACCATCTAAAAATATTATTGAAGGACTAGATATTCTATTGGCATCGTTAACGGTATTTATATTGTCCATACCTACTGTCTTATAACCACTCCCCTCATTAGATGGCTGATATTACTGTTGTCATGTCATCTTTGGATATGTTGACATTGATATCTGAATGTAGTAACAATTTATTGTCATATTGTCCTAGTTACCCTTGTCGGTTACTTCAAGGATTAACTTCAGCAAGTGCAGCTTTATTATCAACAGATGATGTTGAGAAGAAATCAAAGGTTCATACTTAATTAGTGATAATTATAAAGGATCATACTCACATTTAGGTTGTTATCTCAATACTCTTGTGTTTGAGAGATTGGTTAATGTCCCTGCCAATTAAAAATATGATTAATGAAGACAAGTTAACTGATACTATCTTGTTGAACATTTTTAAAGTACAGTTACATATGTCACACAGTGATCACATGACTTATGCTAGGTCCTACATGTTGCTAGTACTATCCATGAAAAAACATTACCATGTGATTTGACAGAACTACTTTCTCCAATTGAAATCACCTTAGCACCATTAGAAAGATCACCCCCTCGCACCAACAAGACAATGAGATCATCGTCACGGCGACAAGATGGTACAATTTTCTATTAAAATATGAATGTTATTTCAGTAGTAACTATTTTAGTAACTGGCTCACTAGAAGGTCTAGAACAGATTGTCATAGCCGCTCAGTCTGTGAGTTAATATAACTATTATATTTCATCTACTGACTTGACATTACAAGGTCATATCTCATTTGATGAATTTATTGAATCATTTTCCATTTTTGGGTGGAGCTGCACAACAATCTTGTAATGTCTGTGTGTATCATGATTGCCCTAGTCTACAGTATTTAGATGAACTGTCCCCAGAAATATTTGATTCACCTCGTGTTCAAGTTAGTATAACTGACTGTGATCTATGATATATTATATATCCTTTAGTTTTTTACAGTAAATGACAATGCTGTTTTGAGTATAGTAGAAATACCTACTGAAGTAAGTTGTTTACGTGTTCAGACATTCCAACTCTATTACTTTATGTTACCTTATTTGGAAATTGTTGTAGTAGTTAAATTTTAACGTAATCGCTTAATGAAGGGCTGTGACTAATTTAATTGTAGATTTTTTTTATTTTTATTTTAGTCCACTGGTCTTCCATATAATTGTACAACTGCCAACTATCAGTGTCGTTTTATTTTACGTGATATTACTGGTAAATATTGCTGGGATGCTGGTATTCTCTATGGCACTAAAGATGCCATTACAACAGAAGGTAGTACATTGTTATATCATAGCTTAACTATTACTTAATGTAACTGTTAGGAGATATTAGTCAGATAACTTTACCACATCAAAGTAAATGTGTACTAGTGTTAATGAAGTTACAGACAGGTGGTAAAATCTGGCCATGAGGCTGGTATAGCTAGATCAGAGTTAGAACTATTTAGAGGTAGAATAACTTGAGAGCTGTTATTAAATGTGTATGGGAATAAAACCACAAAGCTACATTAGTTGTAACATGAGAAATGTGGGCTAGAGTAGGGCTTTACATTACTTGGCTTCTTTTACTCTTCAGACACTTTTCCTGTCCCTTTGATGAAAGCTGCTGAGAGTACAGAATCACTACTCTCTATTGCTGAAGACTCTGAACGTTCCTCATCATCTCTACCACTAGAGGATTTTGTTATAGATCCTTTAGTACCACCTTGTTGGCAGAGTATACCTCATAATTCATCAGACTTATTAAATGATGTATGTTACCAGGTGTTCCTAATTTTGTTTATATGTAACAATGCATTCTCTTTAGTTGCTTGTCCATATTGAGAATACAAGCCCAGAATGTATACTCTGTTCAGGTATCGGATTAGCAGAGCCTTCTCCCTCCATTAATGAACCCACTCAAACTATGGAAAATGGTTTAGAATCAATAATAAAACAGCAACATCAATCTGAACATGAGTATCATTTAGATACAGACTTGTTGTTATGGTAATGTCTTCTATTGTCACATCACTCCTTAACTTGGGATGTTACTCCTATTTCTTAGTATGCAATGTGATCCCATAACTGAACCAGATCATTGGCCATCTACTTTTGCCTTTCATCATTGTCGTCTCTTTCTATCTCATCTTGGATTCCTGTCATGGCAAAAAAGGTATCCTCCTTCGGTCATTTAATACCTGCTTATTTTATAGCAAGTATGGGATATCTCTAGAAATACCCTCAATCTCTTGGAAAAAAATGAACAACTAATTCGTGAATTGAAGAATTTAGACTCAATTCAAACACAATGGTTAGTATTATCTTGTACATGTAGTGACATTTATTGTTTTCTTTTAGTCGTCAGACGTACAAAGTGGCTGTGTTATATGTAGCCTGTGGTCAAGAAGACAAAACATCAATACTTAATAATACAAAAGCTAGTAGACAATTTGAAGAGTTTGTGGCTGGCCTTGGATGGGAAGTAAGTTTATATACAGTTCTAAGACATTGTAATCTTTAATAAGATGGATATGACCCAACTATGAGTGCATGACTAAACACTGCTCAATTTACTTGATACAGTTATCACCTCCTACTCAACAGAGCTTTGGTTACTATCCCATGTTGTCTCTAATGTCACTGTTGTCACAACTAGTTAATTTTTTAAGGTTATTCATAGATTGTATTGTTTACTGAAATACACATGACTAAAATCAATGTTGGCACACTTTGTTGTATATTTGAAGCCAATGTATGTACACAATCAACACATTAATTAACATAATTGTTTTTTGTCAACTAAAAGTACATGGACCTCCTTGTTGCTATGGTAACCCTGTTAGAATGTAGTTATGTGTCTCTCTCAGGATATAGACTACCTCTTACTATAGGCTATGGGTTACTCTATATCAGCGTTGAGTAGGTGTTAAGGTGTAAAGAGGGTGGTTCTTAAATGGTTAATACCTTATTTGGTTCCAGGGTACTCTATTGAAGCAATAGATTACTGCTGTGTGGACTGACATCATGTGGCTTATTTCCTTGTTGCTAGGTTATAATAGTTGACCTGCTTTCAATAAACTGGGTTAGATCAGTGTAATAAAATTTTATTATTATAGGTTGATATGGAAACTCATACAGGATATACAGGTGGTTTGAAAACAACATATTGTGCTGGTTGTACAATGCCATATTATGCCAATTCTACTGAAGAAATTTTGTTTCATGTATCAACTCGAATGCCTTCATCTGCTGGAGCAGACATTGAACAAAAGGTAGTCACTATTATGTGTGTGTGTGTAACTAACAGGCTGCACTTGGCAGACCTTGTTCTGCTTAGTCTTATTGTAGTTAATTTAGCATAATTAACAAGCTTTCATTACTCCTAATATGGGTGGTTTTCTTAACCACCTGAGCCCTCTGACACGTCTTTATCAACATGAAGACTGGCACACTTAGTAAAGAGAATATCTCATTAAATTACAAAAAAGTTTGCAAACTCGTAAACATGTTGACAGTGTCTATCAAACTATGAGTAGAAGTCTGACAAATCTTGGATGGCAATCCTGTCTAGTTATTATTATAGTAATGCAATAATGAATAGTGTTAAATATTGACTTGTAAACCACAATATTTACCTTCCTGGCATGAGGTCTCTATTAGACATCGTACTCTTTGTTTACAATTGGAATACAATATGTAAAACATACATATTATTGACATACTTCACTACATATTTAATAGAGTGGAATAACTTTCAAATACAACACCATTAACTTTATTTTACAAATGGAGGCAATTTGCTATTTCTTAAAATAACAATTATTATAAATGTGACATTAAGTCATGATATAAAGAGTCCACTTTGAACTCAGCCTTGCTGATATAGCACTAGTAGTCATCAGGTGCTCTAATGATCAATAGATGAAGCCTTTGTTAAGAGACATTCTTTAGTGAAGCTAAGTCAGGCTGTTTTCATTTCTATGGTTAACACACAATATTGAGCAAGAGAGAGCCCTCCTGACAGTGACATACCTCACATTCTAACAAAAGATTAACATTATTGTGTTAAGGTTTCACTGTCTCTAGTGACTTGGCATGCATATATCTCTTCCTTGGATCACATAGGATAATTAGTGTGCTTGTTTGTCCTATTCATTAATGAGGTTTCCTTATCCTAACCACAAATAATTTTCAGGTTCGACATCTTGGTAATGATGAAGTCCATATTATATGGAGTGAACATTGGAGAGACTATCAACGCTACATCTTTAAAACTCAATTTGCTGATGTACTAATTGTTATATATCCCTTACAAAATGGTTTATACAGAATACAGATTGACAAGAAGAACAATGTAAGAGTTAAACTTTTTAATAATTAATAGAAATTCATTTTTAAGATATCTTGAGCACTTCAGATCAAAGTATTGTGGTTACTTTCTATATTTTATCACTTTAGATACAATTTGGTCCATTGTATAATGGAGCTGTCGTAGATGCTTTGAGTTTATCATCATTGGTACGGGCCACTGCTATTAATGCTTTACGAGCCCAACGCACTCCACTTTGTATGTATCGTGGAAGGTAATATATTTGCTTTGAAATACAGTATATGTCATTTTGTTACTTAGATATCAAGATAGATGGCGATACATACAGTCTGTTATGAGAATGACAGTAGAGTCGTCTTTTGAAGACTTTGCACAAAATGTAATTCATCCACTCCAAGCTAGTACATTACCTCATCAGCAAATATTGAGTTCTCTATCACGACAAAGTCCAGTCAAATCAATTCCTTCAATCTTATCTACATCAGTTATACCTAACAGTGGCTCTCTTCATTCTTCATCTTCATTGTCAAAACTGCCAACAATATCATCATCTCCTGAAACAAGGTGGACATTAGCAACACGAGGAGGGTCAGTTAGAAGTTCAAAATCTCAAGAATCCTCTGAATACATAAAACAACGACCTCGGTCTCGAACCAATGAACTTACTGTTCCAAATAAAGAAGGTAATGTGTGGCCTTTTACACTTAAAATTATATCTACTGTCTATATTTTCAGTTGGTACAGGACTACATCATCAGTCTGTTCCAGACAATTTGTATAATATTGGTAACATTAACTAGATTATATATCACTTGGCTTCATGATATATATATGTCTTTTGATCTCAATGTCTTGTTTCCTGGGAATTAACCTTCCAAGATTGCCCTAGAGCCAGATCATACTTGATGAATAAATTTATTTGAATGTCATATATGTACATTATATTGATAAAGTAGACTAGTAGTATTGATGTTCAAATGAGTAGGTAGTAGTTAGATATCTTGTTTACCATGAACCTGATGTTTGTTGGCAAACTGCTTCGGTATCTAATTACTCAAAAACCACTATGGATTCTCTCTACACACTCTTGGCTTGACTTAGACATATATGGTTCGGGTGTGATGAGCTAGCACAGGGTGGTCATCTCTATTAAATTAGTTTTAACCAGTATCAAGTCACGCTATGTGTCTGAAAGAATACAATATTAAAACTCAAATCATGTAATTTTGGAAAATATATTATACATAGAACCAGCCTATGTTAATGTGTTTAACTAAGAAAATAATTTACAAGAAGAAAATTAGTGAAAATAGAAAATATACAAAAAGTCCGGCTTACATATTAAGATTGATAAAATTTGATTGAAAATAGATCATGTATTGATAAAGTGTGATTTTTCATATGAAAGACAAAATAAAGTGATTATCTGACTCCTGTGTAGTCCTGATGTATTTTGGGAGGGATGATACCTCAAGATAACGATGACGTTGAACATAATGATGTATTGTATGGACTATTACCAGTAGCACTAACACTAACTGAAACTGTATTAGGAAGACTGGTCATGGGTGTACTGACTGGAGCAGGATGAGGAAGAAACGATGTTGTAGTTCCCCCAACAATACGTGCATCTGGTGGCATACCAGGAGGTGGGAAAAAAGACATCGGATGACTAGGAATAACTGGTGTAGTAGGCATAAAAAGAAATTGCTGTGTCCCTGGTGATAAAGGGGTTAATCCTGAGAAGGGCATACCCCCAGGTATTCCTGGACTAGGTAAACTTGGAAATCGATATGGTAAAGGTGAATTAAGTAAAGGTGCAGCACCAGAATTAAAGTATGAATTGACTGCACTTGCTGAACTGGTCGTTGACGATGTTGTGTCTGTCACACTAGATGTCCCTTGAGGCTTTAACAAAGAGTCCATGTTAAAACCAAATGCTTGAGATTTACCAAATGGCGAAGCTAATGGTGGAAAAAATGGTGTAGCATTAAGATAAGGGTTGGGTTGCATATGCATTCCTGGAGGTAATGTAGCAGTATTTGTATGAGGAGGGAAAGGACAGGCAGCTACTGCTGACGTATGATTGTATGGGTAAGTTGAAGCATCTGGTACCATTGGATATGTCGGCATACCTGGTAATGGTGGTGGTCTCTGTAATGGAGCCACTCTCATAGCTGGAGAATGACCATAGATTGCTTCTTGACCATGTCTTCTGGAAATAGGTCTTCGGCGTAGTTTACCTGTCGTTCCGCCGATAAACATGATATCGTCACTCGATGGATCTAATGTCCAATAATTACCTTTACCTGGATCGTCGTAGGGACGAGGTACTTTAACAAAACACTTGTTCAGTGATAGATTATGTCGGATAGAATTCTGCCAACCTTGTTTGTTCTCTCGATAGTATGGAAAGTTCTTCATAATATAGTCGTAGATACCGCTAAGCGTGAGCTTACGTTCAGGACTTGATCGAATAGCCATCACGATTAATGCGTTGTAAGAGAAGGGAGGTTTCTGATATTTACTTTTCTTTTCACCAGACTCTGAATCACCATCTTTATCTCCATCTTCGCTCTTTTTGTCTCCTTCTTCTTTACAATCTCCAGTAGACCCATCGCTAGTTAACGTCTCTTCTAACTTAACACTGACGGGTTTGGTATCGCCGAGTAAATCATGTTGACAATCGTCAACTCCGTCCCAAGAAGCATTACTAGAAGGAGTTGCACAAGTATCTAGATCGCTCCCCAATCCAGGATGGCTACTGTAGTTCATCTTTGGGGAACGAGAATTCAAACTAGATTGCACCATAGCAGGCTGAAAAACACCACGAGGAGGAACTTGAGAACTGAGCTGTCGGCGGCTCTTGTTAGCCACGGCTTATAACAACTATAGTGTAAACAAAACAGACCACAAATGATCCCTCAACTCCAGTTAACCAACCAATAAATACTCAAGGACAGGAAGTACAGTTACGTGTATGGTTTCTAGCTCTTATTACTAGATGACAAGTGAAAATTACATGTTGTTATCACATGTACTTTGAAACCTTGTCACTCAACACCAATATATAATTCTGGCATTTTCAATTAACTCATTAGCTACATTTACAGTTAAATGTTGATAATTACAATAAGTTCATATATAAAACTATGTAACTATACAACTATATTCAGTGCTAATAACTGTCTTATACAATCTGATCCTCAACACCCACATTTTACATAATTATTATACCAAATACCAAAGTAATGATATCTCAATACTTTTTATGTAATAAACTGTAATTGTATACTCTCCTTACCCTCCACAAAGCAAATTGTTTCTATTGACATGAAATAGTTGTCACAAGTAATCATAACTATCATATTACAACAGGCAATGAAAATCTGCTTCTAAATTACAGTCACAACAATATTGTTCAGAGCCTAATATGTAGCCAGTACACAAGGGAAGACAATAGCTGATCTGACTACTGCTCCGTAAGACAATTCTTCTTGGCAAAGGGAGGCTGGCAACTATCTGAATCATCTATTTCTTCTAACATGTGACCTATACAATAATTATATTGATAATACACTATAGTATTATTATTATAATGTTAGTTTAGAGGTTAGAAATAGTGAGTAGACTTTAACCTCAATATTACTCACGTTTTATTCTGGTATGTTCTGATGATGCCACAATCAGAACTGACCGGGGTAGAGTAAAACTAATACGCATCATTAACTTATTAGGTGCAACATCACGTACTACATGTACTTCATATGACACTATGTCTATACCCAAATTAGTCTGAACAACGTCTAATGTATCAGACTCAGGATCTGCAGACTTTGAGAAATAGTAACAATGTATTTGAGGAGGGTTTATACTGTGGTGTAATTCAGTTGGTAGTGTGCAATATAGCCCAGTGAGGCAGTCTAGAAATTCAACTGCACAAGCTGGTAAGTTCATAATAACATGAACTGTTGAAGATAAATTGTTGGTGACTTCTAGTACTAATTGTTCCCATATTTGTTTCACAAACTCGCGCCCATCTAAATTGTAAGCAGTGAGTCGATTTGTAACATTGTTTCTTTTAGCATTATCTACTAATGCTGTATATGATGATGGATTTAAATCATTGGCAAAAACATAACATCCTTTTTTACAAGCTGGTATTGCAAATGGGCCGACACCAGCAAACATATCCACTATAATATCTCTATCTCCAAAAGTATCAACAACACGTTTATGTTCTGTATGAAGTCGAGAGTTCCAATAGACTTTCGAAAAATCAAATTTAAATATACAATCATTCTCTTTAACAGTTGCCGTCATATCATTGTCACCAGCAAGAAGCTCCATTTGAAATGTACGATATGTATCGTCAATTTGATTTGCCTTGTTTACTACACTACGTATATTGGGTAATTTATCAAGTAAAACTTGACCTAAGTGAATTAGACAAAACAAGAGACATATGTTACCATAGCAACATGTACCTATATCATAAATAGACTAAACATTTGCTGCTAACACCTAGTTATCAGATAAGGAGGGTGTCCCTATAATACATACCAATTATTTCCTTATAAGGTAATTGATCCTGTCTTAAATTCAGATGTGCAATATGACCTATAGTTTCAAAAGCAGATGGAATATCAGCAGTAATAGGTAGGATCGCTTTCAATGTAGCATTAATGGTGTAGTTGTTATAATTCATCACTACATCATAACTTGTTAGTTGACCCTCATTAGAAGTAATCCATTCCCTGTCTTCGTCAGTTAATTGACCACACCCCTCAGGTAAAAGTAATACAAACTAAAAATAAGAGATAAAAATGGATACATTGTTATCTCACTTTTTCACTTTCATTATTTCCTGGTACGACTTTTTTTACTCCTGGGAATTTTAATATTTTCTCTTTCAAATGTTGAAGAAACAATGCACAGTGTTTACTAGGTACACAAACAGCTGGTATTTTGACAATTTTTGTAAAAACATCTCTATCTAATATCTTTAAGTTCCTCACTGTCTCTGGAGGAGCAAAGATAACATCTAATGAAGTCATAACGCGTACTATTGAACAGAAACGTCTCCAGATCATTACTGGGTGTGGTTAGTATAGCAATATGTCTGACTCGCCTCCAATTTTCCACTATTCTTCAGAAGCTATTGATGAAATAAAAGATGTATGTATAATTAATATTGTTATTAATTATTTTGCTTTAGTTTGACAGGTGGATATATAATTTATGGGACAATGCTATGAGAAATGGTGTAATGAGATACACATTAGATCATGTTACTAATAGAACAGTTCAAGGAAAATATGGTTTTATAGTGCAAGTAAGTGCAGTACAATATATTTTCATAGTCCCCCAGAATAATAGGAAAAGACTTACTCATCGTAGAACACCATTTGAAATGACAAGTCTAATAGAACCATTTTCTGAAGAGCGATTTAATTTCAACAAAATATCACCAAAAGAGGTAGCAATATCTGCTATAAAATATATTATCTATTTTTTTCTAGATATTATTTAAAATTGAGAGACTCAATGGAAAAGTTAGTAATATATTATTAAAAATTATATATAATTCTCACAATATTTAGTCTATTGAAGAACATACTGTTATAGTAAATGTTAGTCCAATAGAGTATGCTCATCTTCTACTAGTTCCTTATCCAACACAATGTCTACCACAAGTAAAATATATATTACACTTTGATAAAATAAATAACATTCTCTTTCAAAAGATAATTACTGAAGAGACATTAACCATCTGTTTGGAATTACTAGCTATGAATCAACACAAGTATATATAACATTGTTATAATATGTGGCTAACTATAATATGTAGACAGTTATGTTTGCTGGCAAACAGTCTATTGGCTTATGCCTCAATTAATCATCTTCATTATCACTTCCTTACATTGGATTATCCTTTATTAGTAACTCAAGTAGTAAGCTAACTAAATTAATTATTATAACAATACTATCTATTGTCATCATAGACTGGTTGTCTATTAGTACCTCAAGATGCAGGATGTTATGAGGTAGAAGGTCATCCTCTGTTTGGTTTTGGTTTCCAAATGACAGGACACCCATTACAGACAGCAAGGTGACATATACTATATGTATAATAGTTAGTATTCAATTATAGACAAGTCTGTCGTGTTATTAAAGTGCTGATTGAACAAAATATACCTCATAATTTATTTGCATTAAAAAGACCCTCTTTTTCTGATAACAGTTACTTAGTAACTGTGTTTTTGTTCCCACGAAAACCAGCAGTAGGTAAGGTCTACTTGAAACCACTGACTTTTATTTTTCCTTTATTAGGAGTGAAGGCATTCTATGATACAGGACATGGTATACCTCCTTTCTTTGTAGCTGCTAGTGAAATTGGTGGATTTTTGCCAATAATAGGTTATTACAATCTTTAATAACTAATACACATATAATAATATTTTTACAGATGAAACTAGATATCCAACAATTACTGAGGAAGAAATACTTTTAGAATTCAAAGAGCAATGTCTGTCTCGTGAAGATTATGAGTCTCTAAAATTAACATTGTCACAAAAACCTTAATTAATTTTCAGTTCAGAGGGCATTTCATCACCTCTTAAACCAGCTATTATATTGTCAATTGTAAGCTGGACCATTTTCCTTCGAGTATACATAGTAGCACTACCTGTATGTGGAGTAATAATAACATTTGGAAATGTTAATAATGGATGATCATGAGGTAATGGCTCTGGCTCTGTCACATCTAGTCCAGCTCCTCTTATCATGTCATGTTTAAGAGCATCAACTAATGCATCTTGATTAACAAGACTACCTCGTGAAATATTTATAAAAATGCCTGTCTTCTTCATGGCAGCAAACTCTTCTTTGCCCATCATATGGTAAGTCTCTTTGGTTGCTGGGGCAACCAGAATGACATAATCTGACTGACCTAATAGGTCATACATGTTTGGCACATATGTAGCTTGTACTTGGACCTCAACATCACGTGATTTTTGAGTACGATTGTGATAGAGGAGTTTCATATCAAAGCCACGAACACGTTTGGCAACCTCAAACCCAATCCTTCCCATTCCTATAATTCCAGCAGTCATGTGACTCACTTGGTAACCATACCAATTACTATCAATTGCAGTAATGGCTGGATTCTTTGTACGTTCATGCCCTTCAACAACTCTTCTAGCTACTGCTAGTAACAATGCTAATCCCATATCGGCTGTACTATCATTTAAGACATTAGGTGTATACCCAATGCGTAGGCCATGTTTTTGACATGCTTTGATGTCAATGTTATCGTAACCTACAGCACAATTACCTATGACTTTTAAAGCTGGGAAAGAACATATTAATTCTTCAGATATTTTGGGTTTAACATGGACAAAAATGGCAGATATCTTATCCTGATTTTGTTTGAGGTTGCTATCTCCTACTACATGAAAATAACTTTCTACCAGAGTTTGTAATTCTGAAGGGAGAGAATGAGGTAGATAGACATAAGGTTTCTCTGTAATGTTAGTAGCCATTGGTCGAAATTTCTGTACAGCCCACAAACCTCTTGCAATCTGATACACCAACCTCATGCTTAAGGGGGAGGAGCTCGTTTGTAAGATGATACATTTACTGTATACTAGAATATCCAGAAATTAACACAATTAAATTAACACTATAAAACTGTAATGTAGGGAGATAGTTTCAGATTAAACAATAAATATATGCTATACTATAATTATTATCTAATAATTATTAGCCCTGCTAAATGCATAAAATTTCATACAGTGAATAGTTAATTAAATTAAAGCCACACCTACTCTGTAGACTATAATAATGGCTGTACTGCAAGGATATGGGTTTAATGGATTTGGACAATTTTCTCTCTCTCTCTTAAAGGAATTGTGGAATAATGGAAATAAGATTGAAATAAAAGGAGATGTACAACCTTGTATGTGCAGTGAAAATGCTGAAACAATTTTAATTCTCCCCTCACTTCCTAATAAGGTCATTGTGAGCTCAGCATGGGACGCCATCTACATGTACATCACATGTCAATATTATACAGGTAGTTATACAAGTAGTAAATGGCTATTACCATTGAAAACAATAACAGAGACCTACTGCACAACTCCTAATGACATGATAGATAAAGTATGGGAATTACCTAATGGTAATCTTGCAGTATCTACAACATTAGGTCATCATATAATATCACAAAATAACGGAGAATATAAGGTTTTACAGTCTACTGTAAATGACTATTGGAAGTTTTCTAATAATCAATGTTATTGTCTTACAAGTGAAGGTCATCTCTTTCGAAGTGACATCAATATTCAACTACTTTATCCAGCAATACCAATGAAAGGAAAAATAAAACGTGTATCTGTTGGTAGTGATCATGCTGTCTTATTAACAGAGACACAAATGCTTTATTCATATGGTCTAGGAACACATGGTCAATTGGGTACAGGAGATTTATTACCGCGAGATCATCCCTGTTTAATTGAAGCATTAGCCGGACTAAATATCACACACATATCATCAGGATATTGGCACTCGTTAGCATTAAGCCAATTTGGTGATATTTACTCTTGGGGATGGAACAAAGATGGCCAACTAGGCCATACTCCTAATGAAATTATAGTATCTATCCCTTATTTAATAGAGGGAATAGGAGATAATGTGATGTTTAAAACTATAAGTTGTGGTACTCGTCATTCATCTGGTGTTACAAATAATGGTCACTGTTATATGTGGGGATGGAATAAATACAAACAAACAGGAAATGTTCTGTCAGACAGTATTTATACTCCTCAAATAATATGTAGTAATGTTAATAATATTTTATGCTTTGGATGGACTAGTTTCATTGTTAAGAATAATTTTTAAATTGTTGTGTTAACCATGATGATCCACACACACAATGATGAGACCAACTATGACGCCATTGTTGTACAGGATGAGATGATATATAACCCAATGTATCATCTGAAATATCACTTGATGCTACAGTCCAGCATCGACAACTATAATAATATTTAATTAAGCATTAGTTGAAGAGAATTATACCTGCTACATTGTCTTAATTTGGCATCTTGAACAACTGGCTTTGTTAATAATCCTCCATGAATAACATCAAGTTGACCTTCAACAAATACATCCTTCCAAGGTGGGGCTAGTCCTCGTGGAATCACTAACCCCAGAGGAGAAAATGGGTCTGTAGCAGGATAATGATGTTGAATATGAGGACGTATTCGTGGGCAATGATCACGATAAAATATTTCAGGCAGTTCACCAGTTTTAGATAATCCATGTAGGAATCCTAAGTTATAATAAATCATTAATAGAAACAATACATCTTATATTACCTTGAAGATTAGCTGCTTTAGTTAATGTTAAAGTTAGAGAGCTGTCATCATAAGGTATATTCTTTGATACATCTAAAATGATGTCATAATGATGTCATAGTTAATGTACTTATATTTACCAGACTTAAGTGACTCATCAAGCCCAGCTAATGGACTGTTAACAGAATGAGTTATTACTTTAAATAACAAGCTGAGTGCAGCATCTACAAATAATATTGTTAATAATTATCAAAAATTTATACTAACCATTAACTGCCAATACTGGAGAAGGGAGACATTTATTCCAAATATATATTAACATTAAACTTTGACGTAATATTTTCAGACTTAATATATCAGGAATCTAATTATTACTTGTATTAATTATAATTAATAATATAAAGTTCTTACCCTATCAATAGTTAAAGCTGCTATTCTTGACGCAATTTTGATTGCTAATTCAAGTATCCAGTGGGCATGGCCATGAAGTTGTCCAGCAACATCTATTTTATATATAACAAAGAATCTACTACTAACTCATTTACCCTTAGTAATCACAAAATCTTTTTGTTGTAATGATCTAGTAATATTATCTATATTATCTTCAGGTGAATCGCTAGTATCTATAAAGAATATTACCATACTTAATATATTTATTTATCAATACCTTTCAAAGATTGTGCAGGAGAGACTTCTTGATCACTAGTACTTGGTAAAGATAACAAAAAAAGAGAGAATGTTGCATTAAGTCTTAAAATATCTCGTTGATCAAGAGAAAGAGGTAACCCTTTATCATGACAACTATAATGACATCATAATTGCACATTGCAGTAAACAAATAGCTAACCAATGTAATGTATAGCAGATATAATGGTAAACAGGTAGGAGTAATTCTAACCAGCTGTCAGAATTATTAATAAAATCTTCAGACCATTGTTCTAATACTTTCATAACTTGTCCTGGATCTATGGCAACATGATGACATCACATAATATATTATATACCTTCTTGTTTAAAGGCAACTCTACTACACATAACAGCTATGTCCCATACTGAATTATTTCTAACAGCAGCCATTGCTAATAATACACTCCAACGACATATATCAGGAGGGGAAAACCCTGTTATCAGTGGCTAATTAATTATTTTCAAATTATTAACTTACCTTTCTCTCCTAATACAAATGGGCATAAAGAGTACACTGATATTGTACCAGCACAAGTAAATGCTACACAACAGCCATTAGGTGATAAACAAAGAGATAAACAAGTTGAGCCTCTTTCCAGTTCAACACGAGATCGTTTTGAAGCTATAAGGGATCACATGGTTTATATGGTGCCCAATGGTGTTTCTTTAAACACCATTGGGCACCATAGAAATGATTTAATATGGTGCCCAATGGTGTTTCTTCAAATGCTATTGGGCACCACAAAAATGGTTTATATGGTGCCCAATGGTGTTTCTTTACACATGATTGTCACATGATATGTAGATATGTATATACCAGGTTCAGTAGATGGTTCTCCATCAAGTTTACCATGATACAACTTTTGATAAGAACTTCTACAATAAAATAACATAATAATATTGAGTTATTTACAAATCTAAATGACAAACCTATTTAAAATAGTTGTAGTATTATCTTGATGGACCATGACCATTAATTCAACTGGCCATCGTTTATCACGATTTTCTCCTGGTACATCCAATATAAATTCACTCCCTGCAGCAGGTGTGGTTGCAAGACTTGCTGGAGAAGGACCACACCCCTTCAAACACAATGTCGTACAATCAATACAAGTAACTGGTTGAGGCATTATTTCTAGACTCTCTCGTTTAGCCTAAAATACTTTGATAAATAAAGAATATAAATTGTTATTATTTACCAAGTAAGAGCCTTCTGTATCTCGTAATGACCATTGTAACATATTAGTATCTATTAGTAACAAGTTAGTAATGTACAATGAAACCACACCCCTTACTATCATAACAGATATGTAAGAGACAGCCCCCTGTATCAGGATGCATAACGAGATCAGTCAATTGTCCTACAATATACTATTATTATAGAATATATATCTGTTGTTTACCTCCTCCACCTCCTGTTGGATGAAAACTAGTAGCCAATGATGCCTTTAAATTAAATCTTGACTCAAGACTTGGTTGAACACTCAATACAAATAATTTAACAAGACCATCACTACACACTACAACACACAGCAATGTACCATCTAAGATATTATATTATAAATAAGACATATATATATATAATGTAGACCTGATGATGCTAATGTTCCTGCAGCACATAGATTACCATCAACTTCAAGTTGTAACTCATTCTGAACTGGTTCAGAGTTATTAAAAGATACCAAGTGGACCTATTTAATAGATCAATTAAGACACAGTGATTAAAGGGGCTCACTTTTCCATTACTATATACAAATATAGCAGCTTCTGGAACTAATGCATGAAGTATTGAGCTGTAACAATGATATTCCAACAATTCTGGCCATGCCTTCTTTGTACAATTAACATTAGGCTAAACAAGAAAAGGTTAATTTAATTCATAGAATTATAGGTCGTTTATAAATAATTCATTGTAAGTAGATCACACACCAGAGGTTTGTACTCAATCCATCCAGCATGTAATAACTTGTTATCAAGTTCTACACGATGACTCCTGGTCCATGTGTTAATACAACCTTCCTATATAACAAATAAATTATATTGTTTACAGTAAATGACTTACTTTCATTCTCCAAACTCGAGCTATATTATCTTGTTCAATTGACAGCAATCGACGACCATTAAGTGACCATTTGACTTCACGAGTTATAGCTTTACTATCACCATATACACTGTGATAAGAATGATATCATAATGACATCATACCCACCACAAATAATATAATTTTATGACATCAATCCATAACAAAATACATAGACAGTTTCAACATTTCCTGTTTATATTAATGATATTTATACCTATTGAATAACAAGTTATAAGAAGAAAAAAACAGTTACTGTCAACAACTCAACATAATGGAGTTTGGATACAGAGAAGTTATTATCTTTGTAAGCAAAAAACTAACAGATGAAGACTGTCAAAACTTAGCTTATTATTATCAAGAAGAGTTTGAAGGGACTAATAAATGTGACAGCAAAGTTAGTGTACTACAGCATTTGCAAGATAAAGGAATCCTCACACATGAAGAACCATGGACTTTAATCGATATTGTAAAACATTTAGATCGACAGGATTTAGTAAAACCTGTTACTAAAAAGATTAAAGAGTTTCTAAAGCAGAAAAAGGAGTCGAGTCATTCAAAAGAAAATCGTAAACTAAAGCATCATTTTTCTATCCTTCTTAAACGTCAAGAAATGATGCAAGAAGAATTAACATTTATACATCAAAGTCTACAAGCTGGTGAGGAATGGATCAATGACTCTTTATTACCACTAGATGAACATCTCCAGACACTTAAACAAGACCTGATTGAACTTGCTAAAAAATTGCATTTTAAACCCTCTAAACAGAGCACAACACACCTTATATCTGCAGATGAAAATGATGACATACCATCAGATGAAGACACCACTAAACAGCATACCACAAGTTAGTGCAGTATAGTATATTTTTATCGTGTGATATACTTTACAGTGTTCCAGAAAGTTGGAAAGAAACTTAAACTTGGACATTCTTCAAAAAAGGAACAAAAACTCATCAACTTCATCATTATAAATCTCAAAAAGTTCTCCCTAATCTTCC
This sequence comes from Xestospongia muta, assembly GCA_963693285.1. Taxonomy (NCBI): domain Eukaryota; kingdom Metazoa; phylum Porifera; class Demospongiae; order Haplosclerida; family Petrosiidae; genus Xestospongia; species Xestospongia muta. The sequence goes on from OY848925.1 coordinate 94,920, forward strand.
TAACAGTGAACTAGCTAGCAGTAGTATGCCTTCAATACGTGAGTAAATAATCCATTGATCCTATAATTATCCACTTATTTAGTAGGTGAAGATGACGAGGATAATCATTATGAGAACATAGAGCCAGGTACATAACTTATATTAAAAATGTAATAATATTATACATATATCTAGGCCCATTACAACGAACCAATTCTTTAAGATATCATGTTTCTCTGACTCCACCCATTACAAGGCCACGTTCCAATTCTATCCATGCCATTCATACACAAAGTGAGTTATTGTGACATCATTAAATAAACACTGACTACTGTAATTATTAGGAGTTTCCCCGCTATCATTTCATGCACAAGGTAGTCCTCAAGTTATTGATAGATTGTGTTCTCCATTGATGGAGACTCAAACTACTTCAAGTGATGACAGTCTACCTCAACAAGAACAAGATAATATCTATCAACCATTAACAACTCAACAAGAATACAAACAAAGAGAAAGAGATAAACCAGTTGTTGAAACTTCAGCAGATAGTGGGGTGTCAAGTCAACAAGTGTCAACTAGTAGTTTGAAACCGCGCCCACTTTCATATACATAATAACTGTACATATAATACTTACCAGTGATATTGCCAAGGTCTGTTAGCTTCAAATACTAATAGTTGATGTGTTTTTGAACTATAATATGTATGTAAATAAAGTACACATATCAACATATACATCTAATCCTCACCTTCCAAGTCCTTCTCCAACATAACCTTTTTTATTTACAGAGACACTTACAGCTATCAAGTTAAGACAAGACCAATCTATACTATGTATTACACTAGCACCAGGAATAACTGATTGATACAACTCCTCCATTTTTACTAGTCAATTATTAAAATTAACATGTACATCCTGTTTATATTTCATTACATAATAATGTTAGAGTATCCTGATAACTTGTTCTAAAACCATTCTCAAGTTGTCTCAGACTGGCTTGTAAATCACGTGATAGCTCTTTATATTTTTGACATGATGTCTGCACTTGTTTTATTTGTAAGAGAACATCATTATCATCTTTAGGGGGCGTGTCCATCGCCTCATATATTGAAGTTTGAAATGACAGCATCTAAAATATTAATATAGTATATTATTAAAATATAATTATTGCTCACTTTCTTTTCTCTTTGTCGTACACTTTCTAATTCATCTTGAACTCTTCTCAATTGTTCCTCACAATGTTCAGCTCTATCTTTATCCTGGCTAACAACAGTGTGTATTTTGTGTCTAGCTTCAGCTAATTGTTGTGAAAGGTTGACACGAGTCTCCTGTAATGACTGTACTTGTCTCTCTAACTGTTGTATGTGATCCTCTTGCTCAGTACAAATATTCTGTATTATGTTATATTGTTTTTATTATTATATTATTGTATGTTCCTTGCCTTTAGTTTCTGTAATGACTCACTGTCTTCTTTTAATTGAGCAATAGTGTCACGTTGTTGAGTCATTTTAATTTGCAATTTATCCAACAATTGACTGGTCTTTTTACCCTAAATAAACAAATATGTATATATATATATATATATATATATATATATATATATATATATATTATATAACAATTACTCCACTTAACAAGGACCTATATATAGCTAAGCTAACTCTATAAACAATTTCAAGTGACTTTGTTACTAATCATTTTGGGACACTTTTTTTCGAACCATAGACCTATAGTCCAAGGTCTTTTTTGTTATGAAGATAGAATTATATGTCCTTGTTAAGTGACATTAATATTACTGCTCTCAAATGTTGCATTAATGTTTTAAAAATTATAATAATTCCCCTCATTTACTAGTACATCTGACAATTTGTTTAACTATTTAACTTACTTTATCTAAAGTATTTTGCCATTCAGTTTCTTTCTCAATAGCAGAAGTCACTCTTGCTTCAAGAGCTGATACTTTCTTTTGTAGCAAGTTAACATGCATCTCTTTACTATCAAGTTGTTGACGACATAATTTTAATTTACGTTGCAAAGAATAAACTGCAGATTGCTTCTCGGCAATTGCTTGAGTCTAACAATGAGTACAATACAAGGTTACCATGGTAACCACACTTACTTCTAACTTAGACAACTGTTCTGCTCTCACTAACACAGCATCTTCTGCAAAATCTCCAGTTACAATACAGCTAGTGGAAGTCTCTACTTGTAGTGATGTCATACACCTCTTGATAAATGAATTGTACTGTAGAATATAATATCATATGTATACTCCAGTAATACTCCATTTTGTCCATATAGGAGGAGGAAGATGACATACCTTTTCATTTTGTTGGTGCAGCTGACGTTCTAATATTTCAATGTTCTTTAACTGACTAGTCAAGTCAGTAATCTTTGATTTCTCTATTTCTATATTGTCTTGAGTCTCTGTTAATAATCTATCTTTGTATTTAAGTTGATCTTTTAATTCTAATAGTTGACTATTTTGTTGAGATATCTCTGTCTTTAACTGAGGAACACTCTATATATAAATTAATCACAATTAATCACTACACATAATTATAGGGAGTACCTCTAATAATTCTTGTATCATCTGTTTTATTTCACTAGAAGACTGACAACTTAGGCTACTCTTTAAACTAGTATAGAAATCAATGTACTAGACACACACACAGTAATAGAGTATTATAATAATGATATTATATACTTGTTGTTGAGACTGTTGGTCCTGTTGATGGGACTCCTGTATTATTTCAATATTACGTTTAAGTTCTACACAACTACAGAACACATGATATTAAATACATTACAACTAACCTCTCTTCTTTTTGATGTAGTTCTTGTTGCAATGAATTCATTGTATCTCGAGTTACTGACAATCTCTCTAATAAACTGGCCTTTTCTTTTTGACATATTTCTAATTGTTCTTTTAAGTCTTTGACTTGCTATATAAAATGTATTTTATATACAATATATCTCTTAATACCTCTTGTAATGATGTTAGAGTAGACTGTTGGTTTTCATACTTTTTGACTTCAGCCACTAATCTTAAAATAGTTTCCCTATAATAATAAGTTAATTATAAGTTAACTAATAATAGAGTCACCTGTTAGCTTTAGCATCTAATTCCACAACTTGAGAAGATTGTGTTAGTGTCTCAATTCTCTGAACAAGATCAAGATTCTCTCTCATTAAATTACTAACCTAAGAACAAGGCAATATATTATGTATAGCAGAGAGACAAACCTTAGTAATCATTTGATCAACATCGCATATATCTTCAACTTGTAAGCTCTCAGCTAACTGACTACAAATTTCTTCATACTGAAATATAAAGAGACAAAACTTGCTAGTAACATACAATAGTACTAACTGCAGCATCTGCTACACTTGCTCTTTCTTTAATCTCTTCTTTTTCAATTTCAAGTTGATGTAGTTGATCTTTCATTAATTTGTTATTACTCTCCTATAGTAACTAATATGATATGATATAGAAATATAAATAGACTAACTTTGTCTTTGAGTTGTTTTTGAAGTTGTCCAATACTTTGTTCAAATTGAGACAGATTCTGTCTTTTTTTCTCTTTCTCTTCTTCATAACTGTTAAGTTGTTTCTTTAAAGACTGCAACATTGCACTTGTGCGTGCATTTGATTGCTGACCAAGTTCAACTTCACCCTATAATTATATATAATCAATAACTCATTATGAGAGACACTATACCTTTAATTGCAGCAGTTCTGTATCTTTAGTAGAAAGCAATGTTTTCAATTGAACCAGTTGTGTTTGAAGATTATTTAATTTTACGGAATTAGCTGCTAATTCTCCTCTAGTTTTCTCTAGTTCATCAGAAGATGTTGATAGCTATACATATAATAATACTGTATAGGATATTGACATAATGTAACATACTGCAGCTTTAGAATGTTCATGATCTTCTTTTAATTCAGTTATTTTACTTGTTAAAATTGTTTGGAGTGTCTCTCTTGTCATATCAGATGATGCTGTACCTAATATGTCCAGTATATGATGACAAGTGCTCAATAACTACATGATATAACAAGTATCATTAAAAGTGCAGTGTCTTCATTACTTGATGGTAATTCTCTGAAGATTCAGCTTTATCTCTTAATTTCTGCTGCAGTTCATGGTTCTCAGCTCTACCATTAATAAAACTTAATAATTGTATTAAATTAAAAGGTAAATACCTTAATGTAGAGAGGAGTTGATCACGATGATCCCACTCACTGCGAGATACTCTCATTAATTCTACAGACTATATTAACATAAAGTTATATTAATATTTATGTACTTAGATTTACCCTCCTCAATGGAGCTCCTCTTAAAGTAGGTGAAGAACATCGTTGAAATGTTGCAGGAGATACTGTATGACTAAGTTGAGCTGGAGGAGAACCTTTGGAAGTTAATGGTTGTCTTGCAGTAGAATGCAATTTACCAGCGCTTAGGTATTGATTAGATAACTCGGGAAGACCATTATTACTTGCCATATTCAGCTATGACACAATCCTGCAACTAGAATCAACGTAGTGAACGATTTTGCCTTAGAAATAGATTATTGTATAGTGAAACCTTTGTTGCTATGGTAACAGATTAACCTTATTAATGTCCCAAAAGCAAAATGGCGGATGGTAAGTACATTCATTTCCAGTCTTAAGATATGCTTATTTTCCTTTTCTAGAAGATGCACAAGGTTATCATTGCAGTTACTGTGGTTGTGATATTACATTAAGATTAAAATGTAATGTATGTCATGATTTTGACCTCTGTCTTCATGTAAGTTATATAATTAATATTATAATTAATATTACAGGGTCATCCTCTTTGTTATAGTGCTTTTCATCAGGAGCTCTGGGTGGTACTCATGCACCTGATCATCCTTATCAACTTATCGTAAGAAATATCAATGATGTCATAATGATGTTGCATATACGTGTAGGACGAGGGGAGCTTCCCCTTATTAACTGATGATTGGGGAGCTATCGAGGAAGTTCTATTATTAGATGCTGTAGAACAAGATGGTTTTGGTAATTGGTAAGTATATCGTGTGACTGTCATGTGACTATGACATCATCTAGGGAAGATATTGGTGCTCATGTGGTAACCAAGACAGCTCGAGGTTAACATAAGCCACACCCACTTTAATTATCTTTACCTATAGAGAGCAAAGACCATTACAATGATGTATATATTAATAGTGTTATAGGAGACGGTGAGTCATCCTGACATCATTATTTTATGAGATCATTATGACATCATAGGCCTAATACCGCAAGATCATCATATAAAAGCACTTGAAGGAGTAGGAGGAGAGAGTAAGTTGATGTCACTATAAAAATAGTTACCAATGGTCTTTGCCTTTTAATAGTTCCTCCATCTCCTCCCTCCTTTACCCCCGTCATATTAGACCATTCAGAACAACAAGAATTAACATATATGCCACTAAGAGATGACTTTGAGAAAGTATGTCACATGATTTTGTCAAGTAATCATGTGACTCATGTAGGAATTTGATAATGATTCTGAGAAAATTATTAGTACATTAGGTACATATCACGATGAAGAAGATATAGAAAGAGGTATGGTTAGTAATATGATCACATGACTATCATATGACATTTCTAGATTTAAAACTAGCTCACATTGATATGTATACACGAAGACTATCAGAGCGTGAAAAGAGAAAGAGGTGTGGTCAAAATATAATAACTTGTATGTTAATTCTAGTATTTAGTTTTGCAAGACAACATAATCTGATCAGTGGAAAACAACGTAGTAAGTAATTATTATTATTAGAGGGGTGTGGTTTCATCTTGTATATTGTAGACCTTAAACGAAAATACTCTAAAGAGGAGAGGTTAGCTCCTGTCATTATAATTAATTATTACTTGTATCTAGAGAACTACGTAACAAATATCGTCCATTAGCTAGACTAATAGAATATGGAGAATATGAAAAATTGATAGCATCATTAAAAAGTTAGTAGGTTCATTTATATAAAATATTAATTGTATAATAGAAGAGAGAGAACTGAAGGAGAGAATACAAGATCTTAAAAGATATCGTAGCTATGGAATTACTAAACTAGAAGGTATTTCACTGAACATGGTAATATATAATATATATATATGTGTGTGTGTTATAATGTTTAGATAGTGTTGAAATTGATCTGTTAAAACAAGAACATGACAAACTAAAAGATAGTAAAAAGGTACCCCCTAATATATTAACATCTTAATATTACTTTATTCTATTAGGAAAATGAGGCTAGCTTTGAGTAAGTCCCCATTCATTATTATAATTATAATTACATTATATTACACAGGGATGATGGGACACTCAGTACACAAGGTATAGACTGTATGATACTAACTACTAACATCACTTAATATTATATAGGTACTTCTGAGGTATTACCCTCTTCAGGATTAACTCTATTATCACAATCTGAAAGAAAGGTAAGTACTAAGTATTATATAACATTTATATTATTTCTCCACTAGCTTTGTAATGCATTAGTTATAAAGCCACAAGAATATCTTAATATTAAGAGTGAAGTGCTTAAGGTTTCTTTATTGTAAACATGAAAATATATATTTACATATAACTTAGATTGCTGCTCTTCGTCATAAAGGTATTGCTGCTAAACCATCACTTCCTAAGGCTTTATCTCAAGAAACAAAACATCACATAATAAAATATTTTTATAAATCAGGCTGGCTAAGTTAAAATGGTGTTGGTACATGTTGAGATGAGTTAGTTACAGCCATAAACTTGAATCTCTGTCCCATTTTATCTGGATTAGTTAGCCATTCATAACTTGTAGTTAAAGATCTAACAGTCACAGGATCAGCTTTATCTAATAATACCTGTATAATTTATTATAAAATAATAATTATTTATCAAAAATAAAAACTATACTTGGAGACGTTCTCTGATACACATGTTATGGAGAAACTCATTCTGTGTTATTGGTCCATGTGGTACACACCCTATTAATTACTAATATAATGAAGCTATGAACATCATATATTCTACCTTGAGATCTGACAACTTCTTGTAACATATTAAAGTTGACATCAGCAGTTAAATCTGTTAGACCTGGCTCTGAAAGAATGTCACACTCACTATGATTTCTATAACCCTACACATAAGGAACATTGAACAATACCAATAATATCATATGTACTATAATCTTAATAGACTGGTACCTAGAACTACAGACCCAAACCTCTAGTACATTATATGAACAGACCATTTCTTGTACAACAGTCTTACCCTTAAAGTCAATTTTCCCAAATGATTATCTCCATAATCAGCTATTAAAGCAGCCCCACCCCCTCGTTTAATTCTCCTCGCTATTTCCTCAACAATAACTAGTCCATCAGGACATACTTCACCCTCAATACTATTATCCTGTGATAACAACTATATACACATATGTATGGACTAATCCATAATGTACTAACTTCAGTATAAGTAAGAGATGCTGGTGTAGGATGAGGAGATAATATAAGTCGTAGTCCCTTCTCTCTAATATAGAATTATTAAAATAAATAATATTATTAAATAATACCTGTTTTGTGGATCAATATCAACTAGGACTTCTCTCCAACCAGACTCTGTCATCTAATGATCAATTATTTATTATATTAGTTCATACATTTTGTATCTATACTTTAAATTGATGGACTGGTAGGACATCAAAGAATTCATGAGCAATATAATAACTATAACCTGTAAACACTTAATATAGTATTATTTAAAATATAGTACTGACCTTGAGGTACTTCAGTTAAATGAGAATACCAATTAACACTTATACCATTTGACAATGACAGTGAGTTTGGTTGATCATCTTCTAATTAGTCAGATAATTAAAGGGTCATTATATAAGATACTGTAATACCTGTAGAATCAGTTAGTAATGCTTTCTGTCTTGATATCATGTTAGAACTTGCCTCTATCAGATGTATAGATACTGCTGGTAAAATCTGTTTTAACTGATCAAATACCTAACGAACAATTAATACAAATAATAATGCCTTAATTATATAGGGAGTTACTCTCAATATATCTTTCATTAATGATCCTTGACCTGGTCCCAACTCTATTACTTGGCAATGGGAGGGGCTTCCCTGGACTATCCAGTCAGCAACAATCCATACACCTAGCAACTAATTTATTAGTTATTTAGTTAATTTAGTATCAACTTACTTCACCAAATACTTGCGATATTTCTGGTGATGTAATAAAATCGCCATCACCTCCCAGTACATTTTGTTTTACATAATACCCCTATCATTAAGATATCATTAAGTAATTACATTGATATCTTACTGTTAGAGGATTTAATAGACATTCTTTCATATACTCAGCTACTGTGAGGGGTCCTGTAGCCTGCAATATTATTAAAAGAGATGCAAACAATATATAATACCTTTATTCTACTATAGATATTGTTTAGTCCATTTGAAGAATAAAATCTTGTTGTTGTGGTAGCTAGCCTCCAACAGAGCCTCAATAACATTGCTACACGTGTGTGACCACACCCACTTATTACAGCAAACAGGTTATTCCCTTGTCAATCTAGCTAAGCATCATACGACTTATGAAGCTAAAAGTGGTGTGATATGATATGTAATATAAGTGACATTCTTCATTCAATTAGTTCAGTACACAAGTTACAAATAATGGCTGTGGGAAAGATTGTATTTATGTTGTTAGTTCTATCTAGCTTTGTGTATGGCAATTTCTGGTTGCCTTGCAGTAAGATAGTACATTTATGAATAATTGTTGTGTTATTTTTTGATTATAGAGGATCCTGGTACTGGTATTAAATTTAACAGTGTTACTGTACCAGGTTGTACTGCTGCACCGTGCTCTTTTAAAAAGGGGACAAACCAATCAATGTCCTTTAATTTTACTGCAAGTGAGTACAAGATTATAATAACAATATTTATAATTACTACATTTATTAGATCAAGACTTTGATAAGCTCACTGTTGAAGTATGTGGTGAGTTTGGTAAAGGATGTCTTGATCTGAATTTGCCAGATAGCAATCTCTGTGATTTGGGGGTAATATGTCCCGTTAAAAGTGGAGACAATGATGTTGCCAAAATAAATGTATATGTCAACCCAAATTATCCTCCTGTAAGTCAGTGTTATTTAGTGATATAATAAATATTGTTATTTTTCAGATAAAGATTGTTGTTGAAGTGAGAGTAAAAGATAGCAACGGGACTATTCAAGGTTGTTTTGAAGTAGAAATTGAAATTGTCAGCTAATTAAATTCTAGTACTTTGAACTTTAAACTGTAATTCCCCTTAATTTTTTGTTAATGATATTCATTGCCAACTGTTTTCATGTGACATTTCATAAGACAGCCACATGATGTAGCCACTAGTATATAAAGTAATCAATCTAGTTATTCTACTACACAAAACTACAATGCATCAAACTCTACTAGTTCTATTTACTGTCCTAACACTTTCCTGGGCACAAACTCCATTTCAGGACTGTGGTAAGTGTATAAGATCTTACAATAAGTGTATAACACTTATACTGTTAGGATCAAGTGGAGTTAGCATAGAAAGTATCAATGTTCCTGGATGTACAGACTTTCCGTGTCAACTCAAACGAGGACACAATGCAAGTCTTAGTATCACATTTATAGCAAGTAAGTGATCAGTACTTACTCTAATCTGTATCACTATAACTTTAAGAACGTGAATTTAAAGCATTAAAAAATGAAGTCTATGGTATATTCAGTGGGACTCCACTCCCCTTTTACAAACCTTCAAGTACAGTATGTGATGGTTGTGGAGTCAAATGTCCTATAATGGCTGGCTCAAATAATACTGACCATTTCTCTGTTGCAGTTCAATCCTATTATCCTACAGTAAGTCTAAAGTCATTATTACATTACTTGTTTCATACATATAATATCTAGATTAGTATAAAGGCAAGAATTGAATTGGTAGACAGTGATACTGGTGTTATGCAAGGGTGCTTTGAAGTTGGCATCAAAATTATTTAAGAACAAAACATAATTTACCTTCTTCCATACATTACAATTGATCAAATATACTACCTATTGTTAAAGAGATTGATTTATCAAGTTTAAGTCTTTTTATTTGTCGATCATTATCGTCTTTAGCTGACACATTTTTAACCTGTAACAATCCAAAAAATAGTTGTAATAATGATTTTAAAAAAATTACTTTGTTAGTTGAGGCTGGAGTAGCATCGTTACTATTACTGCTAGTAAAGACAAAACCACGCCCACTACCAACAGTGGGTGTGGCTGCTGTGTATGAAGACAATCGTTGTAAAGTTGATGATTTGTGTTTTAAAAAAGACCCACAGCTCGATCGCTATTGTGTAATCTGAGCATTAGATCATAATGGTTGTCATGGTTACCTTAGTAGAGGAAATAGGCTGATCAGCATGTGATGATGAATCAGGTGCTAGCAATTAGAAAACAATACATCATGAATATCATTAACATAATTACTTTTTAAAAGAGATGAACAAGACGTTTCCTTTATTAATCCTAAAATACTCTGACTGTCTTCATCACAAATTAATAAATTAGTTTGTCTCTCCTATAATTAAAGGAGTTCACTCAATAATAATACAGATAATGTACCTGACATCTCCTAATAAACTCCTGTCTCTCTAATCTTTCCTTACGACGTTTTGCCTCAGCTTGTGAACCAACTATTACTTCTTCTTCAACTTGTAGTTCACTAGTTCTTTCTTCAGTAAATAAATCCATTGAAGCTTCAGAACTAGGACCAAATCGACGTGTTCGAAAGAAACCATTTTTTAAATACATTCCATCCTCATATAAGTCACCCTCTATAACGATATAATTAATTAATTAATTAATTATATTTATTACCTAATAAAAAACGTTCTTTAATGTCACGTAAATCAGCTTTATCATCAGCTTGTAATTGCTTCCTATAAGATCAAGTCACATGACATATCACATGAACATCACATGACTAACAAGTGCACTTGATTGACTTGATCCCATAACTCAGTATCAGATAAAGGAACATCTGACCCCGCCCCCTCTTCTTCCTCGTAGATATTCATTTCTTCATCATCGTCTTCCTCTCTCTCATCAGGACCAACATCAGATCCTGATAGTTCAGCTTCACTTTCCACAAACTCTTGTAATCTATCACTAAAGTAATCCTATCATTATGGATTTAATTAATAAAAGTGGGCAGTACCTATTAGTAATGGGAGGGGCTTTGGAACGAATTCTTTTCCTGCTCAATTTTGGCATAACATCATCATCATCACTGCTATCATAAACTGGTTTATTAGAAGGAAGAGTTGAGAACACACCAGAACATAATCCTAATACATCATCACTGTTCTGGGTATCATTTATTGAGGAGAAGTTGAACACTCTATTAGTTTTATTATCCTGTGAAGTTATAAATTGTCCAGAACAAAGTCCTAATATGTCATCAGAAGATGGTGGCTGTTGAGTTTCTACAATATTTTTAATGGCAGTAGAATGAGAAGAATTATGTTTTGTATGATTGCGAATACACAGAAATCTAAGAGATATATAAATAAAAAAAGATGAATAATTTTACAAGCTATCTTACCCATTAGCATCTAAGAACTGTGTATCTTCATCAATTAGAGAATGTCGATAAAATTGGGGGTGATTTTGAGGGGGTTTACCCCATCCTGAATTGTCTTGAAATAAATCCTAAAGACTCATTATGACATCATATTATTACATCACAATGACATCATACCTTATCACTAAAAGAGGAGACTGTACTATTTTGTCGTGTCAATACAGGGGTAAATAATTCATCACTTTCTTCTCTTGCAATACGTGGCATTTGATGAGAAGGTAAGGACTGACCAAGTGGATATATTGTATCTTCACTATCATTGTCTTCTACAAGTTGAGTAACATCATCATGAACATCAGATAGTGTCAATGAAGTATTAATAGGACCATCATCTACTACTGAGCCATCTTGTAATACTGGTTCATCTTGTAAAACTGGTTCATCTTGTAATACTGAGCCATCTTGTAATACTGAGCCATCTTGTAATAGTGGTTCATCATGTAATACTGAGCCATCTTGTAATACCGATCCATCTTGTAATACTGGTTCATCTTGCAATACCGGTTCATCTTGTAATACTGGTTCACCTTGTAATACTGGTTCATCTTGTAATACCGGTTCATCTTGTAATACTGGTTCATCTTGTAATACTGGTTCATCTTGTAATACTGGTTTATCTTGTTCCTCCTTATCAACAGGGCTACCAACTTTAGGTATATCTATAATGTAGTATATTAACAAATAATAAAACTTTATTAAAAGGCTAACCATCAAGTGATTCTGTTAATAACAAAGGACCCATACTCCCTTCAATGGATATGCTACTTCGATGTAATGGAGGCGGGCCAGTTACTTCATTATGATGTAACATGACATCATTAGTTGTCTCATCATCAGAAATAATGGGTCGTGCTTTACGTGATGGTACAAAGAGAATATCATCATCAATTTTTTGTATATCATCCTCATTTTCAGAATCATTATCACTCGTCTCCACCTCCTTGTTATCACTTGCTTCCACCTCATTATTATCAGAATCCTCATCATCACTAAACTCCGCCTCCTCCTCACTAATCTCAACGTCAGATACTTCCTCATTGTCTAATTTCCTCATTTCTTCCATTTTTTTTCTTTCTTTAGCTTTTTGTTGAGACAATTGAGTCTTTAAAGCAACACGCAATTTCTCTCTAATAACTCCTATTAATAATATAATAATATACTCTGATGACCACACCCACTAATTACCTGGTTTGTGAGCTACTTGTCCTATGTCAGTGTCCAATAATAAACCTGCTATGACATCATCATGACTTGTTTTCTGAACTGGTTTTGTTTTCTGAACTGGTTTTATTACCTTTTGAGTATGTCTCAAGAAACGTCGTTGTAATAATTCAATAGGAGTCAATTGAGGGGCAGTCATCACTACCTCTGACCAGTGATCTATTGAACTTAATGAAGGAGGCAAGGGATCGTCTTGAGTAGATGTGGTTGGAGCTTCAGAAGACGAGGATGACACTGGAACTTCAGAAGATGGTTTAGAAAACCAATTCTGTATTGATGACTGTTTTTTCTCACTTGTTATAGTACTGACATCATTACTGTCACCAGTATTGTCTTCAGTAGGAATAATAGTGTCTGCTTGATTAGCAAATGACATGTCATTATCTTCAATATTATTAGGGGTTGACTCATTATTATCTGGTACATTCTCTTTGTCATTAGTAACGTCATGTAACTGGTCATGTGATGGTTGGACTTCATCGAAAATATGTTCAATAAACACAACTTGAGAGGGTGTGGTTGTTGACATTATTTTGGGTGTGGCTTTCCTGTATATATAATGACAATAGGTGACCATAATGGTACTCACAATCTTGTTACCATGGTAACATATTCTTACTTCAATAAGTCTTGAGTTGGTAAGGTACTTGATCGACTTTTAATTTTAGTTAAAAATGAATCTAATGTCTTAGTTTTAGGTTGATATTGAGGTAATTTAATAGCAGACTCTAAATGAAGGGGATAAATCAAAATTCCCCTGTCGTTATTAACTTACCTCGTATTAATCTCTGACTGTCACTGTGCATCCTTAATACATCAGTTTTTGTCAATTTCTATTGGAAAATAGAACAGTACAATATCAAATGACATCACTTACATTTTTCTGTCTTGGTTTTCTCTTTGGTTGAGTATTACCTACTGAAGAAGTGTCTCTGTTGGTATTTCCTCTACTTTCAGAGACAGACGCACTCGATGGACATTCAGGAGGGGAGTGTCCTTCTTCTTCCTGACCACTGTCATCACTGTCTCCCCCAGTGGCAAACAATTCAGAATTACTAAACAACTGTTACAAAAATAAACTACATACATGTCAGCTAAAACTTACAGAGAGAGCTGGGTCTTCAACTTCAGTCATTCTTTAAAATTTAAGAGGGAAATATCTGCGCATGCGCAAAACAATACGCGCTAATAATTTATACGTTGGTACACATGGGTTAATATAATGTACTACGAACTTAAGCTTATTTTCTCTGAATCCTATAAAGTAACAATGACTGGTATCTATTTTATAGAAAAGTAAATAGAGTTCCACTGTTTTGTTTGTGTCAGTTTCAAACCGCAAATAGTTTTAGACCAATTCTTGGCAGAGCGTCGGCTCAAGTATCCTAACCTCACCCACTTGTGATGTTTCAACTACAACTGTCATCGCTAAACTGCAAAAGAAGCCCAGCTTGTACAGCATACGCTTCTACAGCAACAACAACTATGGATAGTGGCTATCCTTTAGACTGGTTTACTGAATCTGTGGACGCTCAGTTGATCTGTGAAATATGTGGTAAAGTGCTGCAGTCTCCACGAGCCACTCCCTGTGGTCATCACTTCTGTCTTCACTGTCTGGAATTCTGGATAGAATACTATGGAATCTGTCCCAAGAGATGTGGCGAAATCGAGTTAGAGAGTCTGCGCAAGGACCCACAAATTGAAAAGAGAATTCTAGCTCTAGCAGTTCAGTGTAAATATCAAAATAGTGGCTGTAATGCTCAAATACCGTTAGCTGAAAAGCAAAGACACGAAAAAAAGTGCATTTATAAAGGAAAAGCTGAGCTACCTAATATACTCGTTGAAAATAAAAATTCTCTCTCTCAAGATACCTACGTTGAGATGGCCAGTGTGGAGTGCAGAAACAAAACAGTAGAACATGCTCCACCAAAAACTAACCTCCACCCAGCTCCAGAACTTGTGAGCCAGCACACATCCGTTGACTATGTAAACAATACTATTGCATGCATAGATGATAGTCAAAATACTTGTAGTAATGCTATAGAGTGTTTGAAACTAGAGCTAGTCAGTGCTGGCACTCCTTGTCACTTAACTCTGTCTTCTCTTTCACTATGTCTCACCACAAGGCTTACTATACCTATCATCTAACAAGAAAAGCCCCAGGAGAGTCACTTGGATTCATACTTGTTGCTGGAGCTAAGGTACATCAAATTCTACTAGCCTAGAGAGTTTGATCTTTTGTCTCTCTCTTTTAGAATTCTAATGGCAAAGCTGTGAATTTCTCAATTAAGACTGTGAATCCTGGTACTGTGGCTGCAGAAGCTGGACTTTTGCCAAGGGATAAAATATTACAGGTAAGTCAACTTCCTCACAGTAATAACTATTCCTTGTTAGTACCTAATTACTGAATATGTAGCAGTAATTACTGCAATTTGTACTTTTACACCTGGTGGCATTCCATAGGTTGATCATATTGGCTTGTCTCAACTGACACAACAAGAAGCTGTATCTCGCATAAAAGACAACCCTACAGTTATTTTAACTGTGTTAAGAGCTCACTCCAAGAGAGCTACTGTAAATGATCATATCTATGAGGATATACTATATTCTGATATACCAAATCAAGAGAATACAGCACATCATAACACAGCCAGTGGAGGAGATATGGCATCCAGAGAGCGAACTGACTCTACAGCAGGACGACGAGATCAATCACATTTACATCGTAAAAAATCAGATCCATTTCCAACAAGAATAATGAAATCAACTGAAGGTCTACGTCACAAATCTCCTACTTTCACTACAGTCAATAGTGATCCTCCCCGAGGTTTTGCCAAATCTCCTAAACTACTCACAGAGAAAATTAGTGCCGACAGTGGTCTGTCGAGCAGTACAAGTAGTTTTTCTCCATCACATAATTCTCGTGAAAGGACACGTTATGTTACAGATGGTCCTGCTACAGAACTAGATCGACATCATTCACATCCCATTGAAAAGCCCAAAAAATATTCACATGAAACAAGGCGTGGGAAAACAACAGCAGGAGAACCTTCTCCTCTCTCCCATAATCGGAAAATCCGCATCGAAGGTGACTATGAAGTTGAGGTGAGTATATTACTGTGTGTATACCATATGTCAGTTAGTGTAGTCAATAGTTTACAGCTGGTTGTCACATAATATGTGTATAGACATAGTGTGGAGGAGTAAGAGGTGTTCCAACTATCAAATTATACTTAAGAGTATTCAATATCACTCAAGCATCCTACATAATATGATTATTCCTTTTCAGGAAATATTTCTTCAAAAGAATGGTACAAATCAACTTGGAATAACGCTTGGTTATGATACAAAATCATCATCAGGAAACCTGTTTGTTTGTGAGGTACGTCCATTCAATTAGAGATATTTCCCAAATAAAAAATTCGTGTTTTTAAGCATTTTGGCACCACACCTTGATAGAATTATCTAATAGGAAGACAGAACAGTTTATTAATGAACTAAATGTTTAGACTAACTAGTCATGGAATTATCAGTCTGTGTGGGCAACTTTGTCCATGAATGGAGTCAATAATCGCTCTATTTACATGTTATTCTACAAACACAGTCTACAATAACGCCATGTCTCCATTTTAGATTATATCTGATGGATTAGCTGCTAAAGATGGTAGAATAAAGCGAGGAGATATTGTTAGAAAGGTAAATGTCATTAATGAACCACTACCTAGAGTTTGCTTCCTATATCCTTTTCCAATTACATAATTCATTGATGCATTGACCTAGTTCCTTTATTGACTGTAGTTGGTTTCCCTTTGAGGTCACAATGTAACCTCAAATTACTTTAAGCTGTTATGATATTAGCACTGTTAACATATGTAGGTACAATAACAAAACCAATCCATTAACTTAGTACAATCATATGGTGTTTATCTACTTGTCTTGTTGTTATTTTATCATTATGGACTAGTTTCACATCTGTTCAAGTTAGTACTTGTGTATTATTGTGTTGTGAGTGTACAATGATAATTAAATCAAAATGTAACAAAGTTACACACTTTCTCTGTACATATTGAGCTTACTCTAATTTTCCTTTAATATATCAAAACTGTGTATGGCCAAAGGAATCACAAACTGTAATTCCAGACCAAATTTAGTGTATAATAACAAGTACAGGAAACCACAACATGTCAAAGGGGAATAAAATGGAAAGTGACAATGTTACATGTAAATATTCTAATGGAATGGAATCCATAGTGTATTATTATGTTAGAAATAATGATTAACTGTATTTATAGTCAACAAAAGTCTTGGCATATTTGGAATAGCAGTTAAATTGTTCATGTGTCATTATTTCATAGTTTATTGTTCTAGCACTAGTGAATTTAAATACAGACAGTTGATCTGATCATTAATATTATATATTATCAAATGTCATGTCACGTAGCAAAACAGGACAAAGTTCGGTAGTATAGTATTACTCATCTTTTGATAAGGTGCAGTCTAATTTTCATAGTTGTCCATGTATAACCATTTATAGAACTATTACTACAAGCTGTTACTATAGTTCCTGGAAAAACAGGTCAATTAAGAATCTGTTATTATTTAAGAACTCCCTGTGCCTCAGTGGTAGACCTCACACATAATAGAGCCCATAAAACAGACAGCTTGTTAATATTAATTTTTCAACTATTACACACACATCCACCTACACACTAAAATTATTCTCCCATGACTTTTATTAATATATATTCTTTTAGGTCAATGGGTTTGATGTTTATGATCCCGAAGAAGCAGTGTTACTATTTTTAGAACAAGATCAAGATATCAGTCTAACAGTAGCACGTAAAATCAAGGTAATATACACAATACATCATTGACATGTTAGGGTTTATTTTGTTTCCTTTAGAGTCATCATCGTCACAGGAAAGGCATGCTAGCTAGTAAAAGTCAATGTGCTCTTAATTCTCCTCTTCTTGCACAAGATGTTTTTGATTTTGAGGGCTCTATGCGTAGGACAGACAGCTGTGGGTCATTGGATTCTCACAATTATAAATATACTGAAGAAGAGAAAACAACACGTAGAAACTCAGAATCTGTGGCTACAAAACACTCCACTTCTCATCCTTCAACATCAAGTTATAGCACTGGTTTAGTGACTCCATCTATCAGTACAGACTATATATTTAGACCAATTAAAGAAGGTCGACCTGCCACTGCTGGAGAATTCCACAGTGGATCAAGGTTTCGTTCTTCAACATCTCTTGGTAGTGCTCCTGAACCTACAAGACACCCATCTCCTCAAATACATCAAACAACTGCTACTCGCCATCAATCATTTGATGCTAATCATCCTCGTATGCTACGTAGTACATCTCCTACAAAATATCCTTCACAAAACTTCAAAATGTCTTGTCATGATGTCTTACCAAACAGAGGTGATATGATAGCACCTGCTGAAAGACTGGCCATGTATCGTTCTGTGTCCACATTTAGATGTGAAAGTTTAGTATAACTTATCTCTTTCTCTCTCTTTTTCTCTATTTTGTGTGCATTACTTTATTGTACTATATATATATATACTGTCATATGATTATATAGCAGTTTATAATCCTTTAATTATCATTTTTAAATAATTAGTATTTTATATTTGCCAGAACACCAGGTGTTGCTGTGTTATTATATAATATTACTCAATAAGGAAATGCTATCATCAGATACACACCATTACTTCCATTAGTGATGCTCCATTAACCCAATATGTACAATATTGAACTATACACAGAGTTATTACTCATACAGAAAGTAATAGATATAATTGTTCACAAGAGAACTGAATTAACAAGACAATACGATATAATTTAATAATTATTATTATACTTAATTAGTGTCCATTGCTTCGTCAGGTTCAACACTGGATGGAGGACAACCTAATACAATAAAACCACACCCATATTAATGACATTGTTATCTCTCTCTTAAACATGTATTAGTGCATGTAGGAGGTTAGTCACATTACTAGGTAGCCAACACTTCAAGAGACAACAACTACAACATACTAACTGGTCCAAATGGAAGTTAAGGTAACTAATTACACAAAGAATGCCAGCTTAAAGTTAAAAACAACTTCCATATATGTACATGTACCAGGGTATATGATACTATGTGACTACATATCACATGTTCATTATTACATGTATTATGAATACATCTACATGTACTATGACCACATGTACATATACATGACCGCATGTATTATGAATAGATTATTACGCAATACATGTATATGACCACATGTATTATGAACACATTATTACATAATACATGTACATGTACATGACTACATGTATTATTAATGTACATGACTACATGTATTTACTGTAAATATTCCTTAGTATTAAGCCATACAACACAGCCTAGTAAATGTTGCTAAGCAAAACGTACAATAATTAAGGGAGGGTCCCTTACTGAGATTTTCAGGACTTTTAGAGGTGTCTTCTGCAGTAGTCATGTGATCATCACATGACTTATCTCCTATAGTCACTTTATTTAACCCTTCCACTTTGTTAACTGTAGTTGTATCACTTTTTAAAGACTTTGGACTCTGTTCAGTCTCTTCCTCTTCAAAACCTCCCAATAATGCCTTTATTATATCAGTCTCATCATCATCGTCATGACGACCATCTTTTGTCTCTTCTTGAATTGTATGATCAGAGACTGTAGAATCAGCTTCTTGTAATTCAACATGGCTACCTTCATCTCTACTACGAAGACTTCTCTTACGACTAAAGAAAGAAGCACCAACAAATTGATTTCCTAGAAGCCCCTCCCAGTTACGAGTGGGAGTACTTAATGACTCTAAATCAGGAGGCGGAGTTCGAGAACGAGGTGAAAGAGAAGGGCGTGTCAGTTTCCATGTTGGACTGACAGGGAGATCACGTGATGAAGATTCCATCATGACAGGTTGTTTATCAAGAATTGGATCAGGAGAATTAATAGGTGGAAGTTTATCTATTGACTGTTTAGGCTTCCCTTCTAATAATGTAGTTAAGCTATCAAAAAATAAGAATGACAAACAAATTAAATAAACTAGTTATTTACTTTGGTGCTTTCATCCATAAAAGGTCTGGTTCTTGAGTTGATACAACTAGTAAGTTCTGTAATGTTATATAATAAGCCACACCCATTAATTAACTGACACCTTTTCTAATGCTCTCATATACTTCTCTCTCCTTTTATAATGTTGACAAGGTTCTAGTAAGAGCTCACATAGTCTTTGAATGGTGAATGGAGGACTACAATAAAATGACATCATAATGACATCACTACTAATTACTTACCCCTCAAATTTGTCCATCATTTCCATTAATTGTTTAGGCATATTGTCGTCCTTCAAGATAGCCCCTCCAGTAAATGCTTCGTTAATACACTAATTTATAGGATAACACATTAAGAATCAATGAATATTATTACCTTATCTAATTTATATTGAAGTAATGGCTTTAATAGTTTCCATGGCATTCTAATAATATAATAGAAATAGAGGGACCACATTTATAAAATAGAAGTCACGTTTTGTATTAAGGGTAGTACCCTTGTCTTACCTGACTATTCCAGTTTTAGCAGTATCATGTAATATATCGTCAAGATCCTCATGGTAACTATGGCAACCACCTTCAATAAAACCTAATTGAAGAGGTGTGATTAGGCTCAGTTTACTACCAAACATGCTTGTACCAACTGACATCATTATGACGTAACTATCTTACTTTCAAGTAGAGTTTTGAGTTTCATGTAATCTCTGCTCTCATTTTTAGAACCTTTCTCACCATCTTTTTTGTCTGAAGAAGATTTTCTTGTCATTCGAGTATTTGTATAAAGTCAGTGAATAAAGTGTTAAAATTAATGCACTCATGTGACTTTAATCATATTCATTGCTCGTTTATTATTGTTAATTAAATAAATATTTGTGTCTGCAACAAAACAATCATAAAATAAGATAATATAATACAATAATATATAATTCAAGCACTACATTAGTGCTGCTACAAATTCTTTCAAAGCTATAATATCAGTATAACACTGTACATAATGTAAATGGTCTTCTACTTCAGGTTCTTGTACAAGATTATTTAAAAGGAGAGAGTCACAAGATTGTATTAATGAATCCACAATTACTGGAAGACAACAGGTTGACATAGGAATGTTATGTGTATATCGAAGTGATAATTGGTTTAAGCTTTTAGTTGTAATGGCAATTGCAGTAATATGATCATCATCAGTAGTTAAATGACTCCACACAGCATCACCTATCATGTCAGGAACAATGAATAATTTACTATTGATCAGAGGGTCATTATGAGAGCTAATTACAGGAGAAGGGTATGTACATAAGCAGTTACATTGTTGTAGTTCCTCAATTATTGATGTTGTCACATTACAACAGCTCTCTATTTCACATTTTATACTTGTGATGACCTCAAGAGGTAAAGGAACTCCTCGTATTGAAGATAAACAGTTTAAGAGAGTTCGACTAGCTGTTGTTATTTTCACAATATCCATCAGACAACCCAATATACTGGAGATTACTAATGAAGGTTCAATATTAAGATTCTCAACATTATTTTGAATCTGATCTACATCAACTTGAGATATTAGTACTTGATCCATCTTCTCTTCTATTAGGTTAAGACACATTGTTAAGCCATCATTCTCCTTTGTCATACAGTGTGTCACCAAGGACTCCATTAGACGTAATATTACAGGAGAACCACAACATAATGATGAGAGGTCAAAAATAATTTGTTGATCAGATTTATTTGGAGTGAGGTTAAACTGACTAACTAAAGTATAGACTAATCTCTGTGTTACTTGTAGGTCAGTAAGAGGAGATACTGATATTATTTCAGATGTACCTCTATGTAACACAGAATCAATTTGTACACTCATTTCATTAGTAGGAGAATGTGTTAGTAAGATCACTTTAACATCAGAATACTGACAGAGAGGCTTAATATGTGGCAGACAATCCACTGTGACATCATCTACAACAACTAAAGCAGGTTCCAATAAGACCTGTAAACAATAAAAAAAAATCTTATGCTGACATTGCTATACAATCAACATGTTTTTATAATAAAAATTCATGTCTTGTTTAGCTAAGCATGAATGTACTCTATATTAGAACAAGTGTGCAAATAATTCAACTGAGCTTGCACTTTTTCTACTATGAATATCTAATAGAGTTTGTGTTACAAATTCTCACCTCCTTTATTTCTTTAACAGTGGTAGTAATATTAAGAGGATGGCTAGCATTTAACCAAAATATAGAGTTGAAGCAACTATGATGTTTGGCAATAAAATCAATGACAGGTTCAGATATATCTACACCACCAGAACCATTGATTACCTATAATATAAAAATGTACATCATAGCATAATAATAAATGATATAAAATGACATTACCTGGATATATTGAGATTCAAGTGACAAAAGATTCTTCTCTAGTAACAAAAGCTTATCAAGACGAGGAAAAGGAGAACAACTTTGACCTAGTTTAATCCATACAGACTTGTCTTCAGGTGTGACTTCAGTTTCTATCTTGACATCTTTCCCTGTTAACTGGTAGCCTCCCCAGTGAATGTATTGTGAGAACATAAGACAACCACGAATGCTAAGACTTGCTTTTTGTAATGCTTCACTGCTAGTATAACCATCTAACATATATCGATAGAAATACTGCATAAAATAACAACCACTTTGATCAGGAACTTTCCACAATGACGTTAGCACTGCTTGTGCTCCAGAGAGAAGAAATGCTCGTGCCATTCCTTGAACATCATCACCTTTAAATATTCCACGACCAGAATCACAGGAACTTAACACAACAAGTGATGGTTGTAACTGGATAGACTCCACATCTGAAGCATAAAGTAAGATACGATTTTCATTCTCTATAAAACGTGTTGATACCAAAGTGGACTGAATATTGTAGCGTGTACCAGCTAAAACAATGAAAGCATGACTAGCTGAACCATGTGTGGCTAAATGAATAAGTTTGGCTTGATGAAGTCGAGACAAAACAACTTCTTTTGTTGGTTCTTCATCAATGAGGGGTGTGGTCTTCATGTAATGCCCAACACTTTGAGCTTCTCTTCTTGCATGAGGTAATGGACCTAATATCCATTCTTCACCTTTAAATTTAAATGGAGGTGTATATGGATCACCAACAATACATATGGTACGACAATCAGAAGGGATTTTAATAACAGTGGGTGTGGTTTGGGTCATCACTCCAAGTACAAGCAATGAAGGGGCAAATTGAAGAGCATAAGTATCACCAAAATATGTCTTGCTGTCACGATCTCTGAGAGCTGGAAATGGTATCATTTTTGTACTGCTATCAGGAATAAGAATGATCTTTTTTGGAGGACATTGGTTATCTGGAGTCATTCCTTTAATAATAGCTTGTACTGGTTCAGTAACCACTTTATACAATCGAGTTAAAATATCTTCTTTGGAACGAGAAGTAAGAGGTGATGTATTAAGAGAACCTTTGTCAACTTCCTTCTTTTCTTTTGCCTCATCTTCACTATCACTTAACTTATTACTGTCCTCCTCAAGAGACATAGATGGTTTGTCTTCCTTATTTTCATTGGAAGCTTTTTCTTCACCATAAAGCTTCAAATCACCAGTTAATTGCTCATTAATGCTATAACGAAGATAGATACCCAGGGACTTACCCTCAAATAGATCATCATTTGGCTCCTGCTCAATCGTATTCATCGATACCTCTTTACCATCAAAGACTAAGACCCAGACTAGGAGACGGGTTCCTGTGTATGATAACATGACCACAGGAACAAAAGGATCTTGAAGACGTAAAATTGATACCACTTGATCAAGTGTAAGTGGAGCTCGGAATGGGATTTTAAGCTGATGCATTTTTCGTCGCAAGAGTAGTTCTCCAAGTGTACGAGAACGACATTGCTCAGCAAATATTAGGGCAAGATGATGATCATTTAGATTAAAAGCACAGTCTTGAGCTCGTAAGAAAGTTTTAGCATTAGCTTCAAAAAGACATACAAATAAATTGAGACCTTTTCCTGATGAATTGATATTAGCAAATGTACTCTCGTGATTTTTAATAACCTTTTTGAAATCAGAGAGACTCTGCTTATATAATTGGACAATATTATCTTCTAACTCATCTTGATAATGCTTAGACTCAAGGTCACTAGTGTTAGGACCCCAGGCTATGTATTGATATTCTCTCCTTGGATGATTGCTAAGTTGCTCTTTTTTTCTTTTTTCTGCAAGATCAAAGAAAGCACAACCTCGATTATGATAGGCAACATAAACTGTTGAACGATCTTTACTAAGTCTCAACACTTCAGTATAATGTGGTATAGCTTTCTCTTGATTCTTCTGTAACATGTACAGATTACCTATGTTGCCATAGGCCCGAGCTTGACCAACCAGATCATTACCATATATGGCTTGAGATAATGCTTCATCATAATAGCTTTCAGCTTCATCTAACTTAGACAGCGCTTGATAGGCTGTACCTAGATTGTTAAGTGCTCGACTAAGAGCTGATGGAGTAGGCTCATAAATTGTTGTTAGCTCAAGAGATTTCTGGAGATGATAAATACCTGGCTCACACTTACCAAGACTGAGGTATGTGTTACCAAGGTTACCATGAGTCCAAGCTTGAGAGAGAGCATCATTTTCAACTTCAGCTTTCTCAATAGCAACAATGTATTCTTCAACAGCTCTCTCATGATCTCCAACACTGTGTAACAAGTTACCAAGACTAGTTTTGGCAGATATAATATCAGAAGGTGTGGCATCATCAGATAGTAAAGCTTTTCTATAGTATCTTTCTGAATCTGCTATTTGATTAGCACAACGAAGAGCTAAAGCAAATTTTGATGTTTTAGCAGATAATGAGAGTTCTGGTAAATTAAAACATTGTTGAAGAAGTGAGGGTTGTGATTGATGTCTCCTCACTGCTTCATAGAAGTGTTCAACAGCAGCAGAATAGTGACTCTGAGCACTCTCCACTTCTCCCATATATCGTCTACAGAAAGATATGTCACTGAGGTAGGTGGGGTCAGGATCAAGACAATAACACTCTTGTAATTTGCCTTCACTCTCTTGTAAATGTTGAATAGCTTCTTCATACTTCTTCTGCTCATAACATGCTAGGCCAATTCCAAATGATACAATAGCAATCTCTCGTGGTAAAGTACACAACCGGAGACACTCCAATAACATGCACTCCATTTCAGAGAAATACAATGCATCATATAGTTGTTGCAACTGAAGTAATGCATCCTGAATAGATTGATTGATGCCAGTAATTATGTATTGTTGAGCTGAAGGCTCAGATAACATATTGTTCATCATTGATGAATGGGTAGTTTCATCTTGTTGGTATGACAGACTTGCACTTTCATTGTTGACCACATTGGGATATCCCAAAGGAGCATCTTTTACATTTTGAGCTTCAGGACCAGAAAATATCTTTAGATCTTCAGTCTGCTTGGATAGTTTCATATCAAGATATACTTCTGGTAAAATGTCCTCTCTAATGATTTGATCAACTATTTGTAGACAGCTTTCTACTTCTTGTTTACGAGAATTACTATCTAATTCAGGTCTAAAGATATCATAAGCTAACTCAGATATTGTCTGTACTTTGTCTACCATTTCATTCACTATATCTTTAATTTGATCTTTGAAATAATTAGTAATCTGTAATTCAGCCAACTTTTCATTTTTCTTGCTTGTCAATTCCTATAACACAGATCATAAAATAAATTAAACTTCATTCATTAAATAACACTCACAAAAAATTTAAATTTTTCTACAGCTTTTTCTGAGTGAACACTATCGTCTAATTCTAATGAGCCTCCATTTTCATATTTCCTTGTGTTTAAAGGATCTAGACTTTCTGCTTCACAATCACTCTACCAAAAGAAATTATTCCATTAAAAAATTTAATGCTACCGAGAATTCTACAAGATGGTAATACTATACTCCTCACCAATATTAGCGGCTCGTCTCTTTGCAAGGGTGTTGGTAATGCATATCTTACATAATTACTGAACGTTCTTTCCACAACATTCTCCTTCATCGTAGAAATAACACCCTCAATTGTACTTTTATCTCTAAGGCTTATAACATCAAACAGCTTTTCTCGGAGATATTTTTTTTGCTGTGGAGAAAACTGCTTCTGAGAGTTACGATCATTTCTATCAGCAACTTCAACTACAGGATGAACAAATAGCTTTATGTCTCCCTGTTGATGACATGTAACATCTTGAAATGTACAATACAATATATTATTTAATAAATAATTACATTCACGCTCGATTTCTGAAGGTAGAGAGAATAAAGACTCGTCAAATCTACAATCCAATCGGGACTCAATCGGCATTTTAAGACACGCAAACACTACTCCCCCAGGCACGGGGTCATGACAGTATGGGACTTCTATTTTGGGATGAGCTACGTGTATAAACATTGGGTAATAAATAATAATCAAAGTTAACATGTAGAAAACAACGTTCACATGCAACTTCACACATCGTCATCTGATGAGCCACAAAGTTCTTTTCTTTTTTCTTCTGCTCTTCTCCTCATTCTAGCTCTAATTTCTCTTGTAAATTTGCTAAGTTTTGCTCTTTGTTTTGTGCCAGTAGTACAGCTAACATCATCAACATCATCCTGTAAAGGATGTAATAGTGACAAAGTCTTTAAGCATTTCGAAAAAAATAAATATCTATTTAATTTCATTCCATCTAACAATGGAACATCATCACGCTTAACTGATGATGCAGGTACCATAGAGACACACGACCTGCTCTCAAAGTCAATGTTACAAGCAATAGCCACTCTGATCTGATCCAATATCTCATTTTGCTTGTTATAACGAGTATCATTCAATAGTGACTCAATATTAACAGTTCCATTGTCAAATAGATTGTATCTGCTCTCAGAAAAGATAAGTGATGTCTTTGAAATATCATCACCTTTATCATCAATACCATTGGTTTCTTGACTCATAAGGCCTTCCATATACTGGGAGAACACTTTATCAAATGATACCTCAGGATTTTCTTCACGACTCATAAGGCCTTCCATATACTGGGAGAACACTTTATCAAATGATACCTCAGGATTTTCTTCATGACTCATCAGGTCTTCCGTATACTGGGAGAACACTTTATCAAACGATCCCTCAGGATTTTCTTCATTAGTACTTTCTTTATATTCACAAGGTGGTATTTGGAGTTGTGTCATAATAGCATTGTAGTTCACGAATTGCTTATGTTTGAAAACCATGGTTAGCAAAGAGAGTTGTTGTAATGGCGTTCTTTCAGCTTTTTTATTCTCATGACTTTCCTCCCAGCCACCTAATGTGTCATATAACATCATTTCATCAACCTTGACATTTGTCTGTTTGGTGACTTTACTAGAACATGACTGGCTCTTAGAGAGTAGCAGCTCTCCAGTAGTAGACGGTACATTATATTGTTTGCACATCTCTACTGAAGAATGCCATGTCTCTCTCATCACTTTCTTTGAATCATTTTGTTCCATCAACTCATCTTGTCTTATTAAATTGACTTGTTTGATATCTTGAATATCCTATAAAGATAATGATAAATGTATTATATCATATTATATAGTACATACTTGTAAACTTATTTGTGACATCTGTCCTTTCAAGATTTCATCATAAACAGCCTTTTCAAGTTGCTTTGAAGACTTTCCGTCTTTTGACGAAGACATTTTGGACACTTCTAGAAAAACAGGAAAAGACACGCCCTGATGGTCATGCGACAGGGAGGAGAGAGGGAGGGGTAAGGAGGAGTTAGGTGTGCATTATCTAGAGTGAACAATGGGACAATATCAAGGCAAAGATCAACTACCAGTGGAAGTTGGTGATCAAGTGACTTGTTTAATAAATAAATCAATATGGTCTGTTCATAGTGGAACTAAAAGAGTAAGTGTATTGTTAAATGTAATTGTAATTTAATAACAGTTGTACCTTCTATAATGTCCTATAGTACATGTAATGAAATATAGATCTTATCATCTCATTGTATCTATCATAATGTTTGTTTATTTTAGCCAAACAATGATCCAGTGTTAGTATTTGTCTTTAATTTTGCTAACAAATCTGATAATGAGGTAACTCCTATATTAATAATTTTATAATTACATAATATATACTTATTATCAGATCAAACAAGCTAGAGCAGCTCATTTAAGACTCAAAACATTACGTCATCCTAATATTCTCAAGTATATTGATGGAGTTGAGGTACATATACATGTACATTTTGGTCTGTCCCTATCATAATGTACTCATTAGCTACCTGATTGTATTTATATGATAACAGAAGAAGCCACACCTCTTCAATTACATTTACAATCTTCAGATTCATCCTCTCAACATCTTATATCATGGGGACTTTATCAGTTAATAGTAAGGAGTACTGCCCCTATCATTAATGAACTAATTAATGAACTAATTAATGTTCTTTAGAAAACTCTTGGTTTCCTTAATAATGATTGCAATTTAGTACATAACAATATATGTATCTCATCTTTATATGTGGATAAAGCAGGTATCACATGACCATCATATGATTATCACATGACTGATAATTATTAGGTGAATGGAAATTATCAGGAGTTGAATTCATGTATTCATATTCAGACACCAATGTACCAGTAAAGTCATTAGAATCACTTCGTAAATATGATCCACCAGAATTACTTAAATCATCATCAAGAAAAACTGAAAAATGGTAATGCTCCTACTTTAATTACCACTAATTACCTTTAATTACTTCTAATGATTACTTGTTGTAGGTCTCGTGATATGTGGGGTCTTGGTTGTCTGATATGGGAAATATTTAATGGAACATTAACGCAGAGTTCTAATTTAAAGGACACATCAAAAGTAATATTATAATACATTAAAATATTACATAATTATGTTACATGTATTATAGATTCCTCATCAATTAATATCTAGTTATTGTGAACTAGTCAGTAATAATCCACTCTCTCGACCAAACCCTACATCACTTCTTATCACTCTCAGAGAACATGGAGGGTATCTCTCAAATCCTTTTATTTCTTTGAACCTCAAAATTGAAGAACTACAGGTACTATTAATAACTAGTTACTATTAATAGTAACACTAGATCAATGCATGTTACTATTATTAGTAACACTAATATGTATGTTACTATTAATAATAAGAATTCTGTCATTACTTCTTTAGTTAATGGAGTCTTCTCAGAAGAACAAATTTTTTATTGAACTAAACAAATCATTAGATTTATTTCCTGATAATTTTGCACACTATAAAGTGTTGCCACATTTATTAAATGACTTTGAATTTGGAGGAGCTGGTCCATCAGTACTAGCTCCATTATTAAAAGTTGGCAAGTTACTTAATGAAGATGAATACCAAAGAAAGATAGTTCCCTGTATAGTGAGATCATTTGGATCTAATGATCGTGCTACAAGACTTAACCTTTTACAACAGGTACATGCAATTAGTGTACATGTAATTACATTAATTACATGTATTCCTCCATTAGTTGGATCAATTTATCGATCAATTACAACCATCAGTTATTAATGATCAGTTATTTCCACAACTAGTAACTGGGTTTACTGATACTGTCCCAACAATGAGAGAACAGACTATTAAAGTATATACTAATAATATACTAATAATATACTACTAATATACTTATAATATACTAATAATATACTAACATTATATACTCTCTAGTCTGCACTGTTACTGGCACCAAAACTTAGTGATGCTAACCTTAATAATCAGCTACTGAAATATTTTGCTAAATGCCAACTAGATGAACAGGTAAATCCAGTCTGACCAGTTTTATATTCCTCCATTCATCATTAGCCTGGTATTCGTACTAACACTACAATATGTCTGGGTAAAATAGCCTGTCATCTCAATCCCAAGGTAATCTAATAGATATCAACTACATGTAATAATTGTGTTATATAGACACGTCAAAAAGTGCTAGTGTCAGCATTTACTAGATCTCTTAAAGACCCCTTTGCCCCTGCTCGTAATGCTGGAATTGGTGCATTAGCTGCTACTATATCTGATTATTCACCATCAGATATAGCTACTAGAATATTGCCTATATTATGTCACATGACTATTGATAATGAGAAGACTGTCCGAGTACATGTAGGTTGTGTTATGTAATATATGTATATTACATCATAATGATGTCATAGGCTTTTCAAGTTATTAAGTTGTTCTTAGAAAAACTGGAAAAGAATTCAGAGACAATGATAGCATCAGCTGTTGAAAATAATGAAGCTAGTACAGGTATAGCGAGATATTGGCCACACCCATTTAATTATGTTTAAATAGTAGGGACAACAGCTGGTTGGGCTGGATGGGCTGTTAGTTCTCTCAGTAAATATGTGTCTAGTAAACCAAAGGAGGAAAAAACAGGTTTTTAAAACTGGTTTTAAAACAATTTAATATAATATGTAATTTTAGTATCCATCCCTGTACAAAAAGAGACCATACCCTCTACTACTGAAAAAGCTATTGACGATAATAATGACAGTTGGGAGGTAACCCCTTTAATTAACATATTAATATTGCCTGTAGGACTTAGATAAGCATAAACAAACCACAAGTGAACCACTCACTTCTGGTTGGGATGATGACACTTGGGATGACTTTGAACCTCCACCACCTCCTCTTACATCAAAGTCATCTGCTCCTCTTAAATTAGAGGCTAATAAATCACCTTCACCTGATCTGTTTAAAGATGAAGATTTCTGGTCTAAAATGGCACCACCTCCAGCAACCACCACTAAAAAGAAAGAGAGAACCACACCTCCACCTGTTCCAGCCAGTCTATTTAATGTACAAGAAACTAATGACTGGGGAGACTGGGACGATATGGAGTTCACATCAACTACTGAACAATCTAAGGTAGTACAAACATCTAATATATTATATTGTATTACTTCTCATTAGAAGAGTGAACCACAAGAGACACAGATAATAAAAAGTAAAATAATGTCTGTGATAATTATATATGTATATGTTTTGTATAGAGAGTGAGGGAGATGGTTGGGAATTTGAAGAAGAAGGTTGGGAATCTATGGATACTACTACTGTTAAACCAAAAACATCTATTAATGAAGGTTTAACACGACAAGAACAGTTACAAAAAAGAAGAGAAGAAAGACGATTAAAGCAAGAGGCTGCTAGACAGAAGAAGTCATCTGGAATGGTACTGAAACCAACTGGACTAGGAGCTGTAAAAAAAGACTAACCTTTTAATATTTTATTGATCAATTTGTAATATGTTGGTTGTAGGTTTCATGAAAACATTTAAGATGTAACCTCATACTATTCATAATGATGTTATGGTATAACACCCCTGTTGGTTCTATAGTCAGTTATTATAGTCTCAGGTCATGTCATCCTATTTGTCTAAAATGTATATTTCTTGTTTTAATTTGTCTAAAGTTTGAAATTAGTAGTTAAAGCTATTTGGTAATTTAGTTCTTAATTAACTGTCATTGAAATGTACTATAATAAATTAAATTATAAATATCACTCAAAAATGTATTGCTTTAACCAGTTAAAAATTGTGCTTTGAGCTGTTAAAATATTAGGTAGTATATTGCTGCTATTAAGTAGGTATCCATTGATGATGAGTCATATTTACTACAACTATGGAATCTGTTATTTACTAATAACATATTTCTTTCAAATATTTACACTCAATAAGAACATACAACGTAATGCTTTCTTGCAATCTGATTGGCTAAACTATTTATCTGGATTCAATTTGTATATAACTATATTATTATAATTGTAATGGTATGATTTGATCTGTAGTACTATGAATCCTAACCAAAGAACTACTTGAAGTGCAAGTCTGGTGAATTAATTGGTTCCAAAATTAAATTAAAATTGATATCTGGCTGCCATATGTATATCTGGTGACAGATTGCAGCCATATATCTAGTAGCCCTGCTGACCTTTACTAGATGTATTGCTGCTACTATCTGGTACTAGGTGTATGGCTGGTATCCTCTACATTTGTGGTTACTACCATCTGGTACTAGACAGCCTTATGGCTGCTACTGTCTGCCACCTGATCTAAAGCTACTTGAACCCTGAACGTATCCCTGTTCTCAGATCCTATATAAACCAGTCACCTAAACCAGTCATTTCACACTTCACTTACTGCAACCATTACCTAATCATCAACGTTTCATAAGAGATCAAGATGATACGTTACTTTCTTGCTGTTGCTCTTCTCTTTGTTCTGACATGGTACACAGCTGAGACTGCTGACACTCAGTATTGTTCTGACTGTCTCCGACACGTCATCCCTCGACCAAAGTGTGTATGGTATGTCAGAGCTAGAACCAGAAATTGCAATTGGCTTCAATACAGTACCAGTGCTGACCAGGTTATCCACAATGGTGAGATACCAGTGTATCGTATTCGATGGTTTAATGGACGTTGGTCAAATTATTTTGTTACCGGTTACAATGATCTTGACCCCAAAGTAAATAGACGTAGGACATTTTATTGTAGTGGTAAACCTATCTACTACAACTCTGTGCGTCGTTTGTGGTCTTACTTTTATGATCACACTCACCATTTTCTCTTCTGTGGCAACTTGCGAACTCTCCAAGCATTAGCTGCTGAAAAGGGTACAAAACTTCTTTCAGACTTCGATCCTTCAAAGGATGAGATCACAGATCAAGATATTGAAGACCTTGATAATGACAACAAAGAGACCACTCAAGATGATCACTCCAAAATGTCACCCTCTCAAGATAATGAGCAGACTGAAGAAATGACTCAAGAAGATATCCTTGAGAACTGATGGTTTTAATAACCAGTAACAAACAGTGTATTAATAGGCATTTTAACAAACAGTGTAGTTATAGGCCATTTTATATTTGCTTTGTAGCATTGTTTTTCCTTTTTTTGAAATAGCACATTTCATTGAAATTGTTTTTTCAATCAATATGATCATGTAACATAATGCTTTCTTGCAATCTGATTGGCTAAACTATTATTACTCACAAGAGTACTATGCAATGCTTGACATAGTACTCTCCATGAAGGTTGAGTTGACCCTCTCTGAGTTAACCATAACTTGAGCATTTCCTTACGGCAATCAGTTATTTGTCCTCGACATGAGGACTGTATTTCATCTAGTAATGGTGCTGGTAGTTTAAGAGCTAACCCTAAATCATGCCAATGTGTTTCATAACGTATTGCTTCTAGCACTGCAGTAAAGTTATCTTCATCTGTAGAGAATTTGTAAATAGAAAATATTGTAAATTATTGACTTACAAGTTAGAATTCCATCATCAACATTCATATCACCATAGCAACCAGTATGTTATATTAATAAGAGACAATGGAGGAGCTAATGGTTGGACTTCAAGATTTTCTTTATGACTTTCTTCAATACTTTTAAAAATTTTCTGTAGTTTCTTCTTCATCATCCAATTGGATTCTTGGTCGTTTAACTAATACATCATCTTCAGGAGTACCACCAGAATAAGATTCTTTACATTCACTTGATGAGTCAGTCACATGACTATCAGCTGACTTAAACATACTCTCCATTACTCTTCTAACTTCAGAGTCAGTAGCTTCCATAAGTTGTTGTCATGTTGCCTGAGGTCTAGTCTGTCTCCATTTAACCAACACTTGATATACTTGTTCATAACAATTATGTGGATAAGCATTAACTTTGCCATGTTCCCTTCAGTTCTAACTTCCTGTAATTAAATAAAGCTTGTCTAAAGCCACACCCACTTACTGTTTGATTTGTTCTCATGCCTTAAAGTATGTCCATGAACAACAGGTCTAAAGTTTGAAATTAGTAGTTAAAGCCTTTTGGTAATTTAATTCTTAATTAACTGTCATTAAAATGTACTATAATAAAATAAATATCACTCTAAAATGTATTCTTTTGACCAGTTAAAAATTGCACTGAGCTATTAAAAATATTAGGTAGTATATTGCTGCTATTAAGTAGGTTTCCATTGATGATTAGTCATATTTACTACAACAATGGAATCTGTTATTTACTAATAACATATTTCTTTTCAAATATTTACACTCAGCAAGAACATACAACGTAATCCTTTCTTGCAATCTGATTGGCTAAACTATTTATCTGGATTCAATTTGTATATAACTATATTATTATAATTGTGGTGGTATGATCTGATCTGTAGTACTATGAATCCTAACTAAAGAACTACTTGAAGTGCAAGTCTGGTGAATTAATTAGCTTCAAAATTAAATTAAAAATTGATATCTAGCTGCCATATGTATATCTGGTGACAGATTACAGCCATATATCTAGTAGCCCTGCTGACCTTTACTAGATATATTGCTGCTACTATCTGATACTAGATGTATGGCTGCTATCCTCTACATTTGTGGTTACTACCATCTGGTACTAGACAACCTTATGGCTACTACTGTCTGCCACCTGATGTAAGGCTATTTGAACCCTGAACATATCCCTGTTCTCAGATCCTATATAAACCAGTCATTTCACACTTCACTTACTGCAACCATTACCTAATCATCAACGTTTCATAAGAGATCAAGATGATACGTTACTTTCTTGCTGTTGCTCTTCTCTTTGTTCTGACATGGTACACAGCTGAGACTGCTGACACTCAGTATTGTTCTGACTGTCTCCGACACGTCATCCCTCGACCAAAGTGTGTATGGTATGTCAGAGCTAGAACCAGAAATTGCAATTGGCTTCAATACAGTACCAGTGCTGACCAGGTTATCCACAATGGTGAGATACCAGTGTATCGTATTCGATGGTTTAATGGACGTTGGTCAAATTATTTTGTTACCGGTTACAATGACCTTGACCCCAAAGTAAATAGACATAGGACATTTTATTGTAGTGGTAAACCTATCTACTATAACTCTGTGCGTCGTTTGTGGTCTTACTTTTATGATCACACTCACCATTTTCTCTTCTGTGGCAACTTGCAAAATCTCCAAGCATTAGCTGCTGAAAAGGGTACAAAACTTCTTTCCGACTTCGATCCTTCAAAGGATGAGATCACAGATCAAGATATTGAAGACCTTGATAATGACAACAAAGAGACCACTCAAGATGATCACTCCAAAATGTCACCCTCTCAAGATAATGAGCAGACTAAAGAAATGACTCGAGAAGATATCCTTGAGAACTGATGGTTTTAATAACCAGTAACAAACAGTGTATTAATAGGCATTTTAACATGTAGTTATAGGCCATTTTATATTTGCTTTGTGGTTTTTTGAAATAGCACATTTCATTGAAATAATTGTTTTTTCAATCATTATGATCATGTAACATAATGCTTTCTAGCAATCTGATTGGCTAAACTATTATTACTCACAAGAGTACTACGCAATGCTTGACATAGTACTCTCCATGAAGGTCGAGTTGACCCTCTCTGAGTTAACCATAACTTGAGCATTTCCTTACGGCAATCAGTTATTTGTCCTCGACATGAGGACTGTATTTCATCTAGTAATGGTGCTGGTAGTTTAAGAGCTAACCCTAAATCATGCCAATGTGTTTCATAACGTATTGCTTCTAGCACTGCAGTAAAGTTATCTTCATCTGTAGAGAATTTGTAAATAGAAAATATTGTAAATTATTGACTTACAAGTTAGAATTCCATCATCAACATTTATATCACCATGGCAACCAGTATATGTTATATTAATAAGAGACAATGGAGGAGCTGATGGTTGGACTTCAAGATTTTCTTCATGACTTTCTTCAAGACTGTCTTCTTCTTCAAAATTTTCTGTAGTTTCTTCTTCATCATCTAATTGGATTCTTGGTCGTTTAACTAATACATCATCTTCAGGAGTACCACCAGAATAAGATTCTTTACATTCACTTGATGAGTCAGTCACATGACTATCAGATGACTTAAACATACTCTCCATTACTCTTCTAACTCCAGAGTCAGTAGCTTCCATAAGTTGTTGCCATGTTGCCTGAGGTCTGGTCTGTCTCCATTTGACCAACACTTGATATACTTGTTCATAACGATCATGAGGATAAGCATGAAATATTTGCTCTGACTCCGTTTCCTTTAGTTCTAACCTCCTGGCTAGTAAATTTGGAGTTAGCACACAATTCTCTGCAAATAACTTTAATCCTTCTTCAGGAATTACTTCATCCAATTTGGAAGCCATTTACAAACGAAAGGGGGCGGTGTTTATATTATTACTTTAAATAAAATTTACAATAAAAATGTATTGTAATATTTCATATTTCTAGATTTTTACCAGTGTGTACTTCACAGACTCGCTCAAAATATTGTGGATTAATAAATCCATTCTCATCTCCAGCACATAAAATAACATTGTTTGATGAACGATAAAAATTGAGACCATCTAGCACAAACCACACCCACATAATTAATTAATACTATTAGGGTCATACCTTCTAATGCCTTCTTTAAATTAATATAAATTAATACCTGACATGTAGCTCTCATTCCTACAATAATTATAAAGGATTTCCTTAATTAACATTATAATTTACCACTAATTACACCACTCTCTCCAGGTAAACCAGCTGCAAAATGAACGTGAGTCCTCGCCATACGACTAAGACCCTAAAATAATGCACTGTAATTAAATAAAGCTTGTCTAAGGCCACACCCACTTGATGTTTGATTTGTTCCCACGCCTTAAAGTATGTCCCATGAACAACAACGGGTGCTTCATCAGGTGACATAATGGGGACCAGCTCTAAACCATCCACCTACACATATAATGAAGTCTATAGGTCAAAGGTCATATTAGTACATGTATAGTATGGCCTTGATTAGCTCGTATTTGAGGATGAGGTTCATTTCGAAGCGTAAATCTTTGTTTGGAACAGTTAGCTACAACTCTTTGTACATCAGTTAATGTATAGTCATTTTTTTGAGCATCTCTCAATTGTAAGATATCATCAACATTAATATAGCCACCTAATGACAGGAGTACAACCACAAAACTACATGTAGACTAACCCTCATATATTGTTAACCCTTTTTTTACAGCTCCATGTCGACAAACATAAGACAAGAACTTTGATAATTGAGTATCTCTGCTCTGAGCCTATACCATAGTAACTCCTGATAATTATAATAGTATATATAATTTAGTAAACTTACATTTCTACTTCTCCCTGATGCACTGGCCATTTATAAGGAATGATACTGCAGTAAATTAATTATTCATAATTAGTAGGGACACAATCAACTTACTCATTCCAGCCCAGGCCACAAGTCCTCCAAGTCTATGGTTAGAAAGATGAGTGAATCAAATAAAGAAAACGAGTCTCTTACAAAGAAATGGCTCCATATTGCTGGAGTAGTCACTTTATACTGGTAAGGCCTAATACTGTTAACTTGTGTGGAAGGATCCACCCACTACATGTGTTCATTAGGTTTGTGTCAATATCACTAGTATTTCTCAATAAATATCTTCTCAGCAGTGAAGACCTCAAAGTAACAGACTTATACAAGCCTTTTAATCTTTTATGCTCTCTCTTTCTCTTTAGCTACAAGCTCCAATATTTATTACATTCTCACAATGTGTAATTACAATCATTTGTTTCATATTGTTGGGGGTTACAAGCCAGAAATTTCCCGATGCAATCACGTTCCCAGCACCTGAATACACATTCCATATTGGTTTAAAAGTAATACATTAATTATTAATAAATTAATGGGACATCCTCATTAGGTGTTGCCATTATCAGTGGTATTTGTCTCTATGATTACATTTAACAATTTGACACTCAAATATTTGGGTGTGGCCTTTTACAATGTTGGACGCTCACTCACAACAGTGTTCAATGTGGTGAGTATATTATATATTATGTGTCCATTATTGCTTAATATCCATCCATATTGTTTCCTCATTATTACTTATACATCCATTTTTAGCTCTTATCATTCCTTGTTTTACGACAACAAATATCGATTCGAGTTATTGCATGTTGTTCTTGTATTGTTGCTGGTTTTTTATTGGGAATTAAGGAAGAAGAAAAAAGTGTCCCTGAACTGAGCATACTAGGTGTGGTCTGTGGTGTATTAGCCAGTTTATCAGTGGCACTCTATTCTATTCTAATAAAGCGAACACTTCCGTTAGTTGAAGACAACATTTGGCGATTACAATTATACAACAATATCAATGCTCTTGTTCTACTTGGACCATTAATGATAATATTACAGGAGATACCAGATTTACTAAAGTTTAAACATTGGGCTAGCCCATCGTTTTGGGGATTAATGATAATAGCTGGTGTCTTTGGTATGGCTATTGGATACGTCATGTCACTGCAAATCAAGGTGACCACACCCCTTACACACAATGTTAGCGGAACAGCAAAGGCTTGTTTTCAAACTATTTTAGCCTGCATTATATTTTCTGAGAAGAAGACAACTTGGTGGTGGATGTGTAACTTTATGGTATTAGGTGGATCGTCACTTTATACTTATGTTAAAATGATTGAAATGAAAGACAATACTGGAACCAATAAACCACACCCACTTAATCAAATGGAGGAGTCCACTGAAGAGAATGAAGGCGGAGCATCTAATTAATTAAGATAATGTTTCTTTCATAAAAAAATAGATTTGACCATCAAGTGAACATCCAGTCAACTACAAAAAGAGATAATAATGTATTAATAAAAACTAATAATTGAACTAACCCCTGGTAATTTAGGATGATAATTGACTGTTGAGATGACAGGACTTGGACAAGTTAACTTGTATAATGGAGACAAGTGTCGCAAATCATAAATTACAGCCTAAATTAATGATACATAATGATATTCTTAAGTATTATAAGAATGTCTCATAGTACATTTATACTTACAGCTCTTTCTTCACTACCAGTGGCGATATATCGACCACATGGGCTAAAACTAGTTGTAACTTGTTGAGACCGGTTTTGAAAACTTGTATACCATCTTACACATCTGTATTATCACATATATATTTAGTTAAGTGTGACTCCACCCACTTTTGAGTTCGAATGTCCCATAATTTAATACCATCATTAACTGATGATGTCATAAATATGTCATATGTTTCAGAGACACATTCAGTGAACTTTGACCCCTACCATGTACAAGATGTAATTATGTATCGTACAAGATGTAATTATATATTGTATTACATGTAATTATGTATTGTATTACATGTAATTATCTTTGGTTTTACTTTGTTTTGAGTTATCCAATGGACTGGTTTTAAGTGGGCATTACTCTGAGACCACACCCCCTGAGTTGTATTCATATCATAAACATTTAAAGCTCGATTAGACCCAGCTGTTAAAACAAGATCTATAAACTAGTTAAAGAAACCCTATGAGTGCCATTTGTCTAATCCTATTTTACCTACTTCTTTCACAATTGTGTCAACTTGCCTAAAATATATTAATTTACTTAATTTAAATACATTTATAATTACAACTATATTATTTATTTATCATTTCTTACATTAACAACTTTAGGCAAGTTGATATAAATGTGTAAAAAGTAGACAAAGGAATCAGGCGAAATTGGAATATCCTAAAACCTGTTTTACTACTTGTAGTTGCTATGACAACTTGGATACATGAATGAAACTCGTTAATACAAGAGAGAGCTGTAATTGAGTGGGTGGAGTCATCAACCAATGAAGTTACTAACTTATAATGACTTTTATTCTGATACCTAAAAAGATAATTAAGTGGGTGTGGTCATACACCAAAAAATACCTCTTAATATCGTCAGTAGTACTAGTATCAATATAATACTTGTACATGTACAATGTATTAGTACATGTTAACAATATGAACTTGTCCAAATAATAAAATGAGATATGTTGTAGTTCATTAGGAAAGGGAGGGTTCCCCTAATAACAGATTAATTAATAATAATTAATGTTATTAATTAAAAGAGCTCACAGTTTTGTCTTGTTTAAAATTATGTTGTAAGTGATTTAGTGTCATGAGAGGTCGTCCATTAGTAGATGACCAGAGATAAGCTGTTCTATCAGCTGAACAAGACAGTAACAATGAATTACTATGACTCCAGGCCACGCCCCTGACACACCCATCATGACCTTGTAACAATGATTGTTGCGGAGATGTCAAATTAGTTGTTTTAAAGAGATAAATAAAGGGGCTACCTCCAATACAAGTAAATTGAGACCCATTGTCTGTTTAAAACCAATGACATCATCATGATGTAAGACATTATATTTACTATTAAAAGACGATTGGACAGGTCTATCATTGATAGTAACATTACTGACTATATCACTATTAGCCAGTAAACTATATCAAAGTTATATATAGTTACATCATCTGTGACAGATATTGTACCTTGACGTCTCCTTAATTACTGGTGGGTGTGGTTTACTGCCTGATGGTTGCTTAGGAACAGATTTGACTTGAGGTTTAAATAAGGTCATCCTAAATAAGATATTAATTAGTGATGGGAGGAGTTTATTACCTAGGAGACTGAGAATAACCTGATGATTTCACTTTAGACTTAAATGTGACAGCTTGATCATGAATACCGCCTCCTTCTAAATATGAATAATTCATAAGCATTTATGTCTTCACTTACTAGTTTTAGAAACAGGTTTAGTACTATCAGTACGAGGAATTAATTCAGCTTTCAATGGAGAATTTTTAACCAACAATTCGCTAAAAAAGATTATTTGGTTAACCACACCCCTTTAATTAACTCCACCCCCATACCTAGAGAGTACTGACAGACCAATTGAACTAAGTCGATGATATATTGCTAATTTTAATACAGTGATAGTAGAATCCAATAATGATTGAATAGAACATAATACCTATTAATATAATATATATATAGTTAATATAAAGAACATATACCTCATTAGTAGAGATGACTTTAAAATTACCAGTAGATAATAATAAGTGATGAGTGGTTCCTATAATAAATATATTAATTACCTCATTATTATTAGAGGGTGTGTAACCCATACCTGTGTCATAATAAGATACCGCTTCTCCCGTCAATGCATTAATTAGTAATACTCCTTTATTAGTAAGTATTAATAAATATAATATATTTGATATTAGATCACTAATGACAGGGACATATATAGGAGGTGTGGCTATCATATAATTACCGATAATAAGATGATGCTATTTCCATGATGGGTGTGGTTACTGACAGGAATGTCAAGGCTAAACATGATACCCGCTTATCAATCAGTGGATCATTAAATGAGGACGTCCCTAATAAATTAACTTAATTAGTAAAAAGTAGCTATTATTTACCATCATCTCCATATTTTCTTAAAAGGCATTCAATATCCATGTGACGTATTAACGGACACTGTCCCTTATAAGGTAATTCATACAGATATAACTATATAGAGTATCATAGAATGACCATTGTAATAGAACATCACAGTACCTTACTATCAGGACTGCTTATTGCAATGTACTGATCATTAATTGCTATATTATTAAATTGAGAGAGGGTACTAACATTAGTCAATACTCTATTCTCAATTATATTCCATATCTAAAGAAAATATAATATTAAATAAAATAAAATGACTTACTTTAAACGTCCTATCATCAGAGACTGTAATGAGGGAGGTGGGGTCACTTGGTACGAAACATGAACATGTAATATTAGCTAGATGACCCTGTAATTCATTCACTAATGAACATGTCTGTATTAATAATAAGTATTAATACTAAATATTACATATAATGTTAGAATGTCTTACCTTAATATCAATAATATAACATATGTTACCACTGCATAGAGCTACGTAATCAATGGGGCTACTGAAACATGCATAGGTGATGTCATTATGACAACATGTAATTTGTTTT
Organism: Xestospongia muta; assembly: GCA_963693285.1. Taxonomy (NCBI): domain Eukaryota; kingdom Metazoa; phylum Porifera; class Demospongiae; order Haplosclerida; family Petrosiidae; genus Xestospongia; species Xestospongia muta. Next base: position 136,800 of record OY848925.1, read on the forward strand.
GTTGTTACTAAAATTATAACATAGTTCAATTGTATTTTAAAATATACAATACCTGATTTAGAAGGTGGGAGACACACCTCCAGTTCCCATAGCAACATACAATCTGCAGAGACTGACAACAACCAATGAGAGTTGTCACTAACTGTCAGCAATGATATTGAAGTTTTATGGCCTTCCAAAACAGCTAATGGCTGCAAAGAAATATAGGGTGTGGCTCAGTAAAGTATTATAGATGGTACCTCTGTTGAACTCTCTCCTGACAATGACCATAGGAGAATTTCCCACTGAACAAAACCGACAGAGACAAGGAGTGTGTCTCCTTTAACTTGAGCTAACACACTAAGACCACCAACTCTATTATTTGAAAATACATTAGTGACATCCATGGAGGTTGTTAAAGGATAGTTGCAATATCACTAGGGGTTAAAAATAAATCTAAATTTAGTATCAATATTGTGACGTCTTACTATTAATAGATAATATTCACAAGACAGTAATGTGACTGCATTCAATGGGTGTGTCACCAAGACAGTGTCAGATGAACACACAGTGAATCATGTCAGCTCAAGTTTATAATGTCCCAGTTATTCTTCCTGATATGAGGAAAGAAGAATCTATTAGACAAGTGGTTGATGCTCTAGAATACCTTGATGCTGTAGCCAATGATATTTTCAATCGTATCAGTTTCCGGGTTGCTGAAAATAGGGATCAACTTACTGCCATTAATAACAGAATAAATGTAGCACAAGCTAAAATTGATAAAATCAGAAACTCAAGTAGCAAAGCTACTAGAGTATTTTCCCCACCCAAATACCCAGCCCCTAATAAATTAGAAGATTATTACACTGTATTTCGAGATGTTGATCCAATGTTACAAAAAGTGCGTAAAAATAAAGCACCTGTACATTCTCGATTTCAAGAGGTCACTCATGATACACTTCGTTTAAAGACAAAACATTTTAATATCAAATTAGCTAGCGAAAAGAAAACGAGAGAGGGTGTAATAATGGATGACCCAGAACAATTAGGAGAGGGACTTGGGAGTCTACCACGTCACTTACCATCAGTTAGTTCTCTCTTGTTATTTGATACTAGTGAAAACCCTTATAAAAAATACGTCCTCCTTGACCCATTATCTGGGGCACAGATCAAAACTCGTGACAAACTAGAAGAGAAAGAAAATGAACTTGCTGAGGCCCCAAGCAGTATTTTACATGGTGAACAGCTTGAACGAGGTCCACAAGATAGTACAATATACCAACCAGTTATGCCTGATTTACCAGAACTTGAGGTACCAGTATCCCTCCCATTTTTAGCCCACATTGCTGATGACATAGCATATACTGCTGATCTAGGACCATCAATAGCACCTTCATTAGCTAACACTGCCTTACCAGATTTACCTAACTTAGCTGATCCAACAATTACAGATGGTGGTCAACCTCCTCCTCCGCCTCCACCTCCTCCTTCTGATGGTAGGATAATTCCTCTAATTGTCATTATACCTAATTTATAAATTTATTAGGTGGTGCTCCTCCTCCACCCCCTCCTCCCCCACCACCTCCTGCACCCATGACCACACCTCCTTTACCTCTTGTAGATTCTGGTTAGTCCCTATTGATTTATTTATCTTATTTATTCATCCATTTCTCTAGATGGAGAGGAGGACAATGAACCTCCTTCACAACCTCAAGATGTCCCTGTTGTGGATGATGGTAGAGCTAATTTAATGGAAGCTATCCGTAAAGCGGGTGGAGCTGGTAAAGCTGGTCTTAAAAGTGCTAAACATCGTAAAATGGAGAGAAAAGCTAAAAAAGAAGAACAGGCTACCTCTTCACCAGGTGACTTGTTAGGTGACTTATCAGCAGCTTTGGGGCGTAGGAGAAAAGCTATGAGTGGACGAGATAAGAAAGATGATGCTCCTAACACTGGAGGAGGTAGTATGATGGATAAAGTGGCTGCTATGATCCCAGCCCCACCCCCACCTCAAGGGGGTGGAGGGGAGAGTGACAATGAATCTGGCGGAGAAGGAGGCGGGGACTGGTAATTATTTTATTTCAAACTTTAGTGTGAGACTTGAATGTTATTATAACCAGAAAATTAATGAATTAATAATTAATGTTTTTTATACATTTCAAGAAATTGTTGAACACTTCGTACAGGCATGTGACAAGCATATGACTTGACTCTTAAGTTACGATCATCAGTTAAAAGTACGACACTATGCACTTCAGAAACCCCACCCCCTTCTTGAGATAAATGGGCAGGGTCGACACGCTCATGTAATTCGACACAGGATTCTAAAATGATGTCATCATTTGTCGACTATAAGGAAAACAGAACAAAATATTTGTTTGTACTTTACACATACATACATTATATACGTGTATTAACTTTAAATATATTGGCAATGTTGTATAAAACATTGGCTAGTGAAGTGTACGTGAGAATTACTAGGAGTTTATCTTCTAAGAGTATAGTATTTCATTAATAGTAATTAGTAGTAACTTACTCTGTCAGCTATTTCCTCAGAGCTCAATAGTAAAGATGATAATAAGCTACCTTGAGAAGTAAGGGCTTTTAAATTAGGACTACCAGTCGCCATTTTTTCTCTAATATACTCAACAGCCTCACTAAAAATTATTAATAATAGTTTCAACAATAAACCTGGTCTTCTTACAGGGCTAACTGGTCTACAGAACCTGTTTGACTAGTTTTACCCTCCAAAGTACCTTTACTTAACCCTTCCAGTTCTCCAATAACTAAACAATAATAATATTAAATAATACAATAATTACATACTGACCAGTTAAAGAGACAGCTATCACAAAATGTCCACTTTCAAATAACTCTCTCAAATATTTCAGATAATTCACAAAACAGTTGGTATCTGGTATAAGATACCGAGGTTTAATGACCACTTCTATCTTTGCCTTTTTAACTTCATCTAACAATGTCTATACAAACCATTATTCAATACATTATACAATATATTATACTTGTGATATTTTTTCATGTTGTTTATGATGTTCTAATTGTTGTGATAGCCTCTCTTTCTCCAACTATAAATAATTATAATAAACATTATATTATCATAACAGTTTGTGTTACTTTTAATTGCTGTATCTCAGGTGATTGATTAACATCATTAACACTAGGGACATCCTCATTTTTAACTGGAACATCTTCATCTGGTTCATCAACAACAATAGTTACTTCAACTTGCTTTTGTGGCAATTCATGAATATTAAATAGATTGCTAGTACTATCATAATGTAGTATGTTAGGTAATATACTATTAATATCAGTTAGTACTGATATCATAGTATAATGAAGGAGTGAACATCTTGAAAGTGTCTGGTAATAGAGTTGCTAAATGGACAGATGCCTAGGTAAAATGGATGAATGAGTAATTTATATCTTACTTCTTCAGTTAGTGTATTAAGATCAGGAATTGGTAACGTCTCTTCAAATGTCACATTTGTCAAACTAGTTAAACAGGAAAAACCAGCTAACATTTTATCCTCCCAGTATTTGGAACAACTCAATGTAGCAGATGCTATAAGGTCATGTGACTATTATGCAATGTCATGTGACCCATGTACCTGGAATAGGTAATTTAAGAGGCAATATTTGTTGACTAATATTGACAACTTCACTTAGTTCTGCTAAAAATTTCCAAAGGCTAAATAATTAATAATAAATTAATTAATAGTCAATTATTAAAGGCTTACTCTAGGTCAATGACATTACGTGAGTTCACAGATTCAAATAACATTGCGTGGGTGGATAGCCACATAAGCCACACCCTCAATGATGGCAGTACTAAAGATAACTTGTTTAGAGTAATTTTTAAAGAGTCATTGATGTCATCACAAGGTTCTTGAATCTGAAGTGCTTTGTGACAAAATTTTAAGAGACTAGTTAAAAAATTCAGACCAGCAGATAGAGCAAGACTTAAATTAACACTTTGACTGTGAACATCATCTGAAATACACGAGTTACTATGACAACAACAATAGGAGATAGTACAGCATACCAGTATTTTCTATAATATGATGAATAGTGGAGATAGATATAGCTGTCATTTTAAGGAATTTAGAACTATCATGATTTGTAATGACTTCAAGATAGATGTCCAGTATTGTTAATAATTCAGTCAGAGCAGTGGGAAATTGACCAATACTAATAAATAATTAATAATATAATTACTAGGGGCATGAAAACTTACTCAATTTTAGTGAATAGTTTACTGTGTACAATAAGAAACCAATTAGTGAATTTCCGAGATAACTATATTATATAATAAAATCACATGACATCGTATGACAGTCACATGATACCTCTGGTGGTTCCAACTGATACAAATATTGGTTATCATCTATTATGGGTGCGGCTTCATGACCCGGCATATACCACACCTCTGACCGATAGTATTCATTAGTACTTTTTGACGACTTTATCTTTGTCACTGATTTCTTCTCATCTTCTTGTGCCTAATAAAATTATAAAACTCTTAATTATAGGGGTAGCCTCACTTTTTTAGTAGTTTCCTTAAATAAACCCATTAAACTATCATATGCTGAAAGAATTGAGTTTTTTGTCCATAAACTGCGAACATAATAATAAAAAGCATCAAGTCGTCGATGCTAAAAGAAAAACATTATTGATTTAGTGGAAAACCACACCTACTGCATTAATTGCAATTACAGCCAATTGATTATAGGGTTTGCCATCTTTAGGAACCAGGAGTTGAGCTTTCAAATAATAACTATTGATAACTTATTAATAACTAGAGAGAAGAACAACACTTACTTTCTTGGATTAGACCAATCAGGTATCTGCTGGAGATCCTCAAAATATCGGTTCAGATCTCCAAGAACAATGTAACAATGATGAATTAAATGTACACCGGCTTTTACCTAAATTATTTACAATGTAAAATATATTAATTTAATAAAGGTACTAACTTGATGTAAGTGAGTTCGTGATGAATACTCTAGTTTTCCATGAAATAGAATGCTTAACTCAAAGTGACCTTGTTCTTGACAAAGTGTTACAAGATTTGTATAAAACTGGATACACTTCCTCAAAAAAGAACATAAATCTGCTTCTAATGCTGTGGAGGAAAACATCTATGTTTATCTCTTTAATTAATAATCACCTGATTTTATTACAGGGGGGTGTTCTTGTTTATAAAACTTGCGCAATTTCTCAATGATCCGATAATGACATGATCGCCATATTTTGGCAACAATGTCATTTTTACACGATATATCAAATTGAACTTTAACCATTTGATAAGTTACTTTCTCCACCCGACTACTATATAATAAAATAATCATTAATTATTTAATTCTATTATTTTTCTAACACAATTACCAAGTGTCAATAATTTCTTCTAACAGGTCACTGGCACCTTTCCAAATACTACATAATTTGTCAAGACGTTTTTCAATATCTCTCCACTCTGTCCATAATATGTCCCAGTCGTTATCTTCAGATTCTTTAGGTTTTAATAGCCGACCACGCCCCCGACCATGAGTCCTCAATTCATGATGACGAGTATCTTTCTGTCGTTGTTCTAGTGGTATATCTCTATGTACCACCCCACGAGGATGACCTTGTCCTTCGTCCCTTGATTCCAATGTGTCTTGTCTTCTATTAATAACCAGCATCTTTTGTTTGGTGTCATGATTCGAGGGGTCTGAAAATTTCTTACTTCTTTCTACTAATTGTTCATAACTCACTCTGAATACAGGAACACTGGTCTCCTCATCTGATGCCATTATTCAAGGAAAACAATTTTTGTTGCGCAAGCGCAGTTCATTTTTGCTAGCGCCGCCGATCGATTTCACGGAAGAGACCTAATAACCTGTGATCTAATGATGCAGTTATTGTACTAGAGTCGAACAAGTTTTCTTCGAAGATCAAGACTACTATTTACTTTTAAAAGCATTGTTTTACTGAAATACTACTCTTATTCTTGTTGATGGATGAAAAGAGACCTATTCTACAGCTAGCACAGTTCCAGACACTTGATAAAGTCTACAATGTTTACTTCTGATGATCGCCGTATGGCGTATTTAGTACAACCTCCACCGAGCATCTAATTAATTAAGATAATGTTTCTTTCATAAAATAGATTTGACCATCAAGTGAACATCCAGTCAACTACAAAAAGAGATAATAATGTATTAATAAAAACTAATAATTGAACTAACCCCTGGTAATTTAGGGTGATAATTGACTGTTGAGATGATAGGACCCGGACAAGTTAACTTGTATAATGGAGACAAGTGTCGCAGATTATAAACTACAGCCTAAATTAATGATACATAATGATATTCTTAAGTATTATAAGAATGTCTCATAGTACGTTTATACTTACAGCTCTTTCTTCACTACCAGTGGCAATATATCAACCACATGGGCTAAAACTAGTTGTAACTTGTTGAGACCGGTTTTGAAAACTTGTATACCATCTTACACATCTGTATTATCACATATATATTTAGTTAAGCATGACTCCACCCACTTTTGAGTTCGAATGTCCCATAATTTAATACCATCATTAACTGATGATGTCATAAATATGTCATATGTTTCAGAGACACATTCAGTGAACTTTGACCCCTACCATGTACAAGATGTAATTATGTATTGTATTACATATGTTACCACTGCATAGAGCTACGTAATCAATGGGACTGCTGAACCATGTATAGGTAATGTCATTATGACAACATGTAATTTGTTTTGTTGTTACTAAAATTATAACATAGTTCAATTGGATTTTAAAATCTACAATACCTGATTTAGAAGGTGGGAGACACACCTCCAGTTCCCATAGCAACATACAATCTGCAGAGACTGACAACAACCAATGAGAGTTGTCACTAACTGCCAGCAATGATATTGAAGTTTTATGACCTTCCAAAACAGCTAATGGCTGCAAAGAAATATAGGGTGTGGCTCAGTAAAGTATTATAGATGGTACCTCTGTTGAACTCTCTCCTGACAATGACCATAGGAGAATTTCCCACTGAACAAAACCGACAGAGACAAGGAGTGTGTCTCCTTTAACTTGAGCTAACACACTAACACCACCAATTCTATTGTCTGAAAATAAATTAGTGACATCCATGCAGGTTGTTAAAGGGTAGTGGCAATATCACTAGGGGTTAAAAATAAATCTAAATTTAGTATCAATATTGTGACGTCATACTATTAATAGATAATATTCACAAGACAGAAATGTGACTGCATTCAATGGGTGTGTCACCAAGACAGTGTCAGATGAACACACAGTGAATCATGTCAGCTCAAGTTTATAATGTCCCAGTTATTCTTCCTGATATGAGGAAAGAAGAGTCTATTAGACAAGTGGTTGATGCTCTAGAATACCTTGATGCTGTAGCCAATGATATTTTCAATCGTATCAGTTTCCGGGTTGCTGAAAATAGAGATCAACTTACTGCCATTAATAACAGAATAAATGTAGCACAAGCTAAAATTGATAAAATCAGAAACTCAAGTAGCAAAGCTACTAAAGTATTTTCCCCACCCAAATACCCAGCCCCTAATAAATTAGAAGATTATTACAGTATATTTCGAGATGTTGATCCAATGTTACAAAAAGTGCGTAAAAATAAAGCACCTGTACATTCTCAATTTCAAGAGGTCACTCATGATACACTTTGATCCAACAATTACAGATGGTGGTCAACCTCCTCCTCCGCCTCCACCTCCTCCTTCTGATGGTAGGATAATTCCTCTAATTGTCATTATTCCTAATTTATAAATTTATTAGGTGGTGCTCCTCCTCCACCCCCTCCTCCCCCACCACCTCCTGCATCCATGACCACACCTCCTTTACCTCTTGTAGATTCTGGTTAGTCCATATTAATTTATTTATCTTGTTTATTCATCCATTTCTCTAGATGGAGAGGAGGACAATGAACCTCCTCCACAACCTCAAGATGTCCCTGTTATGGATGATGGTAGAGCTAATTTAATGGAAGCTATCCGTCAAGCTGGTGGAGCTGGTAAAGCTGGTCTTAAAAGTGCTAAACATCGTAAAATGGAGAGAAAAACCAAAAAAAGAACAGACTACCTCTTCACCAGGTGACTTATCAGCAGCTTTGGGACGTAGGAGAAAAGCTATGAGTGGACGAGATAAGAAAGATGATGCTCCTAACACTGGAGGAGGTAGTATGATGGATAAAGTGGCTGCTATGATCTCAGCCCCACCCCCACCTCAAGGGGGTGGAGGGGAGAGTGACAATGAATCTGGCGGAGAAGGAGGCGGGGACTGGTAACTATTTTATTTCAAACTTTAGTGTGAGACTTAAATGTTATAATAGCCAGAAAATTAATGAATTAATAATTTAGGTTGTTTATACATGTTAAGAAATTGTTGAACACTTCGTACAGGCATGTGACAAGCATGTGACTTGACTCTTAAAATACGATCATCAGTTAAAAGTACGACGCTATGCACTTCAGAAACACCACCCCCTTCTTGAGCTAAATGGACAGGGTCGACACGCTCGTGTAATTTGACACAGGATTCTAAAATGATGTCATCATATGTCGACTATAAGGAAAACAGAACAAAATATTTGTTTGTACTTTACACATACATACATTATATACGTGTATTAACTTTAAATATATTGGCAATGTTGTATAAAACATTGGCTAGTGAAGTGTACATGAGAATTACTAGGAGTTTATCTTCTAAGAGTATAGTATTTTATAATTAGTAGTAATTAGTAGTAACTTACTCCGTCAGCTATTTCCTCAGAGCTAAATAGTAAAGATGATAATAAGCTACCTTGAGAAGTAAGGGCTTTTAAATGAGGACTACCAGTTGCCATTTTTTCTCTAATATACTCAACGGCCTCACTAAAAATTATTAATAACAGTTTCAACAATAAACCTGGTCTTCTTACAGGGCTAACTGGTCTACAGAACCTGTTTGACTAGTTTTACCCTCCAAAGTACCTTTACTTAACCCTTCCAGTTTTCCAATAACTAAACAATAATAATATTTAATAATACAATTAATTACATACTGACCAGTTAAAGAGACAGCTATCACAAAATGTCCACTTTCAAATAACTCTCTCAAATATTTCAGATAATTCACAAAACAGTTGGTATCTGGTATAAGATACCGAGGTTTAATGACCACTTCCATCTTTGCCTTTTTGACTTCATCTAACGATGTCTATACAAACCATAATTCAATACATTATACAATATATTATACTTGTGATGTTTTTTCATGTTGTTTCTGATATTCTAATTGTTGTGATAGCCTCTCTTTCTCCAACTATAAATAATTATAATAAACATTATATTATCATAACAGTTTGTGTTACTTTTAATTGCTGTATCTCAGGTGATTGATTAGCATCATTAACACTAGGGACATCCTCATTTTTAACTGGAACATCTTTATCTGGTTCATCAATAACAATAGTTACTTCAACTTGCTTTTGTGGCAATTCATGAATATTAAATAGATTGCTAGTACTATCATAATGTAGTATGTTAGGTAATATACTATTAATATCAGTTAATACTGATATCATAGTATAATGAAGGAGTGAACATCTTGAAAGTGTCTGATAATAGAGTTGCTAAATGGACAGATGCCTAGGTAAAATGGATGAATGAGTAATTTATATCTTACTTCTTCAGTTAGTGTATTAAGATCAGGAATTGGTAACGTCTCTTCAAATGTCACATTTGTCAAACTAGTTAAACAGGAAAAACCAGCTAACATTTTATCCTCCCAGTATTTGGAACAACTCAATGTAGCAGATGCTATAAGGTCATGTGACTATTATGCAATGTCATGTGACCCATGTACCTGGAATAGGTAATTTAAGAGGCAATATTTTTTGACAAATATTGACAACTTCACTTAGTTCTGCTAAAAATTTCCAAAGGCTAAATAATTAATAATAAATTAATTAATAGTCAATTAATAAGGGCTTACTCTAGGTCAATGGCATTACGTGAGTTCACAGATTCAAATAACATTGCGTGGGTGGATAGCCACATAAGCCACACCCTCAATGATGGCAGTACTAAAGATAACTTGTTTAGAGTAATTTTTAAAGAGTCATTGATGTCATCACAAGGTTCTTGAATCTGAAGTGCTTTGTGACAAAATTTTAAGAGACAAGTTAAAAAATTGAGACCAGCAGATAGAGCAAGACTTAAATTAACATTTTGACTGTGAACATCATCTGAAATACACGAGTTACTATGACAACAACAAGAGATAGTACAGCATACCAGTATTTTCTATAATATGATGAATAGTGGAGATAGATATAGCCGTCATTTTAAGGAATTTAGAACTATCATGATTTGTAATGACTTCAAGATATATGTCCAGTATTGTTAATAATTCAGTTAGGGCGGTGGGAAATTGACCAATACTAATAAATAATTAATAATATAATTACTAGGGGCATGAAAACTTACCCAATTTTAATGAATAGTTTACCATGTACAATAAGAAACAAATCAGTGAATTTCCGAGATAACTATATTATATAATGACATCACATGACATCATATGACAGTCACATGATACCTCTGGTGGTTCCAACTGATAAAAATCTTGCTTATCATCTGTTATGGGTGTGGCTTCATGACCCGGCATATACCACACCTCTGATATATAGTGTTCATTAGTACTCTTTGACGACTTTATCTTTGTCACTGATTTCTTCTCATCTTCTTGTGCCTAATAAAATTATAAAACTCTTAATTATAGGGGTAGCCTCACTTTTTTAGTAGTTTCCTCAAATAAACCCATTAAGCTATCATACGCTGAAAGAATTGAGTTTTTTGTCCATAAACTGCGAACATAATAATAAAAAGCATCAAGTCGTCGATGCTAAAAGAAAAACATTATTGCTTTAGTGGAAAACCACACCTACTGCATTAATTGCAATTACAGCCAATTGATTATAGGGTTTGCCATCTTTAGGAACCAGGAGTTGAGCTTTCAAATAATAACTATTAATAACTTATTAATAACTAGAGAGAAGAACAACATTTACTTTCTTGGCTTAGACCAATCAGGTATCTGCTGGAGATCCTCAAAATATCGGCTCAGATCTCCAAGAACAATGTAACAATGGTGAATTAAATGTACACCGGCTTTTACCTAAATTATTTACAATGTAAAATATATTAATTTAATAAAGGTACTAACTTGATGTAGATGAGTTCGTGATGAATACTCTAGTTTTCCATGAAATAGAATGCTTAACTCAAAGTGACCTTGTTCTTGACAAAGTGTTACAAGACTTGTATAAAACTGGATACACTTCCTCAAAAAAGAACATAAATCTGCTTCTAATGCTGTGGAGGAAAACATTTATGTTTATCTCTTTAATTAATAATCACCTGATTTTATTACAGGGGTGTGTTCTTGTTTATAAAACTTGCGCAATTTCTCAATGATCTTATAATGACATGATCGCCATATTTTGGCAACAATGTCATTTTTACACGATATATCAAATTGAACTTTAACCATTTGATAAGTTACTTTCTCCACCCGACTACTATATAATAAAATAATCATTAATTATTTAATTCTATTATTTTTCTAACACAATTACCAAGTGTCAATAATTTCTTCTAACAGGTCACTGGCACCTTTCCAAATACTACATAATTTGTCAAGACGTTTTTCAATATCTCTCCACTCTGTCCATAATATGTCCCAGTCGTTATCTTCAGATTCTTTAGGTTTTAATAGCCGACCACGCCCCCGACCATGAGTCCTCAATTCATGATGACGAGTATCTTTCTGTCGTTGTTCTAGTGGTATATCTCTATGTACCACCCCACGAGGATGACCTTGTCCTTCGTCCCTTGACTCTAATGTGTCTTGTCTCCTATTATTAACCAGCATCTTTTGTTTGGTGTCATGATTCGAGGGGTCTGAAAATTTCTTACTTCTTTCTACTAATTGTTCATAACTCACTCTGAATACAGGAACACTGGTCTCCTCATCTGATGCCATTATTCAAGGAAAACAATCTTTGTTGCGCATGCGCAGTTCATTTTTGCTAGCGCCGCCGATCGATTTCACGGAAGAGACCTCCCTCGTATTTATTTTACGATATTCATTAGCGTTCCTTTATAGTTCTGACAGCAACTTTAGCTTTAGGACATTTTGTCTGTCAAAAGTTCTAATTTGTCGCTATTGTTACGTACTAATAACCTGTGATCTAATGATGCAGTTATTGTACTAGAGTCGAACAAGTTTTCTTCGAAGATCAAGACTACTATTTAGTTTTAAAAGCATTGTTTTACTGAAATACTACTCTTATTCTTGTTGATGGATGAAAAGAGACCTATTCTACAGCTAGCACAGTTCCAGACACTTGATAAAGTCTACAATTTTTACTTCTAATGATCGCCGTATGGCGTATTTAGTACAACCTCCACCGAGGTATCTGCCTATGGCTCCTTGGCAGTCTCCTGCCGGTATTGGAGGTCCCTTTCATCTCCATCATCAACTACCAACACCCTGTTCTCCTCTTAGATCTCCTAGTCTTGTCTCGCCATTCCATTCAGCAGATACACCAACTTCTCCAAGCCTTCAACCACCAACAACGCCAACAACATCATCAGCTACATCGCCAGTCAAAACTTCAGTCAAAAGAACTAGAAGAAAGCGCTGTGGTGTCTGTACGGGTTGTCGAAGAACTGAAAACTGTGGCCGATGTGTTGTCTGTACAAATCCTAACTCAACTAACACCGTCTGCAAGCAAAGGCGATGCGAATTCCTTCTACAAAGGCCTTCAGCTCAAGTAAGTAGTGTTGTAACCACTGTCTATTGTATTATAAGTGGATTTGTCCCCAAAGAATTGGAACACTTGAATAACTCAACATCAATAAACATACAGTTATGTCCTTCAGCTACAAACCTTTCTATATACCACACCCTAATCCTTTCTATATTGGCCATAAGGGGAAGCCCCTCTGGCATCGGAATCCCAAATACAATATATTTAAATTAACATAGAGAGGGATTGTGTGGGTGAAGAGACAATAGATTCTATGACATCATTGTCTATACATAGTGCTCTATACGACTAATTATAGAGTAGCGTTCACACTAGACTTAATGTAATAACACTTTATTTTACGTGTTTCCTTATTACGCTATTGTGTGTGTTGTTATTGTCCACTGTTTGTGCTATTGAATTTCCTAGAAAATTCCCATTTGTCAACATTTTTCATTTTGCCTTATATCTCTCTTTCACCAATGTGAATTCCCAGTAGAATGGTAGAGCATTAAAAATATAGATTATATAATTTGGAGAGATAAAGTATTTCAGTTCTTATTTGCTGATAATGTCAAAACATTTAACACTAATTCTTGGACCATGATATGTAAAGTGGCTTAAATCAGCTGATTATGAATAGACACCTTTAGAACTGTGTGCACCTCCCAACTTAGCCCCGCCTGGTTAGGTCATAGGTTACCTTGGTAATGATATTTACAACTGTGGTATGCTTCTAGTTGTGGTCTTCTCTCTTTACAGAGCTCAGCCACACTAAATGGGGTACATCTCAATGGTAGCATTACTCCAACACATGAAACCCTTACTTCCATCCCAGAGACAGGCTCTCAAAATGGACAATATTCATTCCATAATACCCTGGATAGAATCAGATCAGAGGAGCTCTCATTTCATGAAAGAGTAAGTTATATGGCATTGTATGAATTGACTTATACTCCTCCTGTGATATCAAAGTGACTGCACTTATGTACTTCAAACTGTCATCATTTCTTGTCATCTACTACATTTCTATGGCTTTGTTGGCACAAATATGACCAAAGCAATAAGATCTAAGTTAATGTTAATTTTATGAGTTTAAATAACCAAGATTGTTAGTTTTTATAAAGTGTGTCTAGTCACAAACAATACGTAAACAGACTTGAATTTTGACGTTCTAATTGTTATTTTACTGCAGTTTTCTCCTCCTGTGAAGAAAAGAAAGAAAACTACTGGTGTTTCAAAAGTATCCACTAAAGAGCCTCCACCTTGTGGTTGTCCAGGTGTGTGGGTGACATCCTTACATATCTAATTCAAAAAGAACAAACTATTAGTACAAAGAGATTGTATTTTAAATCTCCCACATTCTAATCCTTATGAACTTTTTATTAGAAATGCAACATTCTTTCTGATGTGTATAATTCATCACATACCATTTAGTGTAGGAGATTGTACTCTCAAGTTATGAGAGTACATCATCCCACATGGTATCCTTATTAGCCTTAAATTTCCCGCCAATTTAAAGTCACCTGACGCACTCATAGCAACAATTTCATTATGCCCTTTTAAATACAGACAAGATTGCATTTGGTATCAATTAACCTTTGTTATAATATTAGTGATAATCTTGGGAATAGTTACATATGTTTCCATACAAACTGTTGTAGTGAATATCTGTAGAGACACATCATCTGTTGAGCTATTTAGTCCAGTAGACTATACATTAATACAACAATTATTCTCTACATATTAGGACTAGATGAAGGTCATTATTATACCCATCTTGGTGCTGGAGCATCCCCTGAAGACTTACGTCAAAAATTAGAAGAACGGTCAGTCAATTTTTTACAACATTGTCGTTAATCATTGTTATTTTATTTTTAGATTTAAAGTCACTGGAAATCAGATTCGTATGCTAGAGGTAAATATAACAGTATAAGTATCCAACATAGTGCTGTCACAGACACGTGTCGATTAGTATCTATATTAGGTCATCACAGCTTTGGTATGATAACTATGTACCAGCTGATCTCTCACAAATACTGATGTCTGCAAACATTATATCAGTCGATATTGTTGTTCCATGGACGACAGTATATATACTGTGGTCTTTGGCCTCATGTACATCAAGTATTTGTTATGTGTAGATATGGCTTCCAAAGTAAAGAGTTTAGTCCACTGTGGATTGCAGGCTGGCTGTTGTCTTTATCCAAATTTTAGTATATAGGCCAGTTGTTAATATTGTTTGTGGTTAATATATAGTGATTGCTTTGATGTGGTTACTGTTGTGGACAGAGGACTATCAATTGCACAGACATCCGGTATACATGAACTTGTGGTTTGAGGTCTGGACTAAATAGGAACTTTATGATGTAATGTCCATAGAACTGAAAGAGAAAGTTTACATTTTTGAATATGATATACAACTAGTTAACTCATGGTTTATTTTCTGAGACATTTGACAAGGAGGGGTGTAGGCTGGTCAGGGCAGGGCCTTGCCAATTTACACTAACTAATTTATACTATTTATATTGTGAAGATGACCTTGAGTGGAATTTGTCTATGTACACTATGGCACTATTGGGTAATCACAAGGGAATTTTTTGGAAAAACATGTTGTACCAACATACTATCTTTCTCTCTCTAACTTTAGCTTATTTACTCTGGTATTGAAGCTAAAACATCAGAAGGTTGTCCAACAGCTGAATGGGTACGTTCTTGCAAAAGTTGTTTAGTTTTGTATGAATATACAGTAGATATGTTAAAATTTGAATTTAAAGCTTGGAGTGTCCAGTGTAAGGGTACAGTTGTAATACAATCCTTCATTCTTTGCATAGCAATGGTAATTCCTACAGAGCAGCATATAGAGTAAAAGAACCTTTTCCTTTACATACCAATCAGTATTTCAATTATGTTTCAAAGCTTGTCTACATCATGCTTTCACATTGTGTGTGACCATTAATCTAACATGACATCAACAGATGCTTCATGTTAGCTAACATCCTTGATAGAATTGTCTATTACAACAATTATTATGGTCTATTTTCAGGTTATTAGACGAACTTCCAAAGAAGAGCAGTTTCTTGTTCTTTACAGACATCATCGTGGTCATACTTGCAATGAACAATACACAGTTGTTAGTATTGTCTACTGGGATGCTATAGAACATTCAAGAGCAGAATATTTATATAAAAAATTAATAGATATACTGCCACAATATGGTATTCCAACTGTGAGAAAATGTGAATACAATGATAGGTCAGTTGTCAGTTAAGTTGAAGCAAACTTCAATATATTATAATTATTATACTGTAGTAAGTCCTGTTCGTGTCAAGGATATCGTGGAACAGGAAGTAATGGTGCCTCATATTCTTTTGGTTGTTCCTGGAGTGTTTATTACAATGGTTGTAAGTTTGCAAGAAGTAAAACTCCTCGCAAATTTAGACTATCAGTCCAAGAAAAGGTACAATATCAAAGAGTATGCAGTTGTTGATTAAAATGTCTCTGTAGGAAGAAGAGCTTGAAACTGATATCAATAGTTTGGCCACATTTTTAGCACCTATGTTTAAAAAGATAACTCCTAAAGCTTATTCAAATCAGGTACATCAACTAGTTGGACCAATTTTTAAACCTGTTTGATGGGCATTGTCTGTATAGGTATCAACACAAACAGCTGGTGCCGAGTGTCGCATTGGTAATGGAGAAGAGCAACCTTTTTCTGGTATGACTTGCTGTATGGATTTTTGTGCTCATAGTCACTATGATAAACACAATATGGCTGATGGTGGAGCAACTATTGTAAGTATAAGAGAGATAATTCAATATTATTCTCTGTATATTATCAGGTAGTAACTATATTAAAAGAAGGTATCTTTAATAATGAATTTAACAAGGATCCTGGGGAACAAATACATTGCCTGCCATTATATCATCTTAAAGATCCTCCTACTGCAAGTACGCCAGGTATAGAAGTACGACCTGTTCAAATAGAACCACAACAACAAGCTCCACCCTCTTCCGTTGAGAGGAGTAATTCTCAGTTGGGTACACCCCCTAATATGACAGCAAGACAACCAGTAACAGAGACTCCACCTGTTAATAGTTTGCCTGTTACTATGACAACATCAACACCAGTAACTGATGTGAAGAAAGAACCATTAGATTTTGATGCTGGTACATCATTATGTACAACTCCAATGAAATCAGAAAACTCTTTTTCTGTAGAGTCCCTTATAAGTACTAGTTCATTTACATCAACAACACCAACAAAACCTCAAGAACCTACTGGATCATTTTTCTCATCGTCGATAACGTTTCACTCCAAGCCAACCAATGGTATAACTAGTAAACCATCCAATGGTGTCACATTTGGGAGTCATCACAATAGCAACAGCTTAAATGGATTTCACATGAATGGGAGCATAACTCAACCCAATGCACTACCACCTCATCAATTGTTGAGTCAGGACAGCTCAACAGACTCAGATAGCGACTGTTATGTCATCACTGACTCTCCTGGTCCACCAACAACATTGTCCTATCCTCGCCTACCACCTTCATCTTTACAGAGATCATTTAGTCATCCTATTAAAGGGGAGCCTCTTATGATCAAGAGAGAGGTACCATTAACACCTACTCCTACACCAACTGAGTCATATCCTCCTCATATTAATGGTTATCATCATCAACATCATATGATGAATGGATTTCATCCCAAACCATTTGGTAGAGCCACACCTCCTCCTCCTTATTTGCGTCCTCCATCTGCTCACACACCCACGTTAGATACCCCTGAATTACAAACATCATTGAGCCATCCTTTTGATCACATTTTAACTCCTGGTAGTCCTCTAGGGCTGCCAATGGAGACTAGTACCAGATCATCTACAAACCCATCATCTCCTGATCCTGCTGTAACATCTGATATTGAAACTAGTGCAGAGAAATCACTCCAAGCTCCTCCACCTCATGTAAAGAAAAGTGAACGAATATATGCGACACCAGGGGGCGTGGCTCTAGCATTAGGACATGGATCCATACTAATAGAGTGTGCTAAAAAAGAACTTCACGCTACAACAGCTATCAAAAACCCTAACAGAATGCTACCCACTAGAATTAGCATGGTCTTTTATCAACATAAACATTTACGTCTTCGTTACCACGGTTACTATGAAGAAGCAGAGAAACAGAAACAACGCCAAGAGGAACAATTACAGAGAAAGTTATTAGAAGCTGATTATAACAATTTATATTACCATAGAACTGTTGATATGGGTCATGTACTAACTCGACCACTTTGTCCTGTACGTATACCGCCCACATACAGACCAGGATTATCAGAAGATATGCAAGAACATATAGAAACTGACCCTGAAAGTATTTTCTACTCCTTTGTATCAGACAGTGACGATGATAGCAGTGATGATGATGATGAGGATGATATTAGAGAGTTATCAGATGAAGTTATTAAAGGGACAGTCCCCGATGTCACAACCTTATCAGAAACTGATCATCCTTATTATTTAGAGTTGCCATTAAAGAGAATAAATCGTGATGTTCCTACTCTACAACCTGTATATTATCCTTGTCCTATGGATGTTTGTCAAACAAAGTCTACCACCACAGTATCTTATAGCTCATCAAAACCACAGAATATGTTTTCAGGCAGTTACACTCGAGATCATTAAAAGGTGTTGTGTATAAATAGTTATTGATAATTGCTTTAAATTATTTTTGAGAGAGAGTAGTTTGGAATTTGTGTGTGTGTGTGTGTTATGTTACGTAGCCATACTAGATTATTTAATTATTATTATTGTTAATAGCGTCATTTCATTATTTTTATACAATTCAAATTGAATGAGTTTTTTAAATGGAGTTAATGTTGCATACTTTAAGATTTCAACACTTTATCTTTAACAATATCTACTAGTTGATCAGAATAATGTTCCAATAAGGATAAAACTGAGGAATCAAGAGACTGGGTTGCCATGGTGACAAAAGATTGATCAGATGTAGTAGATGAAGCTATATTTTCAGAAGAATTATGAGCAGAGTCTTGTACAGTTTGTAATTGTGAAGTTAATGAGACAATTGTCTTTTTAATGAGATTGTTAATATGAGTTTGTTCCTGGTCATCTAAGGCGGTTACCTAATATGAAAGATAGACTTATATATTAAACAATATTCCCTATTACTTTATGTGCAGTATTTGATAGTTGTGATATCAAAGAGGATATTTGACTAGACAGTGTCTGAATTTCCTGTGCTATGTCAACATGTATGTTTTCTGGTATCTTTTCACAGTCTATAGATATGACATCATCCTTTGTGACCTCATTTGTTTTAGTCTGACAATGAGGTTTGGAGGAAACAGGGTAACCCAACTATGTAAACAAAGAGGTCATTAAGTAAATCCAGTTGCTTAGCAACAAGTTGCCTAGCAACTAGTACCTGTTCTAGCCTTTTTCTGGCTTTACTAATTTCCTCTTCAGTGATTTTTGAACGTACAGGTTTGGTTTCCTGGAGATTGTTATCATAACAATGAATACTCAGAATATAAATGTACCATTATTGGATGTGGACGAGGTCTACTGATAGATTTGTTAGATTCAGTCAAATGATTGTCACGTGACATAGTAGCCAAATCTACAGGTTCATCAGTGACTTCTTCAATGACAAGTTCTGAAGACACTTCTTTCGAAACTTCATTAGATAATGGATCCTTAGATGGATCTTCTTGTTCAACTATTTCTGGACTTTCAAATGTTATCGGAACTGGGGGTGAAGTCACTACTGGTAAAGGTCTGACCTTGTGACCTCTAATAAAGGGGAGGAGCATAGTTGATTAAAAGATTCATTGTCTACTCTTACCCTGTAGTACAACTTCTACTGAAATAAAGAGTGGAGATACTTGGTCTCTCAGGAGATAGTCTCGATTCTAAATCTGTAGATGGAGTAAATAACGTATCAGCTTTCTCTGTTGTAAGACTTTCAAAATTTGTCCTTAGAAATACAGTTTCGTCAATGATATCACCAAGATCACTACGTGGGAAATCAGGTGTTGAGCAGGCACTGTCTCCACTCTCCTCGTCTTCGTCAGTTGTACCCTTTAGGGGGTGGATTCTAGGGGTGTGGTTTAATTGATCTCAACTCACTTGTGCTATATTTTCAACTGATGCTTTCCTCTCTGGAGTAGTGACAGTAAACATACTGTAGATAAGTAATTAAAGGGGTGTGGTTGTTGTTATCATACCTAGGATCTACGCTATCTCTATCACTAGAATATGGATATACCACTTCCTCTTCCACTGTTTCCTCATTCTCCACTTCCATCACCTACACACACACACACATACATAAATTATCATAGTACAAAATGTGACCGCACCTCTTCATTATTTCTAATCTCATCAATGGATGTACCCTATAATTATAATATAACCATACTCAGTCATGTGACAATCACCTGATGATCACATGATAATATTTTGTTCAATTCCAAAGTCAACTCTTCTATCTCAGCCTCAGAACTTTCAGAACCTTTATGATGACATCATTTAAATGACACAATAATGACATCATACCTGTCCCAGGTGAGGCTACTCTCTCATCCAACATAATTTCATTAACAACTCTCTATATAAAATAAACAGTGCATATCTTTATATAAATATTATAAAGTGCTTACTTCAGCCCACTTTCCACCAATGTTATTATTACCCATATCAGTAGTACTACTTGTTTTAACAGGGACAACATTCTCTTGTATTGTGATGCCAACATTAGCAGCTACACTAGGTCGGGAGTAGATTTGCTTCTGAGCCCACGCTGGTAACTTTGTTACAGAGAATCGAAATCCTTCTAATTATTGTTCATATATAATCAGAAAGGTCAAAGGTCAGTAACTCTAACCTGGATTATCACTAGAATCAGTTGAATCAGGAATGACATCATATGTTTCTCTCCTGTAATAGATACATGATAATAAAATGGACATATGACAACACTAAGATAGATACCACCTTATATCTTCAGGTGATACCACTGGCAGTACAGGTGGTGAAACAGAAAAAGGAGTTCGACCTATCTCCAGTAGACGAGTTCTTATGTTCTATAGGGTTGTCGTGGTAACACATTTGTTTTTTTAAAAACAGATAATACCTGAGTCAATTCACTTGCCAATTTCCATACAAAAATACAACTAATGAGAAACCACACCCATTAATTATGACATTTTATTACAGAACTTACCTGTCTCCTGAGGCAGTATATAAATATGTACAATCACTACTGAATTGAAGGGCCGTGACAACTTCTACAGGTCACATGACAACAGTTATAATCACACGACTATCATATGATTGTTACCTGAATGTCCCCACAGTTTAGCAATGCATTCTCCAGAGAAGAAATCCAGTAAATATACAGCTTTATCAGCTCCACTTACAGCAACATACATTCCAGATGGATCCAATGTTAACTATATATACTAATACATTGTAAGTATTAAGTTATTATAATACCTTTAATAATCCTGTAGAGCCTTCATCATCACATGCTTTATATGCCAGTCTGTGTTTACCAGTAGCTATACTATATATCCTATAGGATGATTATAATATTAAAACAATAATTACAGGGGATATTTTATAATTAATAAGAATTAAAACATAATTAAAGGGAGTATAGAAGATATATACTATATTATATTCCATAAAATAATTATAATAGTAAATAATTACCTTAGTAATTTGTCTTGGCTAGCAGTGGCTATAAATTTAGTAGTAGGATCTACAATCATATCATACATACTGGCTTTCTCAGCAACATGATGAGTTCTCTTAAAAGTGATCTCAGTATTTGATTTATCAAGAGAATGGAACATGAGAGATTTATCAGCACCACAACTGAATAACTGGAGAGTATCTCTAGAAACTGATAGACAAATAAAGTAACAAATGAAGAGAATATATACTAGAAAAGTTTATAGCAGTAATAGAAGCAGAATGATCATCAATAGTACAGAGATGATTGTAATTGGAGGATACATCAAAAATATGAATAAGTCTGTCTCTACTGCCAGTAGCTAGGAGCATAGGATCTATAAAAATATTATAATGAGGTAGCTCCTGTAATTAGCTAACATACATTGCTCATTAAGTGGAGAGTATTGGAGTGATAATATCTCAGAGTCGTGAGCCATTATTTCAACTATCTTGTCCATAAATTGAAGATCATAAACACTAAAATTTATTACTAAATTAATACTAATGAATATTATTATACCGTAAATTGCCCAGCCTATCACCAACAGCTAAATGATGACCTAATGGATGAAATTGAATACAACGAACCCCTCTACTTGTGTCAGCAACAGCACTAGCATCTCCTGAGAAAGAGAGAGAGAATGATGATTTCTTGTATAAAGATACAGACCTGGTGCTTTACTAAAATCCTTTAAACAACTTGTATCAGACTCAGTGTAGAGTATATTAAATACGTCCTGTTATTGATAACAGATGATGACATAGGAACATTGATTATAATGTAAACAATTTACTTTAGAATAAATGTTTCGAGTTCTTAAATCACTCCCACACTCTATTATGAGTAATTAGTTACTAATTAATTACTAATCGAAACAAGTTACCTTTTGCATGAGTCCAAAATCGAATGGTATTATCAGAGGAGCAACTCACATATGATAAAATTGGAAGATGATGTGGACCATTCATTTCCAACAAAGGATACACCTATTAACAAGCATTTATCCATTTAATAAACTATTTAAATATCAATTACTTACACAGATATTCCATATACAAGCATTATGATATAAAAACGAATGTGTCTTGCCAATTTGACTGGTGTTTTTTAAATCCCAAATATACAAGCTGTGATCATTATAAACTACAACCAACTATAAACAAACCACAATACTATTAATGTCCATATATATACATGTATATATACCTTCTTATTAACACAATCAATACCCATGCCCACAGTGTCAGCACACTGACCAGATTGACTTCTAAATTGACTAAAGACAATAGATAATGTATAATATAAAGTAATATAGGACTTACGT
Organism: Xestospongia muta; assembly: GCA_963693285.1. Classification (NCBI taxonomy): domain Eukaryota; kingdom Metazoa; phylum Porifera; class Demospongiae; order Haplosclerida; family Petrosiidae; genus Xestospongia; species Xestospongia muta. The sequence goes on from OY848925.1 coordinate 159,720, forward strand.
TGAATCAAGAGCTGATGAAGGGTTAATTCCAAGTGGGTGTGGTCGTGGGATAGTCATGATGTAATCGAGGGAAGTGGGATCAAAAAGGCGTATAACACCATCACTACATCCACACAAAACAAAGTCCTCGCTCAACTCAAGACAATAGCCTCTACCAGACTTGACATCAGTTAATTTATCAAGTTCTCGAGACTCGTTAAACTGACATAACAAACCAGATTGCGTCAATACATAGGTGTAACTAGCTAGATGACCACGCCCACATTTAACAGCTACAAAACAATTATTTTGATGTTCCCCTAATATTGCTGAACGTCCATTAAGAGGAAGCGTTTGCTTACTCTAATATAAAGTTTGTTAACACAATTAATATAGTCTAGTAATTCACCTTGTTCTTTTGTGATGTGTCAAAATACCAGTAACGAACACGTCTATTACCAGCAGTGACAAAATAACTGCCATCTTCAGCATATGCTATACTATAGACCTTTGATGTATGTATATTTATGGTTATAAGTTGTAGTCAAATACCTTTGAAGTTATTTTATTTGTGGCTATCTTAACACCTGATCTCCAATTCCAAATGTTAATATTTTGATCGTGTTGATATCCGACTGATATTAAATAACGTAGATTAGGTGAAAAACACTAATGGGGATATGTCATGTGATAGTCACATGATGGTCACTTACCAAACATGTGATACCAAAAGCATGTCCTTGGAGCTTAGTTATTTCTGTGGGTGGGGACGCGGTAATGTCCCATACATGAACACAGGGGGAGTGACCATACTAATGAGATATAAATTAGAATGTAATGATTTAAAGAGATACCTCGCCATAAGCAATGTATTTGTTATCAGTTGAGAAAGAGACACATGATAAAGGCTTCCTATATTAATAGGATAATCTTTAGCATATAAACAGAAGTCATTATATACTTTGAAGGGTTAATAATATGAGTGTACTTGTTTTTCTTAGGATAATACAGAACTAATGTACTCCTATAATTAAATTGGATAATAATATTATAATATATATGTACACTCAATGTACCCTGCTGGATAAGCTATACATGTTTCTGATGTTACTGATAATGAATTTCCATTAATACAGGTAAGTCCTAGCACACGTTCTAATAGAACCTAGAGAGAGTAATGAGGGGGTGGAGACTATGATATGTAGTGGTGTTAAAATGCAAACCTTGTCTTCTTTTTTCTGATTTTGTTTCCTTTTCTTTGCTAGTCCTGATGGTTTTTTTGACATACTATTCTCCTTTACACCTGCTCTGTAAAAGAGGAGGAGAACAATAACAATTAAGCTTAATAATAAATTTTAATATAATATAATTATTGCACGGGATATCCTCTCAATGCGCCGAAAAGAGAATGGATCTTTAACTTCCTGAAGGAATCCTGACAAAGCAAAGACGTGCCCAGTGTATGTGTTGATGTGTTCTCTCTTTCTCTGTAAAGTGTTAGAAACAACAAAATTCAGCTATCTATTGTGTGATCTGTTCACAGCCTAACACCGTTTGCTCATCTAGTCTAATAAAAGAGAGTTGTATCTTTAATCACTGATCACTCTCTGAGATGGCCTTGGAACAAGATGAACAACCAATACCTGCTCTCTCTGTTAGTTCAGAAGACGGTCAGGAGCTACCTAAATGTACTGTTAAATTTCAATGTGGTCTTTTGAGAGAAGTTGAAACATTTATTGGATATGATGTTGATATATTGTGTACTGACACGGTCTTAGAATATGTCTGTGATATGCTCAACTTTAAAGTAAGATTGTTATTTAATAACATTTATTATATTATAGGTCTATTTTTTAAATATTAACTGTTTTAGTAATAGTTGGGTAGACTTAATGGAATGTTAATTGTTATGTTGTCAAATTTATACCATTGATATGTTTAGTAAAGTCAACTCAGTGATATTGAACGTCTTAATTGTGTGTTGATTATAAACAATGCTAGTGACAAATGTCAACTGTAAGTCATTTCTAATAAACATGTAATATAAACATTACTAGTGTTCTGTGTAGGAGCTGGAATTGTGTATGGAGTGTTTGTGGGTACACATATTAGTAAAGTTATTTTAGCATATACTCATTTTGTAATATATTTATAATAATAAATGTAATGTGTTGTTTATCTCTCTCTCTCTCTCTCTCTCTCTCTCTCTCTCTGTCTCTCTCTCTCTCCCTCTCTCTCTCTCTCTCTCTCTCTCTAGTATCCTGATCATCCTTATGGTGACCTCTATACAAAAGTTTTACTCTACAAACATGATCCAGTAACTAATGCTTTAACTCCACTAAAAGAGGATGACCCTATTAATGATGGGATGATAATTGAAGTTATATTGACTGGTAACTAATTATCACTACAATCAGACTATGCATCCATTTACTAAACTATCCATCCATTCATTATATTAAGCATCCATTTATCATACTGTGTATCCATCTAATTTAGCTGATGCGAATCAAGAATATAATAACTCAATATGTCCTCATATACTCACTGTCCACACATACAAGGTGCCAACCTTTTGTGACCATTGTGGTGTAGTCATGTTTGGTATTCTTAAACAAGGCCTGAAATGTGAAGGTAAGCAATCATTACTAAAACTACTTATAACATTATCATGGAAGGGAAAATGTTGGTACATCATAATGAGATTGCTTGCTCCCAATAAGGTTGAGGAGTACATTCAGACTAGAGGAGTGTATAACAACTGAAGACTTAGGATTACATAGTGTCATTAGTACATACAATATGTATATAGTTCATATCTTTTAAATGTAGTAATTCTTTGAAGATTACAATATGAGTATATTACAAGACATAACAGGAACTTAATTCTTTATTCAGGTTGTGATAAGAACTATCATAAAGGATGTGCTTACAAAATTCCAAATAACTGCACAAGAAATTGGGCTGAGACTAGCTCAGGGTCATCTACATTACCACGGAGTTACTCTGCTAGTCGTGATATTAAGGAGACCTGGAGTGGTCGTCCTCTCTGGATAGATAAAGCCCTCCACAACAGACCTCAAGTTCCTCATACATTTTTCATACACTCGTTTAAGAAACCCACGGCTTGTCATCACTGCAAAAAATTGGTATGTATTGTATCTGTTTGTATGCATCCATTTTCCTTTCCATTCATCCATTTATTTATTTAGATCAAAGGTGTCTTTCGAAATGGAATGAAATGTAAAGATTGTCAATATAATTGTCACAAAAAATGTGCCAAAGATGTCGGCAATAATTGTCCCGGGGGAGTCCCCTCACTTAGTAGTGTTGATAGTGGAGAATGGAGTAAGTCAGTTACTAAAATATTCTATTGATCTCTTTCTTCTTAGCACTAAGTCGTAATGTCATAGCTAATGAACACATACCAGAGGAAAGTACAGCCACACTTGAAAACAAAGAAGAAGAACCAGGAACTGATGATAGCCCAACATCATCAGTATCAAGTCAAGATCAACTTGAAAGTGGAATGGTTAGTCGCCTTCTCTTCTCTCTACCTTCTTATTTGGTTGTTGTAGGCGACACCCTCAATGGGTACCATTGCTGAAGAACCTAGTGGTGGAGAAGATGCAACAAGTAATGATGGATCAGAACATAATCCAGCAGAGAATGTACCATCTGGTAACATTACTTTACAAGTGAGTACATTTTTATATTGAAAGTACAGTAATTCTTGTATTTCAGCGAGTTACTGGTGTATCTATGAGACATACTAAACCACCTTCAGCGACTGTTTTAATGGAAGGATGGATGGTCCATTATACTAACAAATCTAACTTGGTAAGTCTACATTTGTTATTATCTATAAATTTTATTACTTTTATTTTTCCAGCGAAAGAAACATTACTGGAGACTAGATACAAAAACTGTTACACTCTATAAAGCACAAGACAGTCCACATTATTATCAAGAGATCCAATTGGCTGACATTTTAGCTGTAGATCCGATGATAAACCACGCCCTCTACCCTCTTTCTCCTCCCCACGTCTTTGAAATAGTCACCTCAATGTGTACATATTATGTTGGAGTAGATATGACTGGAGCAGCACCTGAAGATTTGACTCCACCCACTGATGTATATAATGAAGGTCAGTTACCATGACAACCTGCCACACATCTTTCTCTATTGTTCTACAGCTCAAGGCTCAAATATATTAGGAGACGTCAGTCACATGACCATTGTCCAATTAGAAGACATCGGTGTTGGACTTAATGTTGCTCTGAGTTGGGAAGAAGCATTACATAATGCTTTAATGCCAGTTACTCCACAAGCTTCAATGGGAAGTCTTGCAGATAGTAAGTCAGACCATCTCACAGTATTGTTCATTCATTGTAGTTGGTGTGACTGGAGCTGCTCTTGGACGACCACCTTCATTTAGAAATAAACGAGGTTCATTAAGAGGTTCTTTTAGAGGGTCAAGGGCTAGTTCATTTCGTGGTTCTATTAGGGGTCATCGTGGTTCAACGAAAGGATCCTTTAGGGGGTCTTTCCGAGCAGTTAAACAGACGCCTCCTCATATTCCAGCACGTGCAGTTATGAAACCAAAAATTGAAACCAAAATGGTCAATAAAAACATGATGTTTACATTATTACTATTATTATATCTTCTAGGATGTGAGTCAGTTTTACCAACTATTTCCAGAAGAGATCTTAGGATCAGGACAATTTGGAACAGTATTTGGAGGTAACATTATCCATTATTCTTGTATTTGTCTATTAACCAGTGCATATGGCCAAAATCAATCTATCTGTCCTTTATAGGTCAGAATCGTACTACAGGGAAGTCTGTTGCTGTTAAGGTGATTGATAAGCTGCGATTTCCTCACAAACAAGACACTGCATTGAGACAAGAGGTCACTATATTACAAGTAAGAGGATATCCTCATAATTTCCTATTAACTCTAACAATTAATGGTAGCATCTAGAACATCCTGGTATCATCTACTTAGAACAAATGTTTGAGACACCAGAGAAGGTAATGGGGTTAATCCAGTAATTATTTTATTATTAACTCTTAATTAGATATATATCGTTATGGAGAAGATGAATGGAGACATGTTAGAAATGATATTGAATAGTCGGAATAGCAGATTGTCAGAGAGAGTAACAAAATTTCTAGTTTATCAGGTAAACTCTACATTATGATCATATTATGTAACAATACATTGTGATCATATTATATAACAATATATATTATTAGATATTGGCTGCATTGCAATACTTACATAAAAAAGACATTGTCCACTGTGATCTTAAACCAGAAAATGTACTGTTAACATCTGAATCGGGTATGCCTCAAACTAAACTCTGTGATTTTGGGTTTGCTAGAATTATCGGAGAAAAATCGTTTCGAAAATCCATTGTTGGTACACCAGCATATCTAGGTAGAGATACAAAATCTATATCTACATGTCCTATATTATAATATCTTGGTCATAGCTCCTGAAGTATTGAAGAATGAAGGATATAATCGTTCATTAGATTTGTGGTCTGTAGGAGTTATTATCTACGTCAGGTAACCAATGTCACATGATAGTCATGTGATCTAGTTTTATTACTAGTTTGAGCGGGACGTTTCCTTTTAATGAAGATGAAGAAATTGCTGATCAAATACATAATGCTGCTTTCATGTACCCTCCCGACCCCTGGGCAACGATGTCATCAGAAGGTAATAATGATGTAATTATTATTTCGTTACTACTGAGTGGTTTTGTTTAGCTATTGATCTTGTTGGGAAATTATTGCAAATTAATAGAAAGTCACGTTTCAAAACAGCACAAGCACTACATCACATGTGGTTAAGAGTAAGTCCCTATATAATTAATCGTATTATTATAATAATTATTTTAGGATCTTAATTTATGGGAAGATCTCTGTGAACTTGAAGGTAGATTAGACATGAGATATCTAACACATGAAAGTGAAGATGGATGGTGGAAAAAGCAAGGAGCAAAACCACACCCACTCGTTGTCAAAAATGAACAGAGATTTAGTCACCACACATATCACAATCTTATTATATTAGAGGAGCCACACCCAGGAGCACCCTCTATAGCTACAACAGCTGCTATTGCAAAGTTACCCCAGCTACACACTATTACAAAACCACCAGACACATCCCCTAAAACAAATGGTTCCATTAAAGGAAGCGAGACCAGTGATACTCCACGAAAACATTGCAACAAAATTAGCAACGATGTCATTGCAAATATTGAGAGACATGCAAAAAAAGTGGGCTATACCGTCAGTACAGTATAATGAACACATTTTTATTTCTTAATTCAACATAAGGTTATCTGACACTAGCTCCTTCCACTTGTAATTAGTTTTACATAATAATTTTTATTATTTTTTTGTACTCTTCTCCTATTCCGTCACCTCATACCAGTCTATTCTACACATACACACTATTTTATGTAATAATAAATTTTTGTTTATATTGTGTAAATAATTTATAAGGTAATCACACACTATTAAGGGTCTAATATTTAGATAATTCCTTTATAATAAAAGTTGGAATTAATCTGCTTTAGGTTTGGGCAAGTAAGGGATCTTTGAACTAAGTCTATAAAACAAATAAAAATGAGTAAAAAATAGTTTACAAATTAAAATAATTACTTGTTATATTGATCAGCAATATATTTAGTAATGTTATCAATAAAATCTTCAATTTGTTGCTAATTAAGGGGCATATTATTAACAATAAAAGAGGTGTGGCTTACCTGATACATTGTGTATATAGGGGGTACTCCAAACAGAAAGACAATATCTATAACAATAAATTAATAATTAATATTAACAAACAGGGGCAAACTTACTCCAAAATAAAATAGTGATAACACTGAAATAGTTAGTGAAATATGAGGCAAGGTAGAGGATCACAAGAAACTAGACAATGTTAAGTACAATATATTACACAATATATTATAATGTACCTTGAGTGAACTCAACCAATCTTTATAAAATAACAATTTTGTGAGAAAATTGCCAGTACAATTTATTTCAGTAACCATTTGTTCTGTTATTTTCACAGCAACATCTTTGTTAATAAACACAATATCAGTATTAAAATACTGTCTAATATAGGAGCAATGTAAGATAATTAAATATTTAAAAACAATTCTTACTCAAATGGATTTTGTATCGGTTTGTTATAGAAAGAGTCAACAGCCATTTTAGTCACAATGAAAACCAAGGAAACAATCAATCCAGCAAGAAGCATTAGTACAATTGAATGGAACAATGTGTTAATATATAATGTTAACAGAACCACCATACTCATTGCCAATGATATAGCACTTAACTTAACATCTTTCCAGTAAATAATACTAAGAACTGATAGATAAACAGATAAAGTAAATAATTTGATAATAATAATCATATTCTAGATGCCATTAATATCTCAATAGGTAACTAACCCAATGGATGTAATATACTGAGAAACTTCAAGTATCCCACAGGATGCACTGTCTCCACAGGTTTAGGACCTACAATTAATTAAACAAAAATAACAGGGATTTACTCATCTACCTGGTCTGGACTGTGATGACTGAGAGGGCACATCTTCGACACCTTCCTAAATAAAAACTTTATCAATGGACTGCATAAGGCTATTTTTAAGCTTTACCTTTATTGGAGGTAGTTCATCTCTCTCACCATTAGCACCATTTTCACTAGACATCTTGATAGATCACTGTCTTTGGCTGTTACTTGCAGGTTTCCTCCTCTTCCTTGAGGTTACAAAGCATGGATACCGCATTAACTCTAATTATTAGTGCATACCAATCTTCGATTTTACTTCCACAATGGAATTACAAGTAATTATGATATTATATTTTATTTTATTTTTTCTGGTAATATTAGGACAATAAAAATGGTCAAACTATTTTTCAAAACCAGTTAGCAGTTAATGATTTTGCGGAGCAACCTCTGCATTTTAAATTATATGACATTTCAAACACACCATCTTTTCTTAACTTACTGACACGTGACCACTCCCCCTCAACAAACTCATTAGACCATCTCTTAACTCCACCACCCTTCATTAATTTAGAAAATATCTTAGAACCAATGTAAGTACTATAGTTAATATAATGTATTAACATCATATCTCTAGATTTATTACATCATTAGATCAACCTATAACACAATATACTGCACAAGAAAGTGACTCAACATTACCAGGCAATTTTCCAGACCACATCATTGATACAGCAGATCACATCATTGATACAGATCACATCATTGATACAGCAGATCACATTATTGATACAGCAGATCACATCAATGATACAGCAGACCACATCAATGATCCAGGAGATCAGATTGAATCAATGGATATTACTAATATTGCAGTGCATGAGCTCTCTAGTGATTCTAATGCTAGTACTTCATTTGAGAACCAGTCTAGAGAGAGATCACTAGAAGAGATTATCATATGTGAAGAGTCTGATCCAGATGATGACATTGTTGATCTCACACAAGAATAATACACACTTTGTTGTTGCTGTTGTTGTTGTTGTTGTTGTTTTTGTTTTATAAAACAAAAAGCCCAATGATCAAAAATGCCATAATGTCAACCTACTAATAATAAATTATTTTAGTGTAAAGTGGTTATTATTCAATGAGTTTTTTAGCTTGAAAGAATCGACGTAGATAACATATTTGCCACATAGCTAGCACTATTAAGCAGCACATTGAAAATATGCTAAAATATAGTACTCGTGTATTAGTAGACTCTGTAAAGAATACACATCATCTTTAAATCTAACATATAATTCACATACCATTTGTATCTCTCATCTCTTCCTCTCTAGCACGCATATATGCAAAATCATTGACAATAGATTCAGCTAAATCTTCAAGACGACGAAGTTCTATTTCCATTGGCTTTAGTTTTTCAGCTTTTCCCACCTATAAATAAATACTTAAGTATTTTAATATAATACATTATCTTACGTCATCATAATTCTTGGCTTCTACTCCATGTTTTAAAACTAGTGATGCTTCACGACTCACTTCATTACCTCCTGGTGCTATTTGTACATCATATGATCATTGTGTGACCATCACACAATATTGACGTACCTGTTGTTGCTGTTAAAAAACAGACATCAAATATTTCATAATCTTCTGTTGTAAACGCAAATTTTCCTTTTGAAATGTCTTCTTTACGAAATAAAGTGTGCCCTTTAGAATCAATAACCTGTGAGACGTAAAACTGATTCATCACGTGATGTCATGTGACTGACCTCAATATTAGTTTTCTGACTAGTTAGTTCTTCCACTTCATAATCACCAACTACCAACACATCTTTATGAACCTCCTCACGAATACATTTACGAGAATCAGGTTCCAAATGAAAAGAGATACTCCATATTTGTCTAATAGACACACATATTACTAACAGTACCAGTAAAACTCGCATTCTCATGATCTATACAACATGTGTCTTTGTCTAACTCAAATATAGGTGGAGCTAGCCTGCTGATAACCACACCCATTAATCAATTTATTAAGGTGTGGTTATATTAATGGCAAGAGGCAAAGCAAGGTACATGGAAATAATTGTACATGACAAATTATATTTTTATTTAGGGTAATTATAGTTCGTTTGTTAAGTGCAGCTGGTACTGGATATTATTATGCTTTAAAACGACCAAGAATTAAAGATCGTATGACATTAAGAAAATATGATCCTATTGGTAAATAAAATATAATATATAATTATAATATTACTATATTTTGTAGTTAGAAAACACGTTTTATTTGTTGAGCAGAAGAAGAAATAATTATTAAATACAAATCATGTCACTTAACATACAAGGGACCAATACTGTTATTTCAAATCACTTCATTTATACAATGTACATATCAAAAACAAGAACACAGCAATTACTAATAATGATCTTGTTGAATAATGTAAACCTATTTTAAATTTAAGATATTCTGAATACATTTAGTCATAAAGTAGTAGCACACAATTAATGCAAAAAATAATAAAGATATTTATAAATTTACTAGTACATGTACTAGTAGAACAAAGGGAGTTATCATTTTTTAAAGTAACACAACACTTAGGAGCAGTGATATTAATGTCAAGTAACTATTACTATACTATCCATGTGATCCATGTGGTATACCTTGAGGCAATTATATTTTATTATCATTACTATACCAATGTGTATGTTAATATTACACACTATATCTGATACATTCACACATAAATCATATGATAGCATATTTAGTTATTACAAATGTATACACTATATATTACACTAACTATTACAAATATATGCACTAAATATTATGCTTAATATTTCAAGTATATACACTAAAGAAGATACCTTAACTTAATAAAGACTTGACATCCATTGCCATAACAATACAACAGCTACTGAAACAATCCAATTACTTTATTAAACTTGGATTCTATTTTAAGATAAAAATGCAATTAACACTGTCTTTGTAAGTCAACTACATACCTTGTGTTCTTGTGAAATATTATCTTACTGCAAACAACAGCCATAAAGCATTCCTCAATTCAGTACAGTCAGGTGCTATTTATAGTACGCAGTAAGTACTACCTACTCATAATAATAACAACAACAACAACAACAAGATGATCCATAAAGTGTTGCTCTGTCTGTTCAGCTGTTTACTAATACTAGAGTCAGTCACAGCACAAGATGACAACAATTCTGGTAAGTTTATGAAACATGACAATATAATGTTATATAAATGACTTATTAGGTCCAGGCTCTTTTGGTAAATTCATTGCTACAATTGGAGGTGTGATAGGTGTTGTGGTAATTGGACTTATTATAGTTGTATATACTGTTATCTGTTGCTGTTGTTTATATCTGGGACCTGAATATTGTTCCTGTTTAATACCAAAGAGACGTCAACAAAAATCAAACTATGTATAATGTATTAAAACTGTGCTACCTGTACTGGAATATCTAATATGAAAAATTTATTAACATTTATATTATAAGTGCCTGCTATACAAACACGTTATCGCTTGAAGCAATATATCAAGCACTTCAAGATATAACACTTTCATTTTAAATAACAAGATGGGAATAGTAGTACTAGTGGCTGTGTTAAGTAGTGGAGTCTGTACTATTGCCTATAAAATGAGGACTTCATACCATCTCCATCAACTACTGAACTATCACTTATCTCAGCTTAATACAGAACTAGCTATTAGTGATATAGGTATTGAGTTAACATCCAATGAATGAGGTAAGTTTAGTACATAACTATCTCTAATAATAACTGCTTTGTTTATTAGACTATATAATGAAGATCTACATTGACTGTCATAATATATTAGATAGAATGTTTTAATTTACTAAAATTAATTCTTCCATAATTTCTGATTTTATGAGAGGGGAACCTCTTTTCAAGAAGTTCTAAGTCCAGTATTGGTACAAGGGAAGGTCTACAATATATAATAATATAGTGATAGATTAGATTACAACATGTTACCTGCCATGAGCACATTGAAATGGAAGCTTACATTTTGATAGTGATAAAATGAGATCAGAACATTCTCTCAAACAAAGAGAGTCTCCGAATTTAATGGCTCCTAACAAAATCATCAAATTAAAAATAAATTAATTATATACTATTACCATGACATGATTTTGAGTTCAGTATTTGTTGAATTGTTGATGGCATTGTACAATGACCTTGGACAATACTCTGTAATTCTTACAAGATCATTTAGAACTAAATGTTATTATTTATACCTCTAAATAGTTCACAATTAATTCATAAATAAGGCTTGTTGTTACAGTAGGATGACCTCTTTTGATACCTGATATATCTCTCTCCATAATGACTGATGGTAGAGCTGTAACTATTACATGATCATTCTCATGTTTTAATTGAACTCCTATTAATAATGTAATGACAGGGGTTACCTCATTCAATGCCTACCAATATTCTTAAGTTGAGTAGAAAAGGTACGAGCTAGCTTTTTTTCAGAAGGACTCAGTGATAAAATGACTGGTGGATATACACTCATAGATTTTAATTTCTTATCACCATTGTCATTATACTCATATGCTCCTAAATTAAACTTACTTTATTAATTATTACAATGTAGTATTACCTTCAGTTAATGCCTCCAATCGAATTCGCTCATGAACCGCATGCTGGTCAAAAAATACAAGTAAAGATCCTACAATATATATAATTGTATATAAAATATAACAAAATATAATAAAATAATAATAACAATTATTATACTTACTATTGGCTTCAAATCTCATCAAACAAGCAATAAATTTATTATCAACTTGTCCAAGTATCTACATTATATCATAACTAAACCAAGAGACTGTTATAACTACCTTTAAATCAGTGAACATATCACAAGTGAACTTGTAGGAATGAAGTACATTACGTACACATATATTATGTGATGACCCAATGTTAAGTATATCCTATAAATATAATGATATCACAGTATGTGTCATTGACTTGTATATCTCTTACATTGTCACCACCTGTGAAAGCAGGATTAGACCAATGAGAGAGGAGAGATGAGACTTCTTTACTCTCTCTCCATTTGACTGTCCTCTCTTCATTGTTCAGAGAGTCTTCAGTCAGGGAGCTAATACTTGTCTCATGATGGACTCTCGTATGTTTGGGTCGAGGAAGGAGAGAGCTATATCCATAACTTAAGTGAGGACCAGATTTAAGAGTACACTGTCCATATGATTGATCAATATCATGTTTTGTTTGACTGAGTTCAATTGGTTTAGTAAATTGTGTGTTTCCAGTAGCTTTGTGAACATAAATAGGAGCACCTGTTACCTTGTCTTTAACAGTATGCCACATTGAATTATCAGGTACATCATCAATATTGGTAGTAGTATCTCCTGCTCTATATAGTATAGAGTAATCAGAAACAGGGACATTAGTGATGATATCTCTTGTAGTATTATCAGATATAAAGCTATTATCTACTGTACTAGTTGTATCTGTCTGATTTCCCAAAAGATCACTAGTACCAGTAGTTTCATTTGAAGGCATCATTTCATTTAATGGAACAGAGTTACCAGTAAATGTAGTTATGAAAGAGTCTGTTGGTTTATAGAGAGATAATCCATCATGATGACTAGTAGTAGTTATTGGTAGATGATTAGTGATCATTGGATGATCATAAGTACATTGGACAGTAGATTTATTAGTAGAAGAGAATTGTTTCAATAGTCTTGTAGTTATCTTTGACTGTAGAGTACCAGGTGATCCCCTGTAATTTAAAGATGATGAAGTAGTTGATGAAATTGAGCAAAGAGAAGCTCCAGGAACATCAGATTGCTTTATAAAACATTGTAGAGGTGTTCGCATTGGAGTATTAAGACTAATAAAAGACTTTCCTACAAAATAAAACATAAATGATACTATAACATAATAATTTTACCTGTACTTAGTTCATTCTGGCTACAGACACTGTTTGTCAATACATTTATTGAGGTACTATCTCCAGTGTCTGATGTCAATGTTTGAGTAACTCGTTTTGCAGGTCTAGAACAAACACCATATTTAGTTTGGTCATTATCCTCAACGATAGTGCTGGCCAATCTTTTATTAGAAATATTTGAACAGGTTGAAAGACCTAAATATAAATGATGATCAGACAGAAATTGTGTAACAGTCATTTCAATGACAGAACAGATGTCATCTGATCTCTTAAACTCTACCATTGTCTTAGCAGGCTCAAGACATATATCATATTCATTGTAAGAACACTTGATAGTTAGAATATATATACCATCTTTGTCTGAACAATTTTGTGGATTAGTTAAGGAGTTACTGGGTCTACTAGAAGATGCTGAAGACTTACGACAGATGAGTGAATTAGAGAGAATATTATTAATTTGTGAATGTAATTTAGTTTTTTTAACGAGACGATCATTGACATAAAGGAACTGTAAAGATTTAGCGTGATGAGCTTGTAATGAGATGTAGCCAGATACTGAGAATCCCATGTTTGATGCAGACACTTCTCGTAATCCATGGGATAACTCATTACCAAATAATTGAGCAAATCTCTTAACTAAAGAATTAGTCTTTGGTATTTGCAGTAATTGTTTTGTTGATTGAACATTGTGAAGAGAAAGAGAAATACCAGGATGAATCAATGCTATACCTATTATAGCTTGTCTAATTCTTTCAATATCTCTTGATTCATAAACAGCTTTCCTTCTGACAGGTAAGGAGTGAAATATATTGCGTAAAGTGATTGTAGTTCCAACACTGGAACGATGGCCTGCATTCTCTTTCACAGGTAAAACATTACCATAATGGACTGTTTTGTAATATGTTTTTGAAGACAGACGATGTCGTGTGACAATTTCCATAACTCCACAAATATCAACTAAACTTGCAAGAGCTTCACCACGGTAACCATAGCAACTAAGATGGTTTAAATCTGAGAGGCTGTGACATTTACTAGTTGCATAACGCGTTCCGATAACTTGTAAATCTTCATATCTAATACCTTCACCATTATCAGTTACCTATGGGAGTTAGTTCAAGGGTATTTAACCTAAACAATACCATACTTGTATCATTAAGTGTGGTATATCAACTTGTACTACAATACAAAATCCTTTAGCATCAATGCTGTTCATGACCAGTTCCTCTACACATTGGACTAATGATGTAATGGCAACACCTGAACGAAGATGAGATCGCAGACTATCACTTAATACTTGTAGTGACATATTTGATACTAGATAATATAAAGAGAGAGGAAGAGGACATAAACATTCAGATTAAAACATATTAGTTCAGTTGCTATGGTATCAATAATTTTTAATAATAATTATTAATATGTTACTTCCTTCGGAAAGGGTTAAAAATATGTCTTCTGCAGAAGTTGTAATTGTGGGTTCTTGCATGACAGATCTCGTTAGGTAGGTAATTAGAGTAGGGCTTAGTGTATTTTACTCTCCTTGCTTTAATTCTAGTTATGTCCCAAGACTCCCAAAACCTGGAGAAACTATTAAAGGGGAAAGATTTAGTCAGGGGTTTGGTGGCAAGGGTGCCAACCAATGCATCATGGCTGCTCGTCTAGGTGTAGCGACTGCTATGGTAGCTAAAGTTGGTGATGATGCATTTGGCCATAACACGATAAAGAATTTCAAAGATAATAATGTCAATGTATGTTGGTTACAGTCCAAAGACTTATAATTATCTAGTAATTTGTAATAGGCAGAACATGTTCATATAACACAATTAGCACCCTCAGGAGTTGCACCAATTATTGTTAATGATCAAGGTATTGTACATTTTAATTATCTATTGTTATAATAATTATAGGCGAAAATGCTATTGTTATTATTAGTGGAGCTAATAATTTATTGAGTTCAGAGGATGTCCTCGGAGCTAAAGAACTTATTGAAAATGCAAAAGTTGTTGTATGTCAATTAGAGATACCGTCAGAAACAACACTACAAGCATTACAACTTGCTAAACAAAATAACAGTGAGTATTTTTAGTTCTATGTATATGATGTTTACTTGCAATACAGCTATAACTATATTTAATGCTGCACCTGGTCAAGCTGGATTGGAAGATGAGTTTTACAAAAATACCGATATACTCTGTGTGAATGAAACTGAGGTCATTGGAATGATGGATGGATAGTCTGTAAATAGTAAATATATTCACCATTACATCATTCAATAATGCACTAATGAAATATAGTAAGTAATTATACTCCTATAATTATATTTAAATGGATGTTATACTTCCTATTGTACTATCCTATATAGCTAACTTCCTAAAAAATTCATTTGGTTTAATAACATGAGGTGATTCTTAATTTTTTGATTGTGACCATGTGAACCAAATGGTCAAAATTAAAGTGATCCCAAATAATTAATTTTAATGGATCCTGTATTACTTTTTAGGCTGAACTGATGTCAGGAAAACCAGTCACTGATCTTGTCACTGGTCGTATTGCAGTGACTGCCCTGTTGAAGAAAGGTCCAAAGTGTGTTGTACTAACGATGGGTGGGTCTGGCGTCTTATTCACAGAGATGTTTGGTAGTGAAATACATCACATACCAGCTCAAAATGTTAATGTCATAGACACTACTGTGAGTATTGAGTTACATCATATTAACTATAATTATGTGTATATTTAGGGTGCTGGGGATGCTTTTGTTGGAGCATTAGCCTATTATCTTGCTAAACATAAAAGTCTCAGTTTCTCTGAAATGATAAAACGGTCATCAGCTATAGCCTCAAATACTGTCACTTTACCAGGAACACAAACTAGTTTTGTTATAGACACACTACCTCGGGAACTATTTCAATCTTAATTTTAGTTCAAGTGTTTAATTTTTGATAACTACACTATTAAAATTTAGAAATCTCAAAATAGTCCATACTCCTAGTAAGAAGTGTCCAGCATCAGGAACACTAGCTAATATTAATTGTGAAATCGCTAGCAATATTTACATCTGGTTTACCAACCACTAAAACATTGTTATCAAATTTGTATGTCGACCTCAAATTACGTTTACTACCACCTAACAAGAGAGAGAGAATGAGTGAGTGAGTAGTGTAAAGATATTACTGACCAATGGTGAGAGATGCTGATGAAGGTTTACTTGAATATCCTATAATTATTACTCTCTCTAGCCATGCTTTGGTAGTAAATTGACCTGAAGGATCTGCAGAACTAAAGACACACTCACAATAAAACAATAACAACACACATTACCTGCTAGTAAGTTGACCATTGTTATATGAAAATTTTCGGAGTAAAAATTGACCTTTCTGATAATTAAAGGAGTGGCCATCGTCAACAAACAATTGACCCTTTGCTTTACCCTAAGCCCCATATAATATCAATATAATTATTTATATTAAGAGGAAGTACCTTATTATCAAGAGCTACAATGAGTGTATAAGGATCATGCATAGTAAGAGAAGAGGAACGTCGGACTCTTTGTTTAGTAGGAATAATATGTCCCCCTCTAATAAAAAGAGGTATCTAAGAGAACATATTGAGAGTGACCACTTATTGTCCAAACCTTGTGTAATGGAGCCTCAATGTGCTGTCTTTTACTACCAGTATATGCTGTGTAATCATCATAGTCATACCAGAGCTAGTAGGGAAGAGGAGAGAGAAGAAGGAAAGAGTTAGTTAGAAACTAAATAGACCTGGGATTCTTACAGAATTGATACCAGGTAAGTAAAGTTGTACATATGATGCTCCTTGATCCATGACAGGTCGTACCATGAGACCAGACCCTATTAATAAACCCATTAATTACTATATAATTTATTAATTATTTACCTATCATCATTTGATCATCAATATTGTAAGTATTTTTATCACGAGGAAACTCCAGCCATAATGGTCTGTTAATTGTTATCAATACATGCAGACTGACTGCACCCACTTACCTTGCTACAGGCATACCCGATAGATGACTCTGATAAAACAGTGTGTACCAATATGGGAGGAGTTTGTAACGTAGTTTTAAAGCTTCTCGTACAATATTTCTCTTGTCTTGATCTAAAAGATAAGGCTCTCTCCTTTTTGTATCAATATGGCCATGAGCACGAAGAAATGGATAAAACACACCAGTCTAAAAGGAGAGATAGATATTCAGATAGACACATACCTAGTCAAATGGATGAATAGCAATACAAATGGACAATACCTGATACCATCTTGTCAATAATTCTTGATCAGGGTCTTTAAAGAAACCACCAACATCAGCTCCAACAAATGGTAGACCAGCTACACTCACTGATAATATCATAGGAAGTGACGCTCGCAAATGGTCCCAAGCAGCAACATTATCTCCAGTCCATATAGCACCTATTATTACAATAATAGAATATATTTAATATTATAAAAATGTACCATATCTTTGACTGCCGGCATAAAAAGCCCGGGAAAGTACAAAAGGACGTTCCTGTCCGTTAGTCCTTAATAAATGACCTTCATAAGTTCCTTGATGCTAGTGTTACTAATTATAGAACTGTTCTAAATATAGTAACGTGGTCTCACCTGTAACATTCCATATATGTTATGAACATCTCTGTGTTCCCAGTCTCCATAATGTTTGGCATCTTTGTGCATTGTAATTTCAGGACCATTAAATACTGAGGGCTACAAGAAAAGACCCTTAATAATGACATAATAATTAAATTAATGAATACCTCATTCATATCATTCCACGTAAACAGATTAAGAGTAGACCCCTAGATATTAACACAGTTAATTAAGTTGTAATTAATTCAATAATTACCTCATAAACATGGAGGGCAAATCTCTCAGACCACCATCTTCTGTTCTCTGGATTTAAAAAGTCAATCCAAGATGAACTACCTATATAGAGAAGATAATGAGGGGGTGTGGTCAATATAACTCACCAGGCCAACACCATCCTTCATACACCGATCCATCTGCTTTCTTAACATAGGCACCTTTCGCTTCAGCTTCCTAAGTGGGTGGAGTCAATAAATTATCATTCAGCATACATCATACAGTATGGATGCCATATCCTGATTCTCGTTTGATATGAGGATCAATAATTGTTACCATCTAATTAAGAGGGTGTGGTCAATTATTAATAATAATAACATTATTTACCTTTCTACCTTTAGAGGCAATTTTGTTCTGCATTTCTATTGGATTAGGGAACTTAGTTTTATCCCAAGTGAAATATTTCTTTCCATCAGTATGTTCAATGTCTAACCAGAGAACGTCATAAGGAAGATCATGTTGATCTAACAGTTTATCCACACTGGAGAGAGAGAAAGAGAGAATATGAAACATAAGTATTTACTAACATACTTGGCTACATCTTCTTCATCATTATAATTCCAGCGACATTGATGATATGCAACAGCAAACAGCTATTAAAAGTGATTGAATCACATCACCTGATAGTCACATGACTCACAGGTGGTAAAGCAGGTGTACCAGTAAGAGAGGCATACTGTCGGAATATATCATGTGGGCGTGGCCCCAAGATAATAAAGATATCAATAATTCCACTTTCAGACATCCAGTGTGTATCAGTTTGTGGAATATCATCAGCTGATTTAAAAATTGACATTAATTTACCCAATATATTCTAGAGATGAGTGGGGGAGGAGTCAGTACACCCACACACATTAATTACCTGGTCAGCAGTTGATGATCTCACATCAACCCAAGTTTCAGCAGCATTATGCCAGAACACGCCCACAGTTTTACTCCAACTAATAACAGTATACAAATAATATACTAATAATATACAAACAATATACTAATAATATGCTAATAATATACAAATAATATACTAATATTAGTCTCACTTGTGTGCCAGCATTAAAGGAATTGAGCCATACAAGGCCATTTTATTGTTAAGTTCATATTCAAATACATCAAGATTAAATAAACGATAAGGGTCATCATCACTAAAGGAGAATAAGTAAATATAAATGTATAAAGACTATATTTACTTTGTAGGTTTAAGGAGGAAGCTGTCGGCATGTTCAGGTATACCATAAATATGTTCTACTCCAGGAAATGAAATATCAAGTCCAACAGAACTGGGGCCTATGAGAGAATAACTATTAAATAAGTTTAAATAAATACTGTGCCCCTAGTAATTATCAATATTACTGTCTCAGAGTATGAACGAAAAATGAGGTCAGCGCTATTAATAATAGCTCATTACCTTAACCTCTCATCATAAACAGATTAATTCAATCTATAATATTTATATATACACAAAAACCAAAAGTCACCATACAAATCATAAAATATAAAACATAGTTTAAATACATTATATATCAAATTATCTTCTTAATTAATAGGAAATTAATAGGAGGGGCCCCGACCCACCTAGCACCTGCCACACACCACATGCACTATATAAATATATATAAGTGATGTCAGTATTTAGTCGGATTATATATCATTATGTTCTGTGACTGCTCTAGAGTACAAGGTGAAGAATGCAACTGGTTGACTCCACCTATTGTCACGCCTCCAAAACCCTGGCCAACTATTAAAGGGACTTTGTACATACAATATACTGATGTAAGTTATCATAGCGATCACTGCATGTTACCATGACAACTGTACTTACATACCATATGGTTTGGAATCATGATGGGTTTTGAATGTTTCTTCCCATAAACCTGGTTCTTCTTCAGTATGTTGATCTTCTTGAGGCGCAGGTTCTTCATCTTTGTCTTCATCTGACTCATCATCTCTTTTTTCGTCTTCTTTCTTCTCTTCATTATCTGACTCAGTATGTGAGGGATTAGGAAGACTATTATATGATGTCATTATGATGTCATAGTCTATTATAAAAATACTTACTTTTTGGTTCGATAGTGTTCAAAATTAAGCAGTCCTCTTGAATTTAATACAACAGCTATCTCTCCATTGACCATGAAATCAAGTCTGAATGGATCAAATGTTACAATGACTTCAGTAGATTGAGCTGTGATATGAACTCCATTACTAGAACGCTGTACTGTGCATCTAAAATTGAGTAAGATTATCTATAAAAATTAATAGGCTTACTTTTGTAATTTTGGCTCTCCAACTAATGACCCTTCAACTTGATAACGTTGACGAATAGGGTTTTTCTCATTTATTTTTAATCTAAACATGTTATCAACAACAGAAATTATGTCAGCAGTTAAGACAACTCCAGTGTCCTTGTTGACTAAGTCCATCTTACAACCTGAATCTTCTATAACCAGAGAATCTGGAGTAACAGCATACTGAGAGCTCCCAGGAGTTAATGCTCGGTTTCTCCTAATGAATTAATAAAGCTCCTTTAATAAGGAATTTGATTATGTCATTAGGTTTACTTGCAAAAGCTGGACTGCTCGCATGTCTTAAAGTTGCTTTTGTCTACAGAGTCAGTAGGACTTAGACAACTAGAAAGTAATATGAAGAGTAACAAAGACCCTACTAGAGTGGCCATTCTTTGCGGGAGCACACCTCGTGGGTGATCACGTGATGCTTTCGTACGTCATTATTTCCTAATTCAGGGTAGAGCCGTAGAGGCCCCTAAGTGGTAGTTAGTGATCGTTAGTGGTTATCTTGAAACTTGACGAGCTAAATTTACTAATCTGTAATAATGGTAGGCAGTAATAGAACAGATTGCATTACTTTTATTGCTACTAATACGTTATCATCTCTTCCTTTAGGGAGTGGAACATTCCTTACCAATGGATCTAGCTAGCAAGTGTAAGTCTCAGACTAATATTAGACATAGTCTCATTCCCAGGTTTCATTCCAGTTGATCCTGAGGAGATTAAGAGGTTAAGTAAACGGTTCAAGCGATTAGATCTCAATAAAAATGGATCACTGTCAATGGACGAATTTATGAGCATACCAGAATTACAGCAGAACCCTCTCGTTAAAAGGGTAATAGATATTTTAGACACAGATAGAAATGGAGAGATTGATTTCCAAGGTATTCAAAAATAATAGTGAATTGGTAATTACATAATTATTAATAGAATTTATTGAAGGGGTATCTCAATTTAGTGTACAAGGAGACCAAACAAAAAAATTGAAATGTAAGTAATAACAAATGAATTAAAGAATATCTACACTTTTTATTTCCTAATCTAGTTGCTTTTAAAATCTATGACATTGATCAAGACGGTTATATCAGTAATGGAGAACTCTTTCAAGTAAACTAAACTATTAGGATACCAGCTAACTCTCTCTCTCTCTCTCTCTCTCTCTCTCTCTCTCTCTCTCTCTCTCTCTCTCTCTCTCTCTCTCTCTCTCTCTCTCTCTCTCTCTCTCTCTCTCTCTCTCTCTCTCTCTCTCTCTCTCTCTCTCTCTCTCTCTCTCTCTCTCTCTCTCTCTCTCTCTCTCTCTCTCTCTCTCTCTCTCTCTCTCTCTCTCTCTCTCTCTCTCTCTCTCTCTCTCTCTCCAGGTTCTTAAGACAATGGTAGGAAATAATTTGTCAGACAAACAGTTACAGGAAATTGTTGACAAGACAATCCTTTATGCTGACAAAGATGGTGATGGAAAAATCTCATTTGAGGAGTTCTGTGATGTAAGTTTATATATATTAGTCATTATTATATTGTTTAATACTAGGTGGTTGGAGGTATGGATGTACCATCAAAAATGGTAATAGATTTGAAATAATCGCTTCTCTTTCTATCCTCTACTAATTGTAATATTAACTATAAAATCTGTTTTTCGAATGTTTTTTGTTTCATTATTCTGTACAAATCATCACTATTATAAAAATAATAACTAATATATTTAGCAGAAAGTTCTATATTTTCTTAAGAAAAAAAAGATAGTTAAAAGTTCTCATACTTACTTATAATATTTCATTTCATTAAAGAAAGTTTTTGCTTCTATGGTCACATATTCCTCTTTGTATATGGTATCATAATGAGTGCCAAGGAATGATTTCACATCCTCCATCCATTGTGTCATCTTAGGATGACTCTCACAAAGATTAGCACCCATTTTTAAATACTGAAAAACTTCCGATGAAAACAAAAGATCAGCAATAGATATCTCATCTCCTCCAATAAATTTGGTGTTTTTGAGAAAATAACTCTCGATAATATCCACACTGCGTTTGAGTGTAGTTTGAGCACTTTCTAGTATGGCCTCAGGTGTTGGTTGTCCAGTTCTTCTAGGCAAAACAGACTACAAACGCAATAATGAATATATTATCAGGAACTAACTCACTGTTAGATAATATGCTCCACAACGTATGTTCTGAGGAAACCATGATAGTGCCTCATCAACCCGAGCTTGCTTTTTGAGATCTCTTGGATACCAGTGATCAGGGAGACTGTACTTGTTATGGATATACTTCAAAATGGCCACACTGTTTGGAGGTGAGCCGTTAATATGGCACAACATATATATATTAGCAGACCTTTCAAATAAAGTAAACCCGCCATCTTCAATTGCAGGAATACGCTTGTTTGGATTGATAGCTAATAGCTCTGGATTTGTATGCTGTTCACCTAAAGTCAAAGTAAAAAATAGGGGTGTGGCTTGGTAGGATCTTACCCTCTTTGAGGCTAATTCTCACATACTCATGTGAAATGTTGTTATGAGCTAGTAGTAACATCACAGCTCGTGATGGTGGAGATACAGTGTCTGCAAACAACCTCAATTGGCTCATATCGACTGCAATAATGTGATCTTTCCTCACTCACATGGACTCTAGAGGAACATCCGGATATTGCAAGTATACGGAAACATTCTGAAATTTATACAGAAATAAAATGCGAGAATAAATTGCTGCTCCGTATACTTTAAACAAAAGATGGCTGGAGTATCACTGTTATCATTGCCAGTAGAAGACGTTGTACTACCACATATATTGAACTATCTTCTTCCATTAGAAATATGGCCCTTAAGATTAGTCTGCAAACACTTTTATCACATGACATACCTATATTATGAAACTATGTGTCATGAAATCAACTATGAACAAAATAATTTGGAGCAAACTCCGATAATTTATCATATATTAAGACATTGTCATAAGCTACAGAGACTAACGCTAAAAGGTACTGGTTTTATTTCCAGTGAATCTATTCCTACTGCATGTACATTGCAAGATTGTTTACTAGCAGTAGCAATAAATGGAACAAGAGAGTTACACAAGCTCAGGTTGCAAGGAATTCATTTTCAATTTTCATCTCAAACACTAGTGGAATTAGCTCCACGTTGCTGGTCATTGCAAGTACTTCATCTCTTTTCGGTTTTTGGTTTTGACAATTTAGATGTTTTACTGCAAGAGTGTACTTCTCTTAAAGAATACTGTTCTGATAGCCCTCAAATTAATCCCACTCAGCTAACTAATGTACTTTTAAAACAAAAACAACTTGAAATATTGGAGGTAATCCCTTTGTATATAAATCAAATATTATAATCTATCCTCTCAGTTAGCTGGTTATAGTTCACCTTTTCCCCTTAAGACGTTCCTCTTATCCTTACCATTACTTCATACAATATCTCTCAATCATATGCCATGGATATCTGATAGAACAATACAAGAAATAGCAGAATACTGCTCTCAATTACAACACTGTCAAATCTATCATTGTCCAGGAGTTACATGGAGTGGTCTGGAATGTTTAAGACAAAGAAAGGTTCTCGTAAAGACAACAGCAGTTCCTTCTCACATACAACCAACTACAACAATAGCTAAATATCAGATATAATCATTTTAACAAAAAATTAAGTGAATTACAAAACCCAACTCAAACAGTTCATTGCATCACTCACAAAGTTTAAAGCTTGCTTTTAAAGGCTCCTTTTTCACGTGCAACATTGACCATTTTATGAGCCTTTTCAAAATGAGGACTGAGTTCTTTCTGACAGTCTTTAAACCATGTTGTCAAACGTGAGTTATCTTGGAGTATCTCTATATCTGCCATCCAGAACTGTGTAAACTCACAAACGGCTTGTATATCAGCAATAGATATCTCATTACTACTAATGAACTGGGTCTGGCTGAGGAAATGTGTTTCTAGTCTTTTCATGCTCTTTTGCAACATCTTGTAATATTCATCAAGCCTTTCTGGGTCAGGTTCCATACCAAGTAATTTCACTCCTATGTACTACAGAACCAGCAGTGAATATTAGATCATATAGTATTACTTTTACAAACATATATCCACCAGCTCCCATTCGAAGATTGCCAGAATGCCAGCTAAGATACTCATCAATTTTGGCTCGCTTTTCTATATCTTTTGGATACCAGTGATTGGGAACACTGTGTTTAGCACCCAGATACTTCATGATGGCAGCACTATAAATAAAGACTATACATATTAACACAACATAGTATCATTACCTCTCAAAGAGTTTGAATCCATTGTCATCAATAGCAGGTACAGTCTTGTTTGCACTGACTTTTAGAAAATCTTCATTTGTCTTTTGTTCACCTGTGAAGCAGAAAATAACTCAAAAATCAACTTCCATCATACCTTTACCAACATTGATAAGACAAGATTGATAAGGTATTTGATTGGCTTCTAAAAATATCCACACAGCTCTTGATGGTTGGGAGAAGGCATCAAAAAAGTACCTCAAAGCAGCCATGTTTAGCAACAGTATACGGAGTTATCATTTCTTTAGCTTTACATTTCTTAACAAAATTCAGAAGATTTCCGTTCACGTCGGTAAACTCTCTAACTAACGATTCCCAGATTATCTTAAATATAATCTTACACTAATATTTGTACTGCGTTTAATAATATATACCTTCTTGAGCTTGGTCTATATCCAAGGAATATTTAGAATGTAATTTGATGTTGATATTTGAGTAGATTATATAATGTCATATTTTAATTTGCAGAAGCCAAAAATGATCTGAGAGATCAATTCTGGCTTGCCAAAAATGATTGTAGGACCACTTTTACCATATGACAAGACAACAGCTATTATTCCATATAACTACAACAATTATGATATAATTAAACATGTGGACTATAATTATATAAAAATAATAAACTACTCAAACAATAGTTCATTGCAGTACTTGCAAAGTTCAAAGTTTAAAGATTCCATTTTCACGTGCAGTATTGATCCATTTGTGAGCCTTTTCAAAATGAGGACCAAGTTCTTTCTCACAGTCTTTAAACCATCTTGTCAAACGTGAGTTATCTTGGAGTATCTCTATATCTGCTGCCCAGAACTGTGTAAACTCACAAACAGCTTGTATATCAGCAATAGATATCTCATTACTACTAATGAACTGGGTCTGGCTGAGGAAATGTGTTTCTAACAATGTTATAATCTTTTGTAATGTCTTGTAAAATTTGTCAACCTTTTCTGGGTTTGGTTCCATACCAAAAAACTTTATTCCAATGTACTATATGATACGATAAGTAATAGTAATGGGTTATTTATAGTATTACTTTTACAAACATATATCCAGCAGCTCCCCTTCGAAGATTGCCAGAATGCCAGCTAAGATACTCATCAATTTTGGCTCGCTTTTCTATATCTTTTGGATACCAGTGATTGGGAACACTGTGTTTAGCACCCAGATACTTCATGATGGCAGCACTATAAATAAAGACTATACATATTAACACAACATAGTATCATTACCTCTCAAAGAGTTTGAATCCATTGTCATCAATAGCAGGTACAGTCTTGTTTGCACTGACTTTTAGAAAATCTTCATTTGTCTTTTGTTCACCTGTAAAGCAGAAAATAACTCAAAAATCAACTTCCATCATACCTTTACCAACATTGATAAGACAAGATTGATAAGGTATTTGATTGGCTTCTAAAAATATCCACACAGCTCTTGATGGTTGGGAGAAGGCATCAAAAAAGTACCTCAAAGCAGCCATGTTTAGCAACAGTATACGGAGTTATCATTTCTTTAGCTTTACATTTCTTAACAAAATTCAGAAGATTTCCGTTCACGTCGGTAAACTCTCTAACTAACGATTCCCAGATTATCTTAAATATAATCTTACACTAATATTTGTACTGCATTTAATAATATATACCTTCTTGAGCTTGGTCTATATCCAAGGAGTATTTAGAATGTAATTTGATGTTGATATTTGATATATTTAGTAGATTATATAATGTCATGTTTTAATTTCCAGAAGTCAAAAATGATTTGGGAGATCAATTCTGGCTTGCCAAAAATGATTGTAGGACCACTTTTACCATATGACAAGACAACAGCTATTATTCCATATAACTACAACAATTATGATATAATTAAACATGTGGACTATAATTATATAAAAATAATAAACTACTCAAACAATAGTTCATTGCAGTACTTGCAAAGTTCAAAGTTTAAAGATTCCATTTTCACGTGCAGTATTGATCCATTTGTGAGCCTTTTCAAAATGAGGACCAAGTTCTTTCTCACAGTCCTTAAACCATCTTGTCAAACGCGAGTTATCTTGGAGTATCTCTATATCTGCTGCCCAGAACTGTGTAAACTCACAAACAGCTTGTATATCAGCAATAGATATCTCATTACTACTAATGAACTGGGTCTGGCTGAGGAAATGTGTTTCTAACAATGTTATACTCTTTTGTAATGTCTTGTAAAATTCGTCAACCTTTTCTGGGTTTGGTTCCATACCAAAAAACTTTATTCCAATGTACTATATGATACGATAAGTAATAGTAATGGGTTATTTATAGTATTACTTTTACAAACATATATCCAGCAGCTCCCCTTCGAAGATTGCCAGAATGCCAGCTAAGATACTCATCAATTTTGGCTCGCTTTTCTATATCCTTTGGATACCAGTGATTGGGAACACTGTGTTTAGCACCCAGATACTTCATGATGGCAGCACTATAAATAAAGACTATACATATTAACACAACATAGTATCATTACCTCTCAAAGAGTTTGAATCCATTGTCATCAATAGTAGGTACAGTCTTGTTTGCACTGACTTTTAGAAAATCTTCATTTGTCCTGTGTTCACCTGTGAAAAAAGACTCATAAAATATATTATCTATACTGCTATTATACCTTTAGTAATATCGATAACACAAGATTGATAAGGTATTTGATTGGCTTCTAAAAATATCCACACAGCTCTTGATGGCTGGGAAACCTGACTAAAAAAGAACTTCAAATCAGTCATGGCTACTCCTCCCCCAACTGCAGTGGTGTCTGTGTACGGAGTTTTCCGTTTTATGTGGGAGCTCAACGCCTCCATAGAAGATGGAGTGGCTCTTATATTTTGTGCTGATTCTCTTCTTAATGTTCTTTTTTCCTTTTCTCTTCATAGTGTATTCAGACTGCAATTTAATTTTATTTTTTTATGACAAAATGAGACCAAATCTTCACAAAATTAAAGGCAAAGTAGTTTGGATTACAGGAGCTTCCTCAGGCAATGGAGAAGTCTTGGCGTACACTTTAGCTAAATTGGGTGCTAAGTTAGTCCTGTCAGCAAGAAGAGAAACTGAATTACACAGAGTATTAGAGAAATGCCAAAGTAAAGCACTGACCTCTCAATAATTAATATTGGTATGATGTTGTTATTATAGGTCTGTCACCAGACGAATATAAAAGATCTCATATGATAATAGTATTAGATATACTTCAATATGATAAGCATTCATCTTGTGTAGAACAAGTTATCAATCATTATGGCAAAGTAAAGCAAGTCATTGATCATAATGTTTTATATTATGTTATGAGTATTAGATTGATTATTTAATCAATAATGCTGGTTGTTCTCAACGAGCTGTTGCTATGGATACTAAATTAGAAGTGCAAAAGTTCCTTTTAGAGACTAACGTTCTTGGCACTATTTCTCTCAGTACAGCTGTACTTCCTTATATGGTCAAAGAGAGGGATGGATGTATTGTAGTTGTTAGTAGCATCAGTGGAAAGATAGGTACATTATTAATAGGTATACTGTCTATATCAATTTATTTTACGTTAGGGACACCTGGTTTAGCTGGATATTGCGCTAGTAAATATGCCATACAGGTAGCTATAATATAAAGTTATAATCTAATAATATTATATTATTATAGGGGTACTTTGATTCTTTAAGAGGTGAATTAGCAGATACTGGAGTGAGTGTTCTTTTAATATGTCCTGGACTGCTCTATACTGGAACCTCAAGAAAACTTTTAGGCTCCACATTAAAGAAGGTTTAATAATGCTAGTTTGTGTATGAGGTATCTTTATTTAGGAAGATGAGGTAATTGATTTGGGATCACCAACAGATACAATGAGAGTGTCTTCTAAACGTTGTACACATCTCATTGCTGTGACAATGACAAATAAATTAAATGAAGTCTGGGTTTGTAATAAAACTATCCTCTTTTTGTTATACTTAAGACAATACATACCAGAATTGGCAAATATGTAAGTACTTAACACTTTAAATAGTTTTTATTTATACTTTTTCTTGCAGTATTCTAGCAAGAAGAGCTAACCGTAGACTACAAGCTATGAAAGCTAAAAAACTTAATAAGGCTGAATGATCAATTAGCTGTGTCATTTATACAGTGAAATAAAGGCTTAATTGTTACCAATAACCGTACAATATTGCCTTGTAAAGTCCTCTTGAAATCTTTAGGATCTAGTTGAACTGGTTTGTCCAGTTTTGTCAGCTTGTTTCCTTTAGCTATTCCTTTAACCTAACAACAACAATACACACTATTGCCAGTGACTGACTATATTGCTTGCTCACTTGTACATTGTACTTGTCCAATTCAAAGATGTATACTGTCTTATCATGAGACTTTTTCTGAGTTAATTTGCCTTTAATACTAAAATTTTTTCCTGGTTTCTAAGCAGCCATACTCAATCCACTTACAATTTTAAATACATCATTACCTGAAGTGATGTTGGAATGTTTTTAGTAGTAGCTCCAGCAAAATTAAAGTATACAGGATAATCAGGATTTAATAGTTCATCAATATCACCAGCCTGTATGTAAGAGAATAATATAATAATGTATTAGATGATAGGATAAACCTCATCAGTATCTGTAGTATCAGTTGAGTCCAGTCCTAAATCTTTAGCACTTTCATCACTAGATATTTTCCCTTCTTCAATTGCTTTGGTCTTATCTCCTGAAAATGTTATAATATTACATGTTTCCTTAAATGATTACCTTTTTTGCTTTTTTTATTAGTTTTCTTTGCTTCATTTTTAAAATCAACTACTTTCTTTTCGGTAGTTCCACGAAAATATTGATCTAACATTAAATATGTCTGTTCATCTTTAGTTTGTTTTGCTTGTTTCTTCTGACGATATTCTTGTAATCTCCTCTTTTGTCTCCTTTTCCTTCTGATCCACTCAAAAAAGAACTCTACTGCCCACCATAATGGGAGAAGAGGGCAATAAATAAAGAAGAAAAGACCTTTTAGTATTTCTAGAACATCTTTAGTGTCTCTACAATGTGTTAATGATAGAGTACACTTTTTATTGTTTCTAACTTGACAACGCATGTACAGTTATATGATTTCTCCCACCAAGCAACCATCTTTTCCGTCTTAGCACCTCGTCTTTTGAGTAGCCGGATCTTCTTACGATGAATTCTCCTAGCTTGTTTAGCTCCACGACACATTCCATCACAATTAATTGGTCGTTTAGCATTTTTTGAGACCAATCCTTCTCTTCCAATATATTTTGTTCTATCCTTACCCCTAGCAGCTACTCCAGCACCCCAAGCTAAATTAGTAGTAGTTCTTGATAGACAATTACACAATGTACTCCCACAGAAAGCAGCAATGGTGGCTATAACTTGACAAGTTGCTTTGGCTGGTTTAGTACACATAGGACAACTCACTTCACCTATATAGTGTATATAGTGATATTGGTACTGTATAATATAATACATACCTTTGTATAACATCATTGCTACCTTTAATATACCTAGTCCAAACAAGGCTAATATAATCCATGTTGATATTATTATTCCGCCAAAATTCCACTTCATCCATGTACTGAAATCTTTCAACCATTGAATATTTGGTTCATCAATATTAATATTAAGATTAAACTCCTTGAAATTATCAGGATCATGATAGTTCGGTTTTGGTGGGCAATCAGACACATTATTACCACACTAGAGTACAAACATTCAATGAGACAGTATGGATATATAGATACATACTGAACATCCACAATAACCATAGCAAAAACACGTGTCTAGTGTTTCAAAGTGAACAGTCATATTGTGCAATAACTCAGCTGATTGGTCCAACAGTTCAACTAATTAATGGAAATATAATATTACTGATGTTATAGTGAGGACATACCTTCACATGTATTGATTTGTCCTTGTGTATAAAAGGAGTGTATAGTAAAAGAGACATTAGTCTGTTCTCCAGGATCTAATGTAACTGTCTCTGATGGTACCCAGTCAATACCAGCAGAACAATGACTAACAAAGACTTTATAAGTAGCTGTAAGATCACCAATATTTTGAACATAGACATTGAGGAGACCATTAGTTGATAAACCTTCAAAAGCGTCAATATATGCTTCAATAATCCTTCCTGGAGATCTATGAAATAAGATCAGTTAATGTATAAATGTAATGTTTTCCTGTACTTGTTAATAACAGTTTTTAAGCTGTCTGCTTCCATAGTTATTGTAATAAGTGATCGTTGTGTTCTTTGAGCGATAAAATTTAATTGAAAGTCAGTTTGTCTGTTGTTAGAATGTGGTAGAGAATGAACTCGACCAAAATTATATGCCATATATTGTCCTTTCCTTCCTGACTTTTTTTTCTCCTATGATATATAATTAATACATGTTACAATAGAAAAGTTTACTAACTATGTCATTACTCCAGTAATGATAGGGTTGTCCCTGTAGACAGCTATAATAATGTAAAGAAAAGTAGAGTAATAGTTTATGACATATACAATTTGTAAATGCATTTTGCAATTGTAAAATTGTAATTGTCGATTTCAATTTGAAATCTACCTTCCATAGACATTAGTACATCCACCTGATTGATGTTTAAAAGCCGAATATGACACTCCAATTTTATTACAATGAAGTCCAGAGAAGGCAAACTTTTCCTTTCCCACCAAAAGCCACTCTGATGCATTTTGAATTGACTGCCATAATCCACTTTGTTTAGCTGATGTACGCCAGCTACTTGGAAATGAGTTCATCTTTTTAATATCAGGAATTAACAGGTATTTATGAGCAATCACAGGCATATAATCATCTGGATGAAAATCAGCAATATACTCAGCTCTAATCTATCATGATGGAGGGGACCTTGACAATCCTAATATCCTATATATCTAGATAACTTACTGTTGAGTCATTTGATGTTCTTTTTCTATGAGTTGGTCCAAGGACTAGTGTTTCTAGTCTTTCATAAACTGGCTGTCCTTCTATTGTAATATAACTCACTTTATCAATAATGATATTAATATTAAAGAGTAATTGAGGAGGATAAAACCCAAAGACGTAATTACTGAAACATAACAAAGATGTTTGACACTAATGTTAATGGACTAACTAGAGTGGGTCCATACGTAGGCAATGTGCTATATTTTGTTTATTTCTACCTAAACATTGAACTGATTCTCCTCTATCATATTTGTGATCTCTCATATTACAATCACAACAAAATCCCTAATAAATGGTATATATATCATGCTTATACATCAATCTAACCTGACTATCAAAGATTCTACGACCTATGCTGTATTGAAATCCGCAAGCTGCTTCGTGATCCCTACTGAACCAGTCTTGACGACATCGTGATGTCCTCTTGTGTACAATTTTCTCTTGAGGATAATTATTGACGTACTATATTTTATTATATCAAGGTCATTTAGTAAACAGACTTACTCCAACTTGATATAGTCTGTAATTTATAAGAACTGGTGACTTTGTTATTGTGATACGCACTGGAGTTTTTAGTTGTACATTTTTCTTCTGAGTAGTGTCATGAAGTCTACGAATATCAGCTTCCAAGTGTTGTGATTTACCCTATTATTCTATTATAAAAGAATGCCATTACTACACATGTATCCATTACTTCATTTGCTTGTACAGTCATTGTAACAACCAGCTTTTTTCTGCAAGCTGTGCCGTTTGGTCGCAGTATTTCTCCACTACCATCATTGATACATTCTTTGATAGAACTGACTGCAGTAATGGAAGCTGTTGATAACGTCCATAAACTAAACAAAAAAATCCACAATTTGAGATTTAGTTGCATTATAGAAATTAATGCAACTTGTTGCAATAGAGAAGACGCATTTAAAGAATAACCTGAGTTATACGAGTATAAACGGACGTAAACAATGGCAGAATCTGACTTGGATTTTGCCATTGCTCTTTCAATACAGGAACACTTTGACGAAATAAAAACTGTATCTAAGAAGAGACCTAACGATAGAGACAAAGAGGAGGACGATGTCGAACTTATATGTGTGGAAAAGAAACCAAAGTATAGCATTGACAATGAGTCCGGCTCACAAGATGATGATGATGCTGATCTCAGTTATGCTGTTGCGTTATCATTAGAGGAAACTAACACAGCAGAAGATGAGTCGTTTGCAATATCTTTACATCAACAGCTCAATAAAGATACTGATGACATTGGTTCTGTAGAACTTAGAGAGAAAATGTGGGATCCTAAAAGTATTGTTGACAATAAGTGGGAATTAGTTGATCCTCATCCAAATATTCATGACTTGTTTGTTCAATTTGATGCCATGTTTTTTAGTGGTATGTTAACCAATGCTGGTGTAGCGGTACGATGGGGACCAAGAATGACATTGTAAGTATTATTTTATAACAAACTATACACTCTATTATAATATGTATAGTTGTGCTGGTCTCTGTTGCTATGAAGGTAGAGGTGGATTATGTTTAATACGTTTAAGTGCGCCTCTATTAAAATTAAGACCCAGAAAAGATTTAGTAGAGACTCTATTAGTAAGTACATTATGGAATCTGATCATGTGATACTACCATTACTTAGCATGAAATGATACATGCATTACTCTTTGTTACTGCAAATAAAAAGGTCAGGAGGATGACCCCTTAATTAATATTAATTTAGTTATTAACAGGATCGAGAATCACATGGCCCTGAATTTTTAAAACACATGCATCGTATCAATAAAGCTACAGGTGCTAATATTACAGTAAGGACCATTACTATACAATAGCCCCTGTAATATGTATCCTTTATTAGGTTTATCACAGTTTTCATGATGAGGTAATACTGACATAATATGTACTTTAATAGGGTGGTCTATTTTATGGGAATATACCTTTCATTATCTTGCATAATTAGGTGAATTTATATCGTCAACATTGGTGGAAATGTGATGGACCTTGTCAACACAGACCTCCTTTTTATGGAAGAGTACAAAGAGCGAGTAATCGGTCTCCTTCACGTCATGATAAATGGTGGGAGGAGCATCAACGAACTTGTGGAGGGACGTTTATTAAAATCAAAGAACCAGAAGGTTATTCAAACAAGAAGAAACCAAAAAAGAAAGAGAACTCAAGAAATATTATAGAGATGTTTAAAACTTCAGATAATAAACCTGTTTCATCTAGTAATGACCCTGGTAATCAAGTTATTAATTTGGTTTCAGACGATGATGAACTCTGTATCTCTGATAACATTGAGCAAAAGAGAAGAAAAATGGCTGAAGCAGCTGAAAAGAGATTAAAAACATCTCAAACAAAAGAGTTAACTCAAACTAAACTACCCTCGTCCACAAACAGAGATGTCCGTGATTTTATGGAAAGAAAAAGTCACATACCAACTAATAAATCAACAGACTCAAAACTTAAGAGTAGTAACCATAGCAACACATCACTTAACTCCACTAAACCAAATAAAGATTTAACTCCTAACATACCCAGTAGTAGTGGGAGTGCTCAAAAAACAATAGAAAAACGTACCTGTCCAGTATGTGGCCGTGAGGATATCCCTGTAACTACAATTAATATTCACATTAACTTTTGTTTGGAGGAAATGGAACTAAGTGATGAAGATGAATAATAACTTTGTACATGTATATGTGTGTGTATATAAGTTATGTATCATATTATATTGAAGACACTGTAATTGGTGATGAATTATAGACATAATACCCAAGGGGTATCTTGGCAGATTGAGTTAATATGTTACGTAATAATCTAGAATGTGCTTGAATGCTATATCTCTCATCGTCGTCATTAGTTAAGTAATGAAGTTCCCACGATAAGTTTGACCACACCCCTTTTATGATGGAGGGATTAAGGTGTCCAAGATGGACTACTTCATCTTGCAAAGTCAGCACATGAGCTGAATAGGAGTTCTGAGATTAAAAAGAATATGTATTTAATATTATTCCATCTAATAATCATAGTATTAATATCTCCTACCTTTTCAAGATCCATTGAAAATAGATGTAATGTTTCTTTAAGTATTGCTCTTTGCCAACTCTCATCTTCTCCTCCAATAAACCACTCATTATCATATTCTTCTAAGTACTGACACAATTCATTAAAACCATTAGCTTCTCCTAACACAGCCTCATCATATAACAACTTTACTGCATATCTACAAAGAAGAAAGCAAGACAGAGTTAATGTATACAGTTCATTATATGTACCGATATGATTTCAGGACTAAATTATAAAGTGTTGAGTTCTGTTTTAACCAGGTCATATCTGCTTGTGCACTCAATGGAAGTGTGAAGTTGCCATAGAAACCTTTATATAAGTGAATTGGTCTTGTTGTAGACAATGTTAAGTTGTATAAAGTTCCACTTGCTGGAATGTCAACTAGAGCATAACAAAATGCTATGAGATGTTGTAAAAGTTGAGTTGATGAGTTCAATTGAGAACTTATATTGAAGTGGTTGAGAACAAAGTTGAACCAGTTTAAAGGAAATTGTTGGAGTATTGGAGCTATATCACTTGTAGATACAGGAATATTTAGTGATAATATATTGTCTACTGGAACTATTTTGGCATTAAAGAGGAGTGAAGATATTTTAATAGGTGTCTCTTGTAACTGAATTTGTGAAGGTCGTACTGATGAATTCTGTCTATCAGAGAAGACATTAGAAGTTGTAACATGATGTGAACTGAGAGATGATATAGACTCACTCCATATACCATCATCTCGCTCTATGTCTTGATCAGATCTCTCAACTTGCTCAAATCTCTGATCTATTTCTACACTTTGCTCATGACATGATATATGTTGCAATAATGTCCATATTAGTATTTTGTAAAGATTGAAAGAGAAGTTACTCAGATATCCTGGTTGGTCAATAATGCCAGAGAGAGTATTATGAGCATCAGAGTACACACGAGCTATGTTGACATCTAAAAGTGTGAAGTGGTTCATAAGATATTGATTAAACCAATAACCCAAGGACTTGTGGTCTCTGGTATATGCTGAATCAATTATATTGTCAATTTGTGTTGCCTCTATGCTGTGACAAGAGGTCTCCTGGAGTTCCAGACCTTGTATTGCAATACTCCAATATCCATAGCCACTCTCTAATACATATATCAAGATTAATCTGTCTTGAAATCGAGCCAGCAAGACTTCACCAGGTTGTATAAATCTCAGAATACCGGACTTCAAACTTGATGAGACTATCTTGATAGTACTGTGTTGGGCTTGTCTGTAGAACACAGCCTCAGAAGCCTCAGATATGAATGACTTTGAACACAAATGAGGCCAGTATGATTTTGGTCGAGGAAAACTAGTCAAAAGTATAGGGAGAGTAAAGATTGGTAGTAAAGGACTTGATAATAATGAGGAAAGAATAATGGCAGCACAGCTTAATGGTATCAATAACAAGACAGCAAGTAGAGTGAGGAAATAATGACGAGTGTGTTGTTTGGAGTCAGTTATAAAACTATAGAGAAGTATTATATAGAACTGAATATTTTGGAATGCATTTCTGACGATCTCAATACTTAATCCAATGATAACAGCTTGTGTTCCAATATTCAATTGCATCCAACTACTGCTAGCTGGTAAAATGAGATCTAGTAATGCCACTACTGATAACTCCCATAATGCTAGTGTAGTACTTTGCCATATCTAGAGAGATAGTATAGTACAATATAGTCTTAATAATATACTTACTTTTCTCAGTATCCTGATAGTAACTATACCAAACCAGATATGAGATATAGCAGGAATTGTCCTAATAGTTAGACCAACATAAGTCATCATAGACAAAGGACAGACTGTATTAAAAGAAAATTTAATACAATGTCTTTAGTATAAACTGCTCACCATACAACAATAGGATTTGATAAGGTAGTGAAATATATCGATGTACTGTTTTTGTGAACTTTATTTTCTTTATAGAATTAATATTTCTTGGATGAAGTGGGTTCCTTATTCTCAAACAATATATTCCAGTAATACTTCTAAGTATTTCTACTACTCCAGTTAATCCAATGATTACTGCACCAAACACTGTCACTATAACAGACTGACCAGTACTGTTACTAGTGAAATACACAATGACAATACTAGTTAACAACAGTGCAATATTAACACTAGTTGTTAGTAGATATTTAATACAGCATTGTCTTAATGTAGACACCTTAATAAACCTGACCACACAATACGATATGTAGAGTGTCATCTCTTCCATTAATTGTCTTCCAACTCGACATTTTGATAATGTCCATTGAGGTATCGCTAGTATATTCTGACTTAAAATAAAACCAAGTATTGTTGCTAATATTGTAGTGATCTTAGCATCAGTAATAGCAGCCACACTGACTGTACTGACCAGTGATATAAAGAACATCAATATTAGCCTAAAATAATGCAAAATATAATAAATGTATTAAAATTATTCTATTACCTCAGTTCTGATGCTAATGGAGTTCCTCCCATAATGTGTACTAAACATTGTTCCATGCACCATAGCACTAGTGAGTCTATAGGTGGTAATATGGCTCCAATCCACAATAATGGTAATAGACAAAATAGTGTGTATATGATATAAATATAAAGTGAAGGAGAAGAGACGGTATGTCTATAGAGAGAATGGATGAACAGATCTATAAATGAATGTATAATTTGACAAATAGATCACTCACCTTAATATAATAAAGACCACACCCAGAATTATAATATAGAAGGGTCTTTGTATAAATCTTAGCTGAAATCTGTCTTGATGTGGTGCTCGATAGATCATTATTTCATGAGGAGGTTGTACCAATAGAGAATAGTGACCAACGGACAATGCTACCCATCCAAATATAACTACAAATACTATCACTGGTATAGGTAAGTATTCCAGTAAAACAGGAATGTCCAGTAATATGAAACCAGCAAAACAGGTTAGTCCTGATATGAGGGCATGGATAATAATGTTAACAAGATATTTGGAGGAAAAAATGAAATTCATCACTTGATAACAATGGCTGAAGTCGGTATCTTCTACATTGCTGTCATCATCTCTGTAGTAGTTAGTTTTAAAGTTTACTAGTCTTATTGTACTGCTTGTTATGAAGACAATAAAACAATTAATTGTTCCATAAAGAGTAGCTAAATAATATTCATTCCACACAAACGATGACCCAATTAATGGAAGAGCAATAATAAAGGGAAGTAACCATAGCAACCATTGTATTATGTGTATATAACATGGTACACATTGTATTTTGAGGCCTCCAGCAACAGTCTGTGCTAGTCTTGTCAAAAAAAGACGATATTTGTATTCGTTTAATAATGGAGCTACTGTCTCTGATGGCATCACGTGACTTGAGATGATTTTTCTTTAGTTAGTTGGATACAATGCGAGACATAACGTACTGGAGTCTGCTTCCTGGAGAACAATGTGGTGCCTTGAAGTGTAAATATGATGTTGTGTTTCTATGGAGATAATGTAAAATTATAATAAACGTATAATTAGAAGTAAGGAAGTAAATAAAAAGATGAGTGGTCTGTCTTTAGGTATATGTGATGGAAGAGACTATTGTCGCTCATCAATTCGTGACTCCACAACTGGTCTCAATTTTGATGCACTTGGAGAAGTTGAACATTATGAATACGTCAGTGGAGACTTCTTTGATCTTCTTAAATCTGGTGATTTTGCTGACGTCACATTTGTGATACAAGGAGTACATTTTCCAGCTCATAGAATCATTTTGGCCTCAAGATGCACTTTTTTTCGTGTACTATTATATGGAGATATGAAAGAAGCCCACTCTGGAGCAGAGATACCATTAATGGATGCCACTCCAGACTCATTTCGAGTACTTTTGGAATATATTTATTCTGGAAAAGTGTGCCTCAGTGACTTATCAGAACAGGTAATTGAAATCATTTTTATGCTTTAGATATTGTACATTTAACGTGTACATTTATTGTATGTGTGTTTAGGTCAGTCTTGATCTTTTGGGTCTGGCTAACAAGTATGATTTTAGCCCTTTACAACAAGCCATCATGGCATATCTCAAGGCAACACTAAATGAGATTAATGTCTGTGTAGTTTATAATGTAGCATCTTTTTATCAATTGAAAGAACTCTGTATGGCGTGTACGACATTTGTAGATATGCATGCTTCTGCTGTTATGAAAAGTGAAGGGTTTCTCTCTCTCACACAACAAGCCATCACTGAACTTCTCTCACGTGATTCCTTCTTTGCACCAGAGTTGGAAATTTATCACGGTATCCGTCGATGGATGGAGAGCAATGATGTTGATCCTAAAGTTGCTAAGTCACTCTTACAAGTTGTACGTCTTCAGCTCCTACCAATGGAAGAATTACTTGGTGAAGTACGACAATCTACATTGTATGAAGCCAATGATATTTTAGATGCTATCACAGTCATCAATTTAAAGAAACAGATTGAACTAAACCAACGTGGATTTTTAGGTAAAAGACATTATTACAATACAACGTTATTGATTATTCTTGTAGTTCCTGAAGAAAATGTAGCTACCCCTCATCGAAATGCTGTTGTCTCTGATGGACAAACAGTGTTGTTAAATGGAGATACTGAGAGTTATACTGGAGAACAAGGATATGCTGTTCATACAATCACTCGAGATCATCAGAAAAGTATCGTCATTCAACTTAACCAACCTTATATCATAAATTGTATCAGAATGTTACTTTGGGACAGAGATAATCGTTCTTATTCATACTTTGTACAAGTTAGTCAGTTAATATTAAACTAAGTTCTATTATATCTTTAATTTAGATTTCATTAGATGGTAATGACTGGGTCACTGTTATTGATCGAAATAACCATCTCTGTAGGTCATGGCAAGAATTATTATTTAAAGATCGTGTTGTTAGGTACGAGACTTACCTCATCATTGTGTGTGAAATCTTTGTTATACAGATATCTTCGTATTACTGGAACTTATAATTCAATGAACAGAAGTTTCCATTTAGTCTCTTTTGCTTGTCTCTATACTACTCATCACTTTAATATCTCTGAAGATGGACTTATCAGTAAGAGTGTATCTATTTTTAATCATACATCCATTCTGAAACATGCTATGTATCCATTCTTCCTAATCATATATCCATTTAGTTCCTACAGAGAATGTTGCAAGTATTGCTGCTAGTGCTACAGTATTAGAAGGTGTTAGTAGAAGTCGTAATGCATTATTAAATGGTAACACAAGAGACTATGACTGGGACTCTGGTTATACCTGCCATCAACTTGGTTCTGGTTCTATTGTCATACAGTTAGCTCAACCCTATATTATATCATCAATGAGGTGAGGGGATATACCTGTAATTAATTAATGATTAATTTATGGTGTAGGTTATTATTATGGGACTGTGACGAGCGTGCATATAGTTATTATATTGAAGTATCTACTGATCAAAAACAATGGACAAGAGTAGCTGATAAGTCACAGGAAGAATGCAAGTAAGATATTATCATTTATTTCCTCCATTAGTTATAATATTATAATGTAGGTCATGGCAAGTTATTCAATTTGAACCTTTACCAGTGACGTTTATTAAAATAGTTGGTACTCATAATACTGCTAATGAGGTATGCCACACCCCTTTATGATATTAATATTATGGCATTAATTTTCAGGTATTTCATTGTGTCCATTTTGAATGTCCTGCTAGTAACTTACCTAATCTCAAACAGTCTTTAGTATAATGTGTCTATGTATTGTTATATGATATTACATTGATGATGTGTGGTTATATGTTTATGTTACTGATTTGAAGGCGGACTAAATAGAAAGATATCAATATAGTTATTGTAGCACTTTTTATAATTTACTTTGTGTCTGTAGTGCTACCCCATCTAAAGAATCTCAGGACATTAGAAGAAACTGATGAACGGGTTTGTTTTGGTTTCTATGGAAACAGAAATAGTCAGTTGGAGTAGTGGTTACGTAGAACCTACTCCCATTCTATGTGTAAATATAGCCTACTTCTATTCTATATGTACGTAGATTTTATAAGTATATATAGTCTACACCTACCCTATTATTACGTGTAGCCTACATCTGGGCTACACATAATAATAGAGTAGGTGTAGGCTCCACGTAATAATAGAGTAGGTGTAGGCTACATATAATAATAGACTTACTCTAT
Organism: Xestospongia muta; assembly: GCA_963693285.1. Lineage (NCBI taxonomy): Eukaryota > Metazoa > Porifera > Demospongiae > Haplosclerida > Petrosiidae > Xestospongia > Xestospongia muta. The sequence continues at coordinate 200,832 of OY848925.1, forward strand.
TATTACATATAGCCTATACCAACCCTATTATTACGTGTAGCCTACACCCACTCTATTATTATGTGTAGCCCAGATGTAGGCTACATGTAATAATAGAGTAGGTGTAGGCTACATATAATAATAGACCTACTCTATTATTACATATAGCCTATACCTACTCTATTATTACGTGTAGCCTACACCCACTCTATTATTATGTGTAGCCCAGATGTAGGCTACACGTAATAATAGAGTTGGTGTAGGCTACATATAATAATAGGTGTACTCTATTATTACATATAGCCTATACCTACTCTATTATTACGTAGTAGGTATAGGCTATATGTACTCATAAAAACAGCTCCACCCATTTAATATAATTATAATTACTCTTACAATGAGGTCAACATTCGGTGGTCTAATATCACTGGAGGAACGTCTGATAACATCAATTTGTCTCACAGCATCATTCTGTAATCTGTGAGCACTACTACTTCTCTTTATTTCAGGAGGAGATGGCTTGACCTCCTATAATAAATACATTTAATAAGCCACATTAATTTTAACCCATTACTCACCACTGGTGAACTTTCTCGTCCAAACAGAGCTGTCGGAGATCCTGACTGTTCTCGGCTGTCTCGTCCAACACTTGAGTCTTGACCTTGAACAGTACTTCGAACTTTTTTGAACACCATTTCAGCAGCTTCTAATTTTCCTTGTTTCATGTAACATTTCCCCTTTAATACAAACAATTAACTTTAATAATTGCTATGGTAATTGTTGCTATGACAACATGAATTTTATTCCAATGTTATGCAATTGGGGTTTAGTGCTATTTTGTCTAATCACATTTTGTGAATGGGAACTCCTTAGCAACGGTTGCTATGTGATACATTAACTTACTAAATAGTTCAGTGTCTTAATAACATGAGGATCGTCAGCTCCATATTCAGTCTGATATATTTCTAAAGCACGTTGATAATACCATTCTACCTACAAATCTATTATTACTGTTTATATCAAAATATATCACTTACTTCTTCATATTTTCCAAGGTGTTGGCAAAGTGTTGCTAAATTAATAAGTTGTTGAGCAACATCAGGATGGCTAGCACCTAGTAACTATTACCATATAAGGTAAATAAATACAAACAATATTACAATACTTTTTGTCTAATCTCAAGTGCTCGACGACAAAGAGGTTCTGCTGTTTTAAAATCACCCATTTTTCCATAAAGCACTGATAAATTATTTAGTGTTGAGGCCACCTGCAATAGACCCTGTAATTATCTCTGCAATTAAATACTTAAGACTGTACCATTTGATGATCTCGACCGTTAGTTTTCTCTCTAATTTCCAAGACCTCTAGTAATAACTTGACAGCTTCTTTTAATTTGCCTTGTTCACTAAAAAGAAATAATTTAAACGACATAAATCTGAGCTTACCGATAAATAACAACCATAACATTGATCATGTTAGCTCTCTCTGGATGAAACCGACCATGAGCTTGTTCTATTTCTTGAACTGCTTTCTTACACAATGATACAGCCACGTCATGCCTACCCTATAATATTATTCTAAATAGAGCACATTATGTCTATAATACTTGGTGCATATGTTGTAAGGCATATTGATGAAGTTTCTGAAAATGTTCAGAACTTCCTTTCTCAGTATCAATAGTGGATGACTTGCCACTAAGACTTTTTAGAGATGGTTCTTCTTCTAAGATAGAGAGAACATGATATATTATTGTATATATATTTTTAATACCAGTAGTCTCTTCATCTTCAGTAGTATCCATTCCTTCATTAGGCACTATAGTATCTGATGACGTCTGTGTAGTTAATATATTATTACAATGTAAGAATGTTAATAATCACTTTTGGTAAACTCATCATGTAATTTAAATGATGTTTTTCTTCAGTAACAGTACCAAGTTCAACTTCTGTTTCTTGTAATAATTGCTGTGATTTCTGAAGCTCTTGTCTCAGCCAATTATTCTCATCGGCAAGACGCCGTACTTGTGCCTTTAATTTACCTCTTTCTCTTTCTAATGTTCCAATATATTGCAAGACTGCCATTAAAATCTACAATTTAAAATAATGTCGTATTCATATAAAATAGTGTTACATTAGCTTCATGGAGCCCTTTGTTTAGTGTATTAATTGATTGTGCTAATGTTGCCTCCTTTGTCTCCTTGACAACCTCAGGATCAAGATCATTATCAATATCTATTATATTAAAAACAATACATTTTAAATATACCAGCTGGTTTATTAATTTGAACTTACCTTTGTCTTCTAATGGCTCTGACGTTTTGACAGTGGCTAGCAAGGACTCGTGTTCACTTCTCAATGTTTCTAGAGCACGAGATATAGATTGTATACCTTCTAGAATAGAACTAAAACTCCAGCTTGTCTCTTCTTCAGCCATAACTGAGTGATGGGTGTGGCCAAAATGGGTTATTCTTCAATATTTTTACAAATAATAATAATATTAATAATAATAATAATAATAATAATAGTAATAATAATAATGATGATGTATTGTTTAATAATAATAATAATGTATTCTTTAATATATTATCACATAATATTTAAACTTTTTGAAACTTTCTTGTTCATAATTACTTCTCTTTGATCAGCAGCATCCTACATTAATAACATAGCCTATATAATAGACATACAATTTACTGACCTTTATCAACCAAGCCATTCTAACATCTCTCCTTCTTGTCATAAATGAGACTGCACAACATTTCTGCATCATACTAACACGACCAGTTCTCCCTAGTCTGTGCAAATAATCACTTATTGTATTTGGCCAATCAAATTGGACAACCAAAGCCACCTATATCATTACACAATAATAGTATAATATCTTAAACTAACTTACTTGACTACTGTCTATACCTCTGGAAGCAATATCAGTGCATACTAGTATCTTAGAACTATTACCTTCTATAAACTCCTTTAATCTAGATTGACGAGACTAGAGACATTTTATGTTGCAGTTCTTTCTACATCTTCTTACTAAAGCATTTAGTCCAGCGTGTAGTTTAATAACTGGAATACCATTAGATTCAAGGAAATGAGCAGTCCAATCACAACTAGGAACTGTGTTACAAAATACGAGAGTAGGTGTTGAGAGGTGATCTTTAAGTAGTTGTAATAAGTAATCTAGAGGGAGTCTATAATACCAGTTATATAGTTTGTGAGGTTGCTTACCTGCTTTCTTATGTGAGTTTACTTTAATAAACCTCTGTTCAACATGAGGTAAGATTTGATGTAAATTCTTTGAAGACACTTTCTTCAAATTCTAAAGACCACTTAATTGTTATCATTACATACATTGTGACATACAGGTATTTCTCTTGAGAGTTTTGTTAACATTTTATTTGAAACTGTAGCTGAAACAAATGTTACTTGAGCATCTTCTCCAAGATCAGAATAGAGCTTCGGTTTTGCTTTTCTTATCTGATAACAAATCATACATTAGTGATTACTGATATCTTAAAATATTACTTTAGTACTGTTCATAATATGAGCCAGTGAGTCTTCAAAGGAACTATCAAATAGTGTGTCTGCTTCATCAATTACCAAATGAGAGAGATCTGTTAGACTGATACGTTCTATTAAAATATGACATCATTATGATATCATTATTTATTATATCTGTACCTTCTCTTCTGTATCTCAGGAATGAGTCAGGCGTTGCTATGGCGATATCAACAGGTTTAGTCAGTGCATCTTTAATAAATCTCTAGTTAATAAACAGTTATTAATTTGCATTAATTATTTGGTATTTACCCTTTTCCTACCTCCAATAAATCCAACAGCTCTTAACTTGACAAAATGGGAGAATGACTTGGTTACTGACTATAATGTGATTCAATACAATTCTAATATCTATAACTTACTAACCAATACTTGAGTTGCTAAATCTCTTGTTGGTAAAATAATAAGAGCTCTAGGTCGTCGTAGTCTAGTAATCACTCCATGGAACTCCTCTTCATCTTTTAAACGACTTATTAACGGAGCAATGTAAGTAATTGTTTTACCTGACCCTGTTGGAATTATACAATAATGAATGTAATGAGGTTCATAAACCTGTTTCAGCTGCACATAGAACATTTTTGCCTCGTAATATTTGTGGAATAGCTAATATCTAAATAGAAATAATATAAATATAGCTCTATATTTTAGTAAATACCTGTATAACAGTTGGTTGAGTGATGTTCAAAGAGTTTAATGTGTTTACCACATCATCTCTTAGTTTGAGCTTTTTAAAACTATCAACTGTTACATTGCTTCTCAATAATGCAGGATGCTACAAATAGAACTCTAATCCTAGCCAGTATAGATTGGTCTACCTGTGCTGTTGGTTTGATAACAATCTGTTCCACATTTCTAACAGGTCTTTGAGCTAACACTGATCTCTCTACACGACTTCTAGCTGCCAGAGTAATCAATAACTTCATGTCCTGTTTCCACGTGAGTAGGAGGTGTGGCTCCTTGAAGTTGTAATCACAAAATGTCTTTTCGACGAAGTCTCCATCCCTTGTTTGTTCCATTAGTTGATGAATGTTACAGAAATGATAAAATTAATGGACAAGGTGGTATGTTAGCAGTAACTGGTGTTAAGAGCAGGTAGAATTCATTAAGACTATTTCATATTTTATTTTCTTACTAGTTTATTAGAAGGTCCGACTGATGGTTATTGTGATCGGTTCACACTAGCTATACCTTACTGTGGTACTCATATAAAATGTAAAGTTATATAATAAGGTAATTATTTATTAATGATTAATTAATTACAGGGGAAGTCATTTTTAACTACCTCCATCCAACTTTACCCCCGGATATTATCTGGAGTGCCGAGGATGAACAGACTGAGTTTGATCCTGATATCAATAATCTTAAAGTAATGACATCTCATGAATATTCATAACATAACTCTCGTGTTTAGTCCCTCATCAATTGGGACCACAATGATTCCTCTTGTTTGTCTCGCTTACTGGAAGAACTCCTTGAAGAATATCGTCGACATCACTTCTCCCTCCTCTCCTCACATCAGCGACTCTATTTTGAGTTCAATACTCTTAAAGAGAACAATCCACAGTGTCACATTGACTTACATTGTCTCCCATCTTCAGAGAAGGTATACAAATACTCCTTACCAGTAATAGCTATGTGGTTTCTCTATAGGGTAAATATGAACCAATTGCACGATTTTATATCACTTTGGAAGTAGATTTTTCAACTCTACCCTCATATTTTACTAAAGTAATGATACAAGTAGACATAATGTTGATCTTTGATCTCTCTTAGGACAATCCTGGTACAGACTTTATAGCATTAACAGTTATATTTCATCCACCTAATGCCAGCAAAGTTGAGACAAGTCTTTATTTATCTTCTCATGTTGAAAGGTTTGTCATAATCACATGAGATAACTCATATACTATACTAACTAGGATACTTGGTAGTGTTACTAGTATTAAACTACCATCATGGACTGTGGATAGTTATCTAATGGACTATGTCCCTGCAGTCCAACGGTTGTTACAAGAGAAGGTAACTAGTTCTATTAGTATACTTGTCTTACTATAGTGATAGGTGGAAAATATAGTTCAGAATTTTGTAAGACGTAAAGAGTATTTTGCAGCCATTTTGAATTTATTGGGTCAAGCTGTCTTGGAGTATGATACAGAAGGATTTAAGAAGATAGCTTTTCTCTTTGAACATCAAGGATTTTGTTTCATAGCTCATTGTAAGTATAATAAGCAGATACTTGTTGTTTCAATGTTATATGTTGCTATGTCTAGTAAGCCTCTCTGAACTGTTTCCCAGTGAAACACCTATTGTATCACTTCACTCTGTTTATCACAAGTATCGTGGAAGACCAATGGAGTATATTCTGACAGACATGCCGTATAGCACTCTATGGGATGCTGAAGAGAAAGCAATGAGAATGAAGTAGGACCAATGATTCTAGTTCAATCACACACACACTCTCTCTATGTAGATCTCACTTATATAATGTTGTTCCCAAGTTCATAGATATCTGTAAAACTGATGGCGAGTTCTTGTAAGCACTAACATTAATAGGTTCCTGTATTTTTAGGAAATAGCTTTCTTTTGTCTTTTTTTCTTTGTATCCTTTTTGTCTGCATCTTTTTTCTTTTTTCCTTTTAATGGTTTCAATTCCTCAACAACTTCTTCTCCAAACACTTCAGCAGCTATGTCTGTCTGTTAATAGCAATGAGGTCATAATGACATCATAATAATAAGTAACATACATCAGAGCTGGTTGAATAATTAAAGTCCTGTTCATCTGTATCACTTGATGAAGAAATAACTACAAACAAATACATCATAGATATATAGAGCATTCGTTATTACTTAATATAGTAGGGCCAGGCCCTGCTTTATCAAATGCCTTTAATGCATCGTCCATTGTAATCTCATCTTCATCTCCTAATACCATTAGTCCTTGAGTAGCTGCTAAAGCTGCTTGTTTCCTCTGCAATATTATATCTGAATATACTGTAATAATAACAAGTGATAGGTACTTGCAACAATCTTTTCTTTTTTCTTTCTGCCTTTTTCCGTAGTCTCTTTCTAGCTAAACGACGCCGTCTCCAGTTACAGAAAACAATAAGTAATGGTAAAAGAGGAAGATAGACAAAAAAACATGCTCCAAGTAGAAATTGAATTGTAGTACTTCGTTGTTTCCTGTAAGATATCATTAATAAGACAAGTAACTTTATTGATTTACATTCTAGTGTGTTCAGCACTTGTTGTCCCTAAAATAACGCCCACAACATCAATAGGTCGTCCATCTTTAGTCCGACAGCAACACTGTGCTATTAACATCTTAATCATACCCAGACTCATCAAGCATATAACAATAATAAATGTAGCATAGACTGGATTTTTTAATGAGTTAGTTATCCAGCAATGATAGCAAGGTCTTATAACAATCACTTTAGGCTCCCAGTATGGATTTAAAAACTCTTCCTCCTTGCATTCAACTGGAGGGTCTTCCACTTCTTCATTTTGTGTGTCCTGACACTATATAACTATGACTTGAGAACTGGTCTTTCTAGATTACTTACACTACATTTGCATTGTCCAGCAGGACAGTATACACATCCTTCTTCAGTTTTAAAGTTGATCTGTTTAATATCCAATAAATTACCTTCTCTATCAGTTAACTCAACTGAACAAAAATAATAACTATATTTGTTAAGTGAATAAAATATTTATTTTACCATTGCAAGAATGATTGAAGGCTTTGTTCATTGATGCCGATATCTGAAAATCAAATGTCATTTGTTGTCTAGGATCTATTGTTTTAGAGCGATCAGATACACGAATAATACCATCGGTACACTTATCAATAGAGACCTGTAATAGAAACTTAATACAACTCATTAAATCAGTAAGATTTACTGAGAAATCAGCAGTCACTACTCCAATATTTTGTACCACAACATTCAAAACACCAGAACCCATTAAAGCCATAAAATCGTCAATTATTGCTTCAACAATACGACCTTGACTCCTATACAACATACATGACACATAGCAACCAGACAGGTTTTATAACCTGTTTTCAACAAATGAGATAGAGTCTGCAGTGAATGTCAGTGTTATGAGACTCTTGTGGATGTCATTGGAGCGATATACCAGTTGAAAGTCTTTGATATTTGAGGTGTTACTGACCCATTGTCCATTGACTTGATGAGGTCCCAAAAAGTCACCATAGAATGTTGGGAAGTAGTGACTTTTAATGTTACGTTCTTGAAGAAGCTGGACAATTATGTTATTATGGATTATAAAGAAGAAGACACACCTTAGCTTTATCCCAGAAATGCCTAGGAGTAACTTTAAAACATCTAATTTTTTGTTTAAAATATTTCTAGTACTTTGAGATAGTTGATCTTACGAATTTTTTTCTTGGTAACAACGGTTTTGTTGTCCACGGAATGCAGCAAGACCTACACCAATCTTGTTACAAGTCTGACCACTGTTATCTAGTAAATATCTGTCTAATACCAACCACTCATTGGCACCACCCTATACAACATTTTATAACATGAAACTCTACACATGACAATACTTGGACTTGAGGATGATTTTGAGTCTGACTAGGATTTGAAGATGCTCTCCAGTCTGGTGTAAGGAGATATTTACTATTGAAGTTAGCTGTGTATGTGTTCATTTTAAAGTCACCCAACCACACAGCTTTGATCTAAAAAGATATATAGATAGAACTATTTAATATTTTCACTTACCTCAGGACCTGATGCTTTACCTACTTGATTCTGATTTGTGTTTTGTCCAATAGTTTCAGGACCTATTTCAGCAAAGCCTACCGTTCTCCATATATCTCTCTTCTCATTTTTATTATTAACTAAATTTGTGTAATATTCTTTGTAGTCTAATTGTTGCACAGTCACGTTTATCTTATAAGATAAGTAAGGATCTTTGACTTCAAATACATTGTAACTAATAATAGCAATGGTTACTAATAATAGCCTCCAAATGATGACATAACTCACTTTAGTTGGTCAAATCCCATACAAACAGCTTGACTGTATTTGTGTGAATGATAATGACCTACTTTTCTTCCAACTCCTCTTTTATATTCCCAGGCTCTTGATAGCTTCTCACTCATTGAGGAATAACAGCAATATCCCTGTCATTACAGTGTAAAATTATTTTATTAATTTAATTACTTTTACTTGTAGTCCTTGACAATTTTTATGTGGATTACATCTCCTTATTCCTAATATGGTATTCTTCACAGAAAAAGATCTCTCCCATGGTTTATTATTAACACTCTACTGACACAAAGAGAATGCATTATATCTATATCCTACATTGGACTTACATATAGATACTGCAATGGATAGTGTATATGGACTTCAGATTTTGTGACAGTGATACGAAATGGTTTTTTAAGTTGTTCTTTTTTTGGCAGTGGTCCTGTTTTATTGTCAGCAAATTTAATGTCAGCATAAATGCTTCCAGATTCTCCCTAAATAAGTAAGAATTATCTTATGAAGAATTATATTGCAAATGATAGTAGTAAACCTGTCCGTTACGTACAGCTAATGCAACCAACATTTTTTTGTGGCATGCATTACCAGTGCTAAGTATTGGATCAAAAGTACTTGTTGTTCGTTGACACATTTGAACTTCACTGGAAGATATTACAGATGTTGTAGCTATTTTAGAGCATATTACAATTAAAAGTCCTAATATTAAATACTGGAAAAATCTTCTAGATAAATGCATTATTGTATTGTAATATAATGTTAGTTCGTGTTGACAAGGTGACAAGGTGATAGATGGTTGACCAATCAGATTTGAGTATTTTCAATTATTGCGAAAATTTGCGAAAATAAAATGGAGGAATTTAGAGTATCGGTTGAATCTCTACATACAACACGAGTAAAAGAAATAAACTATGAAGGAGAAGAAATTTATCAAGAGTAAGAATAAAATAAAACATTGAATAAGTTATGATATTCTTTAAACATTGTATAGGAAGCCTTCTCTCTCTCAAAAACTTAGTGAGTTAGCTCATCGTGTGGACTTTGAAGAGGTTGAAGAAAATGACTCAAATGAAGGCACTCTTGGTCTACCATCAAAGAAACCTTCAAGACGTTGGCCGTGGGAATTCACTCATTCAAAACTCAAGTAAATCTATTTATAATAACATATCGCAGACTATTTATAGTGATTGCATTATTTTTAGACAGGGATTGACTGAAGTTAGTGTATTATCAGATATCCTCCATATTTTAAGTACCCATCGTCAATATATCTCACTTGATCCTGTTTATTCAAGTAAACGCTCAACGTTACCTCTTCCTTACCAATACAACATTAAAAAGAAAGTGGGTGTGGTTATATGGGGGTGGGTACATGAGATTCTTTTTCCAGGCACTTGGTGTAGCAGCTACAATACTTAGAAAAGGGGCGGAGCCTTTGATGAGAACATCCAGTCAAGGTGACCAAGAGTTTCATCGTGCTCTACATGACTTAGGAAAGAGGTGGAGACTCCGTCGTACATCAGTAGGTGTGTCTGGTGATCTAAGTTATCATTCAGGTATGTCCCTAGTAATTATCATTAATTATAGATTATTAATACCAGCTGGTTCTTTGTATACCCAATCTGTTCAGTTTGAAATTCACAAGGGAAACAAGGGGTCTGGAGATATTTTATCTGTGGTGGTCCCTCAGGAGCTAAGAGGTCGTTCAGAAGTTGTTATATTTTTATCTAATGTCCCAGTTAAAGGTAATTATATAAAATAAATACTTTAATTAGGCTCCACCCACTAGAGGTTGGTGCATTAGACCCTCTTTTACCATCTTGTTTTATTGAGTTACAAAAGAAACGTTTACTATTAACATCGTGGGAACAGAAACTATTATCAGCTCAAAATGTTTTATTTAATGAGGAGCTCTTTGCTCAGGTAATAGTTATAATATTATATATCAATGAGGTTTGTTGTAGTTAGCTAAAGAAGCATTTGATCAGAAATCTGATCTTCAAGGAGAAGTACTCACTGATCGTATTAATATACCGGTTAGTTATGTAGTATAACCACACCCCTTATTATAATATATAACCACACTCTTTATTGTAATATAATCACACCCTTATTATAATATTACAACCACACCCCTTTTTTGTAATATTACAACCACACCCCTTATTATAATATGTAACCACACCCTTTATTGTAATATTATAACCACACCCCTTATTATATATAGTTGAACACTGGTACTTGGTTATCTGTGTTACTGGTAAGAGAATATGAAGGACAACAAGAGATTAAAGAGGTATGTGTTATAGAGAGAGAGAAGAGATGATATTTCTTTTAGTCTCCAATAGACTTACCTCAGCCAAGTTGGGAATTAACTGTTGCATTTAAACAATTATTAAGAGCTAATCATCAATATGTCACTGCACCACGCCCACCTCGTCCATCTAATGCTAGTTCTAATACAATACCTGAATTGAGAGAAGCTGGAGCATCTGCATTTAGTACAACTGAACTAAAACAATTGGAATATGAGTAATGGATGATGAATGGATAGATGGATTTATAAATGGATGAATGAATAAGTATATAATGTATACATATATTTTTTCTTTCCTAGTTTCTCTATTTATAACAAATTAGTGAAGATGGCAAGACATTTAGACAGTGAGAAAAAGTAAAAATATTATATTATAATAATTGTAGTACGTATGTTTACATCTTGTTGTTGTATAGAGTGAAAGAATGGCTTTATGAACTTTGTCAAATGAGTTCTGACCCTTGTCTTATCTTGGTGTTTACTCCATCTCTCTTACTGACTTCATCATCATTCTCTCTAGCATTTACTAGTCCAGGCATACTATATAGGTGAGAAGAGTATGTGTGTATGTTTATATATACTCATATTATATATTAGATGGAAAACAGTCATTACATTAACTGATAGCATTATAACATTTAAACAACCTTCAAATGATCAATTGATCTCAATCCCTGTTGATAAACAACGTTTGATAAGAATTTTAAAACGACAGGTTGGTCCTTTTAATTATTCATTCATCCATTTGTCCATCCGTCAAAAAGGCAGTACTTTTTATAATGAATTTACTTGATAAAACTGCTCAAGAGAAGCAATGGCAAATCTTACAACACTCAACATTACCTCAACCTTCTCTCGCTGTATTAAAATCTGGTGCACATACCCCAATGTCTTGTAGAATATTATTGGAGTCTGCTAATGGTACAAGGTACAAATGAGGATGTCCCTGTCTCAATAGTAATTAATATTTATATAGGAGATTGGAATTACTGGTCGAATATGGTCACATGACAGCTAATATAAGTCATGTGATACACGCTGTTGATATTACTACTGGTTTAGATACTGAGGGTCATGTGACTGGAGGGGATAATAGGGTTATTAAATTGATCCCTACAATTAATACCTCGTTAATAGGACAAGTCATTACATTAATGGAACATGATAATTATTAATTGAAATTTCTAAGATTTATTTTTTCATTGTTTACTTTCATTTACATCTCATTACACAATGAAAGGTCAGGGGATGTTTCTAAGTAGGAGGGCCTGCATGGTGAATCAGTAGGTTGTTTGGACAACACTATTTTTTATAAATCTGAAGTCAAGGATGTTAGTAGAACTGAAATTTTTTCAGGTCACTTGGTACATGATAATATCAGAATTTCTAATATTTTTGTATTGAAGTGAGCATGTTGGTTTGATAATGATCTGTGTAATTTTACAACATTCATTTAAATTAATTGTATCCATACAAATTAATAATGGAATGGACACAAACATTGTGCATACTATTTTTTAAATGGTCACACATTAATTTAATGGTTTACATAAAGATCCTATCCATGGCCTCTAGAAATCGTTTTGCATATTTCTTCTCATCAACAGATGATATACCATCTTTGTCTTTACAAAGAAGCTTTGTTTTAGTAAAGTTCTCAAGCTTTTTATTCAAGTTATATTGCTGCAGTATATCAACAATACCAAAGAAATAGGTGTCGTTAGGTAGAGTATGAACATCAAAGTCATCGTACTCCTCCTTTGAAGGCAACGTAACACTCATAGATTCTCCTGTATTGTGCTCTATATTCAATGGATGATAAGGTGAAAAACTCCGTAGTCCACCATAATCACGTCGGTACCAGGGGATGTGGTGTGAACGTATCTCGGCACTCTCTTCAGCTGAACTCTCTAATGGGTCATCTCCAAATACTGAACTGTATGTTCGACGTCTTTGAGCTAAAGCTGCCCCTCGTTCTAAAGTGCTTCCTGGTGATGTACTCAAAGAGTCTATTAAAGGTATAGCATCATTAGCTCCTTGAACAATAGATTGGGTTCTAAATGTCACTTGAGTAAAATCATCACCACCTTCCAATTCAATGGGCATTGAACGTTGAAACATGGAACTCTCTGTATTGTGGTGATGAATACCCAGTAACATACTATAGTCCATTATGTGTAGACTAGAAAGGAACTCAACATCTTTTTGTAGCTGTTCCATCAATTGAGCTTTTGCATCTGGTCCAATAACAATTTTAGTTTTAAGGTCAAGATCTTTAAGCGTCTTTTTAAAACGTTCTTGAGGTTTTTCATTGCCTTTTAAAACTTGACGGCTAATAGTGGACCCTTTAAGATCGTAACGTTCATTCATCTTCAACATTTCATTGTTATGAAACAAGTTATCCATGACAACAACACTGATGTAACGTTGTTCACGAGCTAGACGTACTTTATGTAAACCATATAGGCGTACGATAATGCTATTAGGATTCTGCAACATGTAGTCATAGTAACGAAATGCAATCTTTTGTAAAAAGGCTTCTTCTTCAGATGTAATAGTTTTGATGATGTAGCGGAAATCTCGTGTAAAATAAAAGAAACTTCCACTTTTACCTTCAGTAAATTTCTCTAACATACCACTGCTTTCTACATCGTGATCGTCTCTAATTTTAAATGATTGTTGATAAGTTAAAGGGTTTAACCCATATGAGTTACGCAACAACCCAAACACAGTAGGTTCAATATCAATAAAGGAAAAGTTTCGTAAACTATTGGATGGACGAAAAGGAATACGACGTTGATGCACCTCCTTATAAGTTGGGTCATTATACCTCTCCTCGGCCTCTTGATGATGTACTTCTTCTTCCCATTTCACCATAACATGAGCCATAAAGGGATCACGTACGGATCCAAGTCGAGTTCTTTGGCTTTCTTCTTCAGCATTAACTCTTGCAGCATCTAAAATACCATAGTTGATACAGAAGATAACATCACGACGTAATGCTTTATTAACTCGACTTCCTTCTAAGCCAACAAGTGGTGTGTGAAGTGTATTTTCTGGATTCAAATAAAGACTTTTATGACGCCAAGATTTAAAACGGAAAAACAAATATTTGAAGTCTCTTGGTCCAATAGAAAACGTCACCCACCACACAAATAAATCTACAGCACCTCTTAAACTGTGTATCAAAGCAAATAAATAGGCTAAAACCAGACTCAAGTTATCCATAAAACAAAGGTGATTACTATCATAGGCAACGCTGGAAAATATGAGTTGCGTTATCCACAGTGGTATAATAAGAGTAGTCTCTATACCGAGGACTAACACATAGAAAGCATTTTGTTTAATGATATGGCGTCTTGTCTCACTACTAGCTGGTAACCGACCCAACAATATACAAATAGCAACTGAGTTAATAATCAATGAAGAACACCACAAAATAAAGTGAGGTAAGTAGTACAAGAAAAGAGACCAAATTGCAAACTTAGTAACTGTAGTGTCAGCTGATATCCAACAGAAATAGAACATAGATATGCCTACATAATAAATGAATCTAACACATGTGGGGTTATCAAAACTGTCTACTTCCTAGTATAGTAAATGTCATGAGATTTGTATACAGTCAGTGGATAGCCACTCTATACTTCCAGAGCAACTAAATGTCTGGGGTTCCAGACATCCAGATATTGTGACTTACCAGAGCCAACGTTATCCATTCGTACTGCAGATATTCCTAAAAAAGCAGTGAATACAGAAGAGGTAGTCCATACAAGGAAATGAGATTTCCAACCATAAGTACCAGCAGCACTATCAGTGAGACAATATTAACATAACTAGAATTAATCTTACCCAAATGGATTTCTGACAGCTTTGATAAGATCATAGGCTAAGAAAGCATACCAGAGGTTAGCTGATATCAAACTAAATTCAAATAAATATCCCAATACTTGACATGGAATTTGACTTTTTTGCATTTCAAAATGAAATATAAATGACACAATATGCCCAACAGAAATAGCCAAGTCCAGTATAGTTCTAAAAAAGAAAAACAGCTTTATATACATTGTGTGTCCATTAACACAAACATGTATCCATTGGCATAACTGTTCATCCCTTTGTTGCATCCATCCATCCATTTACCTGAACAAGAAAACTAGTGACGAGTAACCCCACAATCGCTTGAAGAAGCAATACGTTAAAAGCACGACGAAACAGGACAATGCAGATAGCAAACTGATAGTAAAATACATAATAGGTACATTTTTAAAACCGTCACAAAAGAACTCGCTGTCAGAACAGCTAATATTGTTGTTTTTAACAACGGATACACTGACACAACTTCTGCTTGATAAACCCACAGCCATGTCTTCATGAAGGTCAAAGGGTCTCTCTGCAAATAGAGCAACGGGGTGTGGCTGACCACATGACAAGGTGGGTGGAGTTAAATAAGCAAGAATGGCTCTTTTCTTTTACTTTATTATGTTGATGTTAGCTGCGACTAACTCGGCCATGTTGATAAAGGGCAGTGTTACACTTAATACTCTCTCTGGAAAGAATTTAAGAGATAGTTCATTCAAATACCTCAATAAGTTTGGAGTTATGAAAGGTTCTCCAGTATACATGTTTGGAACAGCTACAAGAACTTACTATGGAGGTCCTTATTCCAATGCCATTTTAGCCTTTGTGCCTTCAACAATATGGGATGAATACCAAAATGCTCTGAAAACTGAAAATTTTTTACTCAGCTATGTTTGTAATTACACATTGATGCCAATATTAGTAACAAATAATTGTGGTAGCATGCAAGATGGTGAGCAATACATCCGAACTGTCCCCTGTGATAATACAAATTGTAATAACCAGCCTCAAGATGTAATACCTCCGGATGGTAGTCAGTTTCTTTTTCAAGTTCTTAAGGCAAAAAGCACTGAATTTTGGTATACATTTTTTGTGTTTTGCACTCAAAATCGCTCAATTAGTTGTGATTGGAAAGGATACTATCAGGTTGAATTTGATTATAACTTTTATATTGTCAATGAAAATCCACGTGATATTGACCACAATCCATTTGTCTATCAATTTCCTGATAATGAACTGGGGTTCCTCATTACATATATGATATTTGGCTTCTTCTATGCTATACTAGTCCCAACACATGTAATTGTCAACTTAAGACGATGTCGTAACTTCAAGACTCATATGTTATTGTGGCTCTTTACAACAGCATTGATCTTTGAAGCTGCTAATATTTCACTAGGACTTGTACATTATGGTGTCTATGCATCTAATGGCTACGGAGTACCTTCTTTTAATTACTTGAAAGAAGCATTTAATCTTATTGGCAATTGGTTCTTAATCATTGTCTTAGTTCTTATAGCTGGAGGATGGATGGTGACTATTAGAAGTATTAAATGGAAGTTGGCCTCATTTCTTAACATTTTTATATATATCATTTTCACTATTGTCTATTATGTCTGGTCTCTGGTAAGTTATAAATAATCTCATCATTGGACCCTTCATTATTAGATAATTATTTAGGTCTACTCTGTCATTATTAGATTGTTATCTACGTGTACTCTGTCATTATTAGATTGTTATCTAGGTGTACTCTGTCATTATTAGATTGTTATCTACGTGTACTCTGTCATTATTAGATTGTTATCTAGGTGTACTCTGTCATTATTAGATTGTTATCTAAAAATACCTGTCATTATGAGATCATTATCTAAGTATACCCTGTCATTATTACATTATTACTAGGTATACCCTGTCATTATTACATTATTATCTAGGTATACCCTCTCATTATTAGGTTATTATCTAGGTATATCCTCTCATTATTAGGTTATTATCTAGGTATACCCTCTCATTATTACATTATTATCTAGGTATACCCTCTCATTATTAGGTTATTATCTAGGTACACCCTGTCATTATTACATTATTATCTAGGTATACCCTCTCATTATTACTTTATTATCTAGGTATACCCTCTCATTATTAGGTTATTATCTAGGTATACCCTCTCATTATTAGGTTATTATCTAGGTATACCCTCTCATTATTACATTATTATCTAGGTATACCCTGTATTGCGTCCATGGGAAACACATCATCCACTTCAAACGTGGGCAGGCGGTATATATTTAGCTGTTCGTGGTCTTCTTGTATTCTATGTCTGGTATCAAATCTTTCATATTTACAGACAAGAAGGGGTGTTACCAAAATTACGACTATACAAATTTCTTTGTATAATCTTCACTGTATGGTTCTGGTATCTTCCTGCTGTGGTTATTATTGCTACACTCATTAACCCAGTACTGTCATGGGTTGTACTCGTCAATGTCATGAATGCAATGAACTTTATTACAAATGTTATGATGGCAGCTTTGTTCTGTCCAAAGTGGTCGAATGAATATTTCCAATTTGAAGACCAGATAAACAAAGTTGAGGGTGTCTCTTTAAAACCAATAACCCCAAAATACAGTCAATTACATGACGATTATACTGTTGTATTGTAATAAGTGAACTTTATGTTGGAGTTAGATTAAGTAATATATGAAAGGTTTTAAATGATATAAATGAAAAACTTTAATTATCAAACATTGTTTGCCACAGGGTGGGTGTCAAAGGAGGTGTGGCTTCTACAGTAGCCTCCAACTCTCGTTCAAGTTCCTGTTCTAATAATTTATGAGATCTAGTTTCTAAGTGAAGTAGAAGCTCATTGGGTGTAGCTAAATTCACATGACACAAACAACAAAATAGTTGTTGACGTTTAAGAGATCTACAGATGAGAGAACATAACCACACCCCCTTTAATTACAAGTACCTTGAAGCCTTGTGACGTAATTCTTTTACTTTTTGTAACAGAACAAGCCGTTCAGTTGACTGTTGTATAAGAGTACCTGATATATTGATACCAGAATGCATACTATAGAAAGGAGGAGGTCCCTCATCATTTATCTCATTAATTTGTGGTGGGACAATGTCTTTAGGTGAGATTAAGTTCCACCCAGTTACTGGTGAGTTTATAGGAGTAACATCTGGTCTCACTGCAAGTACTAACCTGTTAAATTAATGAATGCAGTAAATAACGAGATATGATAAATACTTCAATATCAAAGTCTTCATTTTATTTTGTATCTTCATCACAGCTTCGCTGCCCCAAATAATGCCCTTTTCTTCTTCGCTACTCAGAGCAATGTTCATGTGGTGACGTATTTCATTGATCTAATTAAGAGAAAAGTAATATTGCATAATGACTGGACTCACTGCATCGATATCTCGTTGAGTAAATAGAGTATCAAACACAATTTCCATGTCATGATCTGGAAAAAGACTCATACCAGTACTAGGACTGAAACCCAAACCACATATAGCACCAGTATATTGACGTCTAAGTTGATCAGTTCTATACACAATATGTCAAACCAATGATTTCATAATTCCAGACTCACACATACCTTAGTTCTACAGCTGGAGCAAACAGTAAACAAAGACAATGAACCAGTCCATGTATATTTGGTAAGAGAGTTGTGTTACGAGCTAACACAATATTACCAGATGAGTTTACTGCAATATGTCCAGCTACCATTAATCTTTTGTGTTTGTCTTGTGGTTCATTGTCAATAACAATAGAATTTACAGAATCTCTTTCAACTTTAGCTGTTCGTAGACCACTAGATCGTGTCATTGCATAAAAACTGACTTCACAAGGATTAGAAGGACCTTTCAAAGTCCATTCAACAACTCGTTTCCCACGACTTGAAGGCCTTGATGACGAGGGTTTCCTCTCTTGATCATACCAAGGAACAGAGATACTATGAGCACCTGGTTTCTGATCAACAAGTGATAACTTCTCCATCACATCATGTGCTAACTGTTGCAAACAACCCCTTAATTAATTAATTAATTAATTTAATGACATACTTTTGATGATAAGGTTTCTTGATAATATAACGCAAACCCCTCTTCTATTAACAACTTATTAATATGAACATCTTTTTTAGGATCTGTTGTATCCCAAAGATCAACTCGCAACAATCCTTCCACTTCTGAATAGACCTACATATATAATATATCCACATGTACTTTAAATATTTCATTTACATACACTCATAAAAAGTTGTTGTCCAAGAACAAGCTCTTGAAATCTTATCTTTGCCTCACAACTCCACTGTCCTTCAAGACCATTCTCATATGATGGCTTAATACAAGCAAGGTAACACTCAAATGCCTACCAACATACAAATACAATATACTATATATACAATATACTATATATGCAATGTACTATATATACAATATACTATATATACAATGTACTGCATATACTATGTACTATATATACAATGTACTATATATACAATGTACTATATATACAATGTACTTACTTGTTTGGGTAGTTTTCTTAAGTGTTGAGGTAGTTCGCACACAAAGTTAATTGGAACACATTCTTCATTACCATAATCCACAAATATTACCTATTAAAATCACATGATAGTCATGTGAATATGTTACCAAGTCACCTGAGCTAGTTGTTCAGTCACTGATTCCACACGCCCACGATAATAAAGACCATCAACAGAATACAATGCCAAACAATACTGTCCAGTCATTTGATCAAGGGGTGCGGTTTTAATAAGAGGACAAAACTTTGTATTCAGTATTTCTTCCATAAGTTGACGCAAATGAGTTTGTGTTGAAGGGTTAAAATATTGCAACCACACATGACCAGGATCAATAATCTAGTATATAGTACAATAACAAGATCTTCTTATAATATGTAATACCTCAGTAACTAAGACAGGGTAATACCCTTTTTGCTTCTGAATAACAGCCTTAAAAATAAAAAATAGTCTTAAGTGATTACAATATCTTACATACTGGAGGTATGTCATTTTTATGACTAGCACTATCATTCTTCCTGTATCTTCTGTCAACAGCAATGTCTTCCTGTTTATTTCCCTCTACAATATGTATTGCTAGAGAACGTCGACGATGTCTATGAGATCACATGATCATCATATGACTGTCACGTGATAACATACTTCTTTTTCAATGCAATATAAACAGCATCTAAAATATTGTTACTTTGAGAGGAGCTGCGAGAAGTACGAGGTCTTTCAAATTCCAAATATGCTCTATATAATAGAACAAACACAAGTTATATTACAATATAATGTATTATACCTTGACTGCTCAAAATGGAGTGTTTTTCCTTTACCACAGTCTTCAAAGAGACTAGAGATCTCACTGTAATATTGTTCAGCATTAGGTGGTAAACTAGATAACTACAGAAATGTACATACTATAATTAGTGGGTGTGGCTAATGTTACCATAACTGTAGTAGTAGGATCATGACCGGACATTTCTCGTTGTGCTAGTTCTTCATCAATTTCAGACCAATAAAAATAATTAGGATAAAATGCTCCAGCAATGACCAGTTTTAATAGAAGATGATCATTGTTACTAAGTCTATATATATATATTAGGTCATTTGAATACAATATGGAATTATTTCTACTTACTTTGACAATACAAGTTCTTTGATTGGCTTGATATTAAACGTAGCTAAACGTTCTGACAGTTCTCTAACCAGTTCAGTTAACTATATGGTACAAAATAATTATTTAATAACTAGTAATAACTATTTAATAACTAGTAATAACCTCTTTGATAGCGGCTCTGTTAATCAAGTTACGCTGACACCACTCTCTCTCCAACTATAATTAAATAATTGATATTAAAATTAATAGTATAATTAGTAGTAAAATAAATAGGGTTTAAGTTGTTACCTGCTCAGTATAAAACTGTCCAGAATTTTTCCTTGAGAACCATTCTTTGTAAGCATTTAATATTGCCAAACAATCACTAAAGGTAAAGTTAGCCCACGCCATCTTAGACCTAACCAGCATTAGTAAAAATAAAATATATGATAACAAACTTGTATGCTTTCATAAATTCATCTTGATAAGGTTTAGTAAAGATAGGTTTGACAGAGAGTCCAGCACCTGAGAGAGAGAGAGAGAGAGAGAGAGAGAGAGAGAGAGAGAGAGAGAGAGAGAGAGAGAGAGAGAGAGAGAGAGAGAGAGAGAGAGAGAGAGATAATACTTTCTATTGCATAAATACTAGACTTACTTACCAATGATCACACACTCTTCTAGACATCCAAAAATATGTCCCAGAACTAGTAACTTGCCAACTTTAATATCCACTGGTAAAGAAGATAAAACATGTCCCATAAAAGTCAGGCCACCATCATATGGATCAACACGACCTTCCACTGTTAAAGTAAGTCCACCCACCTACAATAATTAATATTGAATAAATATTTAAGAAGTGATGACTACCTCTTTTAAATTCAAAACAGCTCTTTCAATATCAACCAATTTAGGTTTAGTAATAGCCCACCTCAATACTGCCATTGGACTACCAATATCAAGCTGTTTAGTATGAAGGACAATAGACTCAATAGGACAACGCTGTATGTATGAGAAATACAATCACATCAACTATTATTAGCTTATCTCACTTCAATCTCCGGAGTACTATACTCTTCAATATAATTGACATAAAAACTTTCATGGATAAGTCGATAACAGCGTCCATCAGATACTCTACCAGCACGTCCTTTTCTTTGAGTTAAAGAAGCTTTAGACGCCCAACACAATTTAAGGCTCTGTAATTTAGTTTGATCATCACACATCAGTTGCTTTATTAAACAGAAGTCAATAACTATTAATAAATAGTTTATAACTAATTCTAATACATTATAATTAATAATTACCGTATTTGATATCAGGGACAGTAATAGAGCTCTCAGCTATGTTGGTGGCTAATATTACCTAATGAAAGTGGGCGGACAATGATGTCATTATGATGTCATTACTATTACTTTTCGTTTAAATCGGTCAGGTTTCAAAAAAACACGATATTGTTCTTCTCTTGAAATTGATGAATGCAGTGGTAGGACAGTCAGTCTAATTAATTAATTAACTAAGGAGCAGTGTTTAATTTACTCACTGAAGATCAGCACAATTAAAAATAAGAGCTTCTTCCATTCGTTGTATCTCAGGCATACCAGGAAGAAAAACAAGAACAGTACCACGTTGTTCTCTGGATAGGAAGGAAGTGATATTTATTGACTAAAATTACTATATATAACTAACAATCTTAGTTTTTTCTCAAGGACATCAAAATGTTGTATTAAATTACAAGATAACTTTACAGCAGAATCACTTAATACAGGATTATCAAATGATGGCAAATCACACTATTATAACAAAT
Source organism: Xestospongia muta (assembly GCA_963693285.1). Lineage (NCBI taxonomy): Eukaryota > Metazoa > Porifera > Demospongiae > Haplosclerida > Petrosiidae > Xestospongia > Xestospongia muta. The sequence goes on from OY848925.1 coordinate 222,987, forward strand.
AAAATAAAATAAAATAATTGATAGCTATTACCTGACCCAGTGCTTGAATGGAGTCCAGAAAGAACTCTGTTACAGGATAGGCGTGGCCTTCTACGTCAATGATTGGAGGTAATATTGTTGTATTATTAATAGTTTCAGAAAAATATTTGGCAAATTTCTGACTCTCCAAAGTTGCTGACATCAGAATCACCTAATAAATATGTGAAAAGATTAAATGGATACATGATAAACAGAAAGAAAACTAATGGATACATATTGAAATTTAATGGATAGATATATAACAAAATGGACAAACTTACTTTGACATTTTTTGAGTTAGTACGAAGAAGACGCAGGACCAATAAAAGACAAAAGTCAGTATCTTTGTCTCTTTCATGAACCTAAAACAAAAGAAAACAATTGAGAATAATTAAAGGAGTTAACCCCTAATATTAATAACATTAATAACCTCATCCAATATGACATGTGTGTATTCATTCATATTCTGATTATTAACAAGTTTCATGAGTAAAACCCCTGTTGTTACAAATGTCAAACGAGTATCTTCAGATGTAATCTTATCCATAGCAATCTGGTATCCCACGAGTGACCCCAGTCTCCACCCACGTGACTCAGACACATATTTAGCTACACTCATGGCTGCTATACGTCGAGGTTGTGTACAAACAATATTACAATGTTGACGCTGACTAGCATACTTCTCTAGAATGTATTGAGGAACTTGAGTACTTTTACCACTTCCAGTAGATCCTTGGATAACAGTGACTTTGTTAGTTTCTATTGTATTTATAATTCTTTCTTTGTATGCTAGTATTGGTAAGACAGGAGTTTCATTTTGATCAAAATTGTACTGATCAAATACCGGTGTCGTCGTCATAGTTGGTTGAAGTCTGGATGACATTGACATCGGTTTCTCAAGGCCATATCCAAAATCTTTATCATTTTCCTGGCCTGGTATTTCTAGTCCAGTACTACGAGGATCATTGTAATAATAGGAAGTTGTCTTGTCCACGTCATTACTAGCCTGCCGTAGACTATGTCGTAATATGTCCATTTCCTGCTTCTCTAACGTATCAATGGATTGTCGTGCCGCTGATGAGCAGGGTAGAGATGGAGGATGGTAGTCCTCTTTTTTAGGGATGGGTTTTATTACAGAGAACCAATCTAATATCTCACGATTACTAAAATGATTCTTCTCATTGCTTGCACTGGCCATGTTGGTTATGTTTACAAGAACACGTGGATGGGCGTGGTCAGGATCACGTTCGCAAATCACTTTCGTCCACGTCTCCCCAGAGTATATTACTGCTTGAAGAAGTGGTTTGGAGACTCAATGTCCAAGATGCGGATGCTGTTCCTTACACTGGCCACAGCTGTGGTCTCTGTTGGTGTAGTAATGAATGCTTATTCAAAGAAACATCAGTTTTATCCTACTGTTGTATATCTTATGAATTCTAGTAGAAGTCTGAGTGTAAGTAATTGTCATTATATTAAGGGGCATAACCCTGTAATTACATTTTAGATATTGTATATACAAGCATTTTTAGTTGTATGGCAAATTGTCAAAATGCTCAAAATTATCTTTTTCGGCAATTTACGAGCAATCGAAGTTGAGGTAAGTCCCCACCTGTTTAATCCTTATCATGTGGCCACACCCCTTTAGCACTTAATTGAAAAATCATGGTTTGCTGTTTTGGATACTTTTATTTTATTGGCGGCATTTCATGAAGAGTTGAATCCAAAATTTGTTGGACTAATTTTATTGTTATTTGTTATGAAGAGTTTTCATTGGTTATCTAGTGATCGAGTGGATCATGTGAGTTGGGACAAGTGTCATGTGATAATCATGTGATTTTCTTGTGCTAGATGGAACAAAGTCCAGTAATAACTTGGAAATTTCATGTCCGAGCTGTTTGTAAGAAATCAATAAATAATTTAAATAATACTTTGTATATTTACAGCACTTCTCCTTCTCTTGGGAGCTACTGATATTTTGTTCGTAAAGAAGGCCTGGTCTAGTTTAAAAACACGTGGTCTATCAGTAGATATTGTATTTGGTCTTGAGGTAATAAATTACCTTATATTTAATTACAGGGACTTCCTCTTTCACAATTAGTATGCCATTATGCTCACAGAAGCAGTCAATGTCTTCCTCAAATATATTCTACACACTATTGACTTACGCAGTGAGAACCCGTGGGAAAATAAACCAATATACATTCGTTATGTTGATATAGTATTAGGTAATACTCCTGGCAACTCTCCGCCCACTCTAATTACTTATTGTAGGTATTATTGAACTATTATTGTATTCTGGCTATATGGCATTCATGTTAATGGTACCTTTTATACCACTACATATTGCTAGACGAGTCTATAGAACTGCTAGGTAAGGCCCTGCCCCTTCAATATTAATTATTGTATTTAATTACAGGGACTTTCATAAGAGTGTTCATGATGTCATTTCTTCTCATCATGCTATTCGTAATCTCAATACCTTGTAAGTTCACATGACTATCACATGACTTTCACGTGATATTAGGTATCCTGATGCTACTCCACAAGAGTTAGAAACAGCTAATAATGTCTGCATCATTTGTCGTGAAGAAATGATAGAAAGATGTAAAAAACTACCTTGTAATCACATCTTTCATACAAGTTGTCTACGCTCATGGTTTCAGCGGCAACACACATGTCCAACTTGTCGTATGGATGTCCTTCGTAATACGACACTCCGAGGTAGACCTGGTCAACAAGCCCAACCCCCTAATCAAATGAGACAGAGGCAGGATGAGCCACAGAGACCTCCAGGTTAGTCACTAGACTAGCCCCACCCACTAATATTATATAATATTTAGGAGAGCCCCAAATGATGTTTCCTCCACAGATGATGGGAGGATGGCCACCTGGTCCTATGGTACCACCTCAACAAGAGCCACACCCACATGCAGAACAACCACCTAATGTAACTCCACCCACTGCTCCACCCCCAGGACCACAAACTGGTCCAGTTCCTTCATCAACTCAACCATCTTTTCCACCTCCTTTCTTTCCAATGATGTATCCATTTTATCCACTACCTCCTCCACCTGTATTTAGTCCACAAAATGGTATTATTTTAATTAAATGGGTGTGGTTTAAGTGTTTTCACAGATGAGTTTTTACAATCAGTATTGCAAGGATTAACTGAAGAACAACTTAGAGATCTTGAAGGAATGGAACGAGCTAATGTTGAAGCTCGTATTGTTTTATTAAGAAATGTTCAGCAATTGTTAGATGTTGCTGTAAGTCAACTAAACCAATATACAGCTGTCATGGGCTCCATGAAGTAAGTTCATTTGACATTCAACTCTTGTCATCTCTCTTCACAGTATACCAGCTGGTCCTGGGTTTCCTGGCTTTCCTCCTCCTCCTCCTGTTTCCATGGATACCACATCTAGTCAAGATGGAACAACACAATATGTTGATCCAATAGTGTCCTCGTCTGTTCCAGTAATAGATCCATCTGTGGGCGGAGCCTCGGGATTTGATGTTCAAGGATTATCACCTCAAGTATCTCATGATGTAGAGAATTCTGAACCAGAACTCGAGAGCCAGTCAGACAAGAAACCCAGTGTGGACATTCCTGACTCAGAGCTTATTCGTCAAAGGAGATTGCAACGTTTTCATTCTTTACCTGTCTCAGGTTCTTTGTCTCCAGTAGATACACCACCAGAGACTTCTCTCAAAGAAAATGATGAATCTGATGATGATACTTCTCATAAAGACACAATTAATGTATCATAAAATATTTCAATTATTGTACTTCAAGTAGCAATAAACTTCCCATAAAAAATGACAACTTATGTGTCTTGAGATTTATAAATACTTAAATATTCAATACAATGAGATATCAACTTATGTATCTGAAACACTGCTCTTTTCTGCTTCCTGCAAGAAAGATATAATATCTCTCCTATGTAATGCTTACATACTTTAAGTGTTGCTGTTTCTTTTTGAAGCTCAAGTACTACTGCGGCCAGAGCCTCAGGGTTAACACCAGCTTCTAATAACTGGACACAAACCTTAAGTGTCTCATCATCCAATCCAGTATTAAGTAAATCTGATATCTCTTTGACAGCTAAAGTAAAGAGATAAATTTAATGAAAGTTTTTTTACATTATTTAAAATAGATTAAATAATACAATAAAACAAAAGATTGTATAATATACATGAGTCATGTGATGGTCATGTGATTATTGTGAGAATCATGTGATAGTGGCCTTTCCTCGTAGACCCAAGTAGCCTTGTACAATATTATTTGGTAATGTCCTAATAGTTTCAAATTCACTTGAAGTACTAAAATGTAACAATGTTAAAGGGTCAGTGTACTGAGCTACAAGTCCTGAGATATCGGAGTATCTTTTTGAGGGTTTCAAAGATGGTGGAGCATCAATACTACTGTACGTAGGTATATGAGGATCTAACTTTGCACTTTTCTCTGACTGAATAATTTGTTTTAGCCCTTTCCAAGTTCTTTTTTTGTTAGTATCAATGAATGAGAATGAAAAATTGGGATTTTTGAATTTTGCTATACTTTCTTTCTTTACAACGGGTGGTTCATCATCTTGTAGCATAGTTGATGGACTCTTTTTGCTTTCTTTAACAGAACTTGTAAGAGTCCTCCTTTGAAGTCGTGAAATAACTCGAGTTCCAATGGCAGAATTTTGAAGAGATACAACCAGTTTTCTTGAGGATTTCTCTTCTAAGGTGGGTGTGGCCAGTCTTGCATGACGTCCCCTCTTCTTAGGAGGTTCGATTTCCTCCTGTTCTGCCTCAGATAATTTCCGACTCTTTTTCCTAACTCTTTTCTGATAAGAACTCATTATTACAAGATCAACAATACCAACTTTATTGAATAACTGAATTAAATGCAGTTAATGTTAGTACTGTACTATTTTAAAACCTACTAAGTACACTGTTATTTACATACAATGACACAATACTGGAGATCACTGGACTATCACTCACTCCTCAATGCTTCTTTAACTTCTGACAGCTTCCCTACAGATGGTTGTGGGGTGGCCATTTCTTAAGTATGTATCGTAGCAACTGCGCATGCGTATACACGTGGGTATCTATTTGTTATCGGGGATAATGGATTTCAATAGTTTAGCCTCTCTGGCTCAATTTGTCAAAGTCAGTAGTTGTTAATAGATGTTATAATGTGTACTTCATTATCGTATAGGTTGGTAAAGAGACGGCGTTAATAGTAGAAATACACTTAGTGTCTCTTGAAGGGAAATATGTGTGGTTTAAAGAAAGACATATGCAGGTATTGTGATAACTCAGTGGTATGACTTTAATATTGCTTACTCTCTCACTAATAGGAGGTCTTAGTACTAGCACATCAAATGTTACAACAACATTCTGAGAAAGACAAAAAAGACAAATACAATTTTACTAGATGTTCGTAAAAAATTAAGTTAATAAATAAAATAATTTTTATTTCTTTCAGCTGGAGATATTCGCGTACTTTATACATTAAAACAAATCCCATTTACTCAACATATACTAGTCCCTCCATCAGATAATGTAAGTGATATTAGATTCAGATTAATTAAGTTACTTAATTACAGGCTAACATCCCTTCTTCATTACCATGCTGTGGTTTAATTAACATCAATGGAAAGAGGGTTATTCCCTATCAGTCATCATACTCACAGGGTTAGTTATTAAGTAATATTAAAATTATTTTCTTTGTGTTTAGGTATACAATATGATTGTTATAAAGTACTTCCTTTAAGACTACACATGTTTATTGACTGTCTGGAGTTGCCTAGCAACCAAGGAGTTGTAAAGGTATCCGTCCATTAACCTGTTTCCATCCTGTTAATTATATCGTTCGTCCATTTTTAACTATATCATCTGTCCATTATTAGCACCATTTAGCAGTTAATTAACTTTTATTGCCAATATCCATTTAATTATATTATATATCCATTTAATTTTTATTTGTCCATTTACTTGTTTATGTATCCATTAGATCAGACAATCACTAGTACCAGACCAACATCTCTCATTAGATATCATTTCCTATTTTAAGAACACCTTATCAAATGATAGTGATGAACCTTTAGCTCCACTTCCTGTCTCTCATCTAAGACGAGGTAATAAAACTAGGCGTGGTCAGAAGCAGTCCCTCTCATTTAAAAAGTATAATTAATTAATTAAATCTTAATTAAATAAATGTTTAGTCATCAAACATCTAAAGTTAATAAGAAAATGACCACATCTCTTGGACAAACTACAATTACTGATGCATTTAGTGGGTGTGGTCAAAAGAGTAGGCGTGACCAGGAGGACATCCCTTCATCTAGTGCTAATTTAATAGAGAGTGGTTATTCTAGTAATATTAAAACATCTTTTGGTAATTTATTATCTTGTCAAGAAAAGTTATCTTCATCTCCTCTCCCACCTCCACTTACTACATCGAATGATCCTAATGGTTGTCATGGCAACAGTGACATAGAGGTAGCTCATACAAGAGTTGTACTCGATGAGGAATTAACCAGTTCTCAAGAGTTGTTTGACTCTCCTCTTAGTTCACAGCAAGAAAATAATGACACTTTATTATCTGCAAGAAAAAGACTTGTCCCAGAAGATTGGTTTGATGATAAGGCTGCACCCACGTTCAAAATTAGCAAGGTGTCATACTCACAAAAATTTAAGTCATCCTCATCCTCATCCTCATCCTCATCATGGCTGTCAACAAGAAGAACTATGTTTGATAGTACTCTCTCTTCTAGTAAAAAAGAAGAGAAAAAAATTAAAAAATCTTCAAAGTTAAAAGCTACTAGTTGTACAAGCATCAAAAAGAACTCTTTTGATATCTTGTCTGAAGAGTCCTCATCTGATGAAAAAAACGAAGTACTACAAGTAGATAATGCTGATTTACAAGCTTTGATCAAAGCTACTTCAAAACGTCTTAAAGAATTATCAACTAACAAAGAAGATATTTCAACTGAAGTACCTCAAATATCCTCTATAGAAATGAAAGCAGATACAACACTTGAAAATGGTCAGTTTAAAATATATTATTATTATTATAGAGTATATTATAATACACAGATACTATTGCTCTGTCTAGTGAAGAAGAAGTATCAGATTATAAACCATCTTGGAGGACTCAATGTCGAGCTGGTCCTAACAGAAAAGCTGCTTTTAAAAAGATCTTTACAGGCTACAAGTCAGTATTATAAATAAAATATTATTTATTTTAATGTTGTATGTAGTGGAATAGAAGATCTATCAGATGCTGTCTTGATAAAATGGTTAAAAATAAGAAAACAGACTTTAGTTAATATACTACTGGGAAAGGTAGAACATTGATACTAAATATAACTCTATACACTATACATCATAATATTATACTAAATATAGCTCTAACTCTGTTAGCATTGATACTAAATATAGTACTATATTCTATGACATCATGGCTAATATATGATACTAAATATAACACTATTTATTACTAGACTCCATCAGAGAGACATACATTATATAAAACTGGTCGTAAGGAGAGAGGTAATCTCATTATTAATTTTAATGTGATATTATAGACTCTAATATAGCTAGTTTACAATATTCAGTTAGTACTGTAATGTTGAGTTGGGAACAACTCCAATGTATAACTAATGGACTGTATCAAATATTTTGTACTAAATCAGAACAAGTAAGTTATATGAACATATAATAATTAAATAATACAAAATAGTAATAATATTAATAATAATAACATATTGTACTTTATTATATAGTACTTTAACTATCTGTGGCTTGTACTCTTTCCTGAGTCTGTTGTTCACTTGATTATGGACTTTCATGAGTTGAATTATGATCAGGTATTATATATTTTAGAGTATCAGATTATTATATCAATAATGTAGGCAGAACAAAAGATGTACAACTATTATCCTATCAAATCTGAAACATTTGATGAAATATAATATTATTTTATGCAATAAAACTTCATATATTATCATATATTTATGACAAATATACTCATTAAAAATTTCTAGAATAAAATTATATAATATATTATTTACATAAAAGTTAACTTTCTTTTACTTAAAATGTTATCTGCTTTCTCTCGTCCAGGAGTGGGTGGGAGAATGGACAGAGAACGTTCAGCATGGGGAGACAGTGAAGAACTAGTACTCCTTGGATGAGGCAATACTGGTGATTTACTAGAAGTACTGGATGAACTAGTTATTGAAACTCGTTCTATAGGAGTACTAGTATCACTGATAGTAATAACAGAGTCTGGGGAAGTTCTATCATAAGATTGAACACTACTATCATCAGATGTTTGTGTTAAGTCAATAATATCATGTATACTGCCATTATGAGCCTCATGATCATCTTCTATTTTTTGTCTTTTTTTAGCTGGTGATCTGGGAGAGTCTCTGATATCATTAGAGACCTCAAAGGATAAATCTATAATAGGCTGGGCATCGAGTGGACTAAATTGACCAGCATTGGCCTGCAATGCTGGTAAGTTAAGATCAAAACTGTCAACAGATGAAACAATTGGTATGTTGGTAGTTAATGTATTAGTTGGTTGAGGAGGTGAGGATGGACCGGAGATAATATCATCATCAGTATCATAGTCACTACTCTCTCCATCAAGATCACATGTTAATTTTAACTTCCTTTTACACTTTCTCAAAGGTGAGGTATCTTGAGGTAGTTCACTAACAATAGGAGATATTATTTCTTCTGATGATGATATTGGTAACAAGTCCCTTAATCTACATATAAATAATGGTTTAATCCATATCTTAGTTTCTAGTTACCGTGAGTGTAAATCCATTAAAGAGGTATCTCCTAATGTAGAGGGTATAACACAGGGGACGATACTTTTAGGACGAAGATAAGTAATAAAACTAGCCAACTCTGAGTAACTAGCGTGCATTGAATGCATTACCCGAAAATAATTGTGTTCAGGTATAAAACTATTGAGAAATAAATGATATGATTTCTACATATATTTTGACTTACAAATAAGGTTGTGATTTATTTTGAATAAGAAACCATTGAGCTGATGGTTTGATATGCAATACATTGGGAACACAACCTTTGATCTCTAATGAACCACAAGGCAATCCACCTGCTTTTCGTTTCATCTTCTACACACAATATAAATTATAAACAGATATATATGATAAAGATATACTTTATTGTATCGACAAATATGAAGTCTTGTCTCATTACCATCCAGTGTTAGATACTGAGATACACTTGGTAAAATAGAATAAGCCATCATTCTCCATTTAGCTATATGAAGCTTGCATTTAAAGTGACTAGCTAATGACATGAAAATGTGTTCATAACCAATTGTATGACAATTTAAACAAACAGCATTTTGAGGGCTTTGAACCAACCACCTAGAGTGTATCAAATTGTAATTGTCTAATTTAAATGACAAATTCAAGGTACTTACTCTTCCACTTTTTTAATAATAATATCTCTTGTTTCATCCTATATATAAAAAATTAAATCAAGAAATAAAATATTGTGAAAACTTACTCGACTAATAATAGTTTTTGACTTAGGATGACAGAAAGTTGTATCAAGATATATAGTCTTTAGTTCCAGTACATTACCAGGACTAGTATGTAATGAATGACACTTCTTAACTTCATCTACTGTTAACCGGAAATCACCTAGAATATATCACAAATTAAAAAAGTTCAGAAAACCTAATATCATATAATATATACCTGTATATAGTACATTGCCTTGTTCTCCTTGAAACAAGAACCTAGAAATCAAATATGATATTGAATACAAAAATGTACTACTAACATTACAGATCCGGGACAATGTCCAGCTGGTAATAACGTTACACTAATTGATATAGTCTATAAAAAATAATTGTAATAATACAATTAAGTTAACATACTGTATCTTCTTCCTTGACAGCCTCTAACTTAATAATAATAGGTTCTTCTATTGGCAATGATTGCTATAATAATATAAAGTATATAACAAGTACTATAATACTAGAGTGCCTTACAAGATGTGGTGCTAAGTGAGTGAAATCTGGATTATTTGATAATAAGGATTGTGTCACCTCAGAACAATAAAGGGCAATGTTGCGCTCTTTAAGAGTTTGCAATAGGTCATCAGAGTCTAGCCCAACCATATGATCTGCAATTTTATAACACACATTATAGTATTAAGGATACATGTGAGAACCTAGCCATAATACAGTATTGGGTATAATTGGTTGCTTACCTTTATGACAATGGGAGAGAAAGAAGGCTCGTCCTCTCTGACAGTTAGTTGGTGTGAAATGGTCAACAATCACACCAGGATATTCAACAATATTACCTCTAAATACACTCATTGTTAAAAATATTAAGATAAAATATAAAATTGCGAGGAGACTGAACAAGCAACAGGATCATGTAGACGGAGTGGGCGTAGCTAAACTTGGAGTACAACATGCAGTATTATTTTCTAATTAATGCACACAGCACACACCCCCAATGAATTTAATTATTAACAAACTTTATAATTATAACCACAAATACATTATTCATAGAATCCAGTTCATCATATAAAGTTATGATGTAATATGAGTGTAACCAGTAGCAACCGGTTTGAGTCCTTTACGACAAGCACTGAAAGTAAAGAAGAAGAACACGACAAAAACAACACACAATAATGTCAAAACAATCATTCCTACAACTAAATCCACTGTTTTATAAGGACGGTGGGTATAATAAACATTAACAGGGAAATTACTGGTCTCATGTAACATGTACCCCAATGACCAACCCACATTGATGTCATTAACCTATGAAGGTAGTAAATGATAGTCATGTGATGATCATGTGATCTAACCTGGTATACAAATGATATGGACCAATCAGATGCATTGTTAAAACCGAACCCATCTTTTAAAACATGCATTACAAATTGTCCATAAATACAATATTGTGACAAGTATTGCAGGTTAATATGATGGTGTTTCTTGTAAACCTATAATAATGGACAAATAAAAATGGATGGATGAATTTATGAATATACAAATGGATAGATAGAATCATGATATGGATGGATGGACAATGTACCTCATTCCAAGTTAGATTGCAAAAAGAATTGACAGTTTTTTCAAAATTTTCTAAAGTACTTCTATTAACACGTTTAATTTGAAAGAAGTTGGCAGTATGATAAAAATTGGAAAAAGCCTATTATTATAATAGATATATAAGTTTACTAGTGACCTTAACTCACATAGAAATTTCCAGTAACTGGTGGTTTTTCATAAACTGGAGTATCTTTATCATTCAAGAAGTTATCAGAGAAGTTCATGGCTTTCCTTATAAGGGCAATGCATTGGTCTGGTTCACTTGTTCCATTAAATGTAAAAATATGAGAGTCATTAAAATTAGACTCAGGAATGAGATCAGAAGTACATATTTGATTCATAAAGAGATAAGACATATTGTATGACGTGGTATTGCCCTCATGAAGACATGGATTCTCAACTGTATCATTATAGTCATTCTCCTATGAAAATAATATATATTGTTAATGAATAGGGGCATACTCCATTAAATACTATAATGGTAGGTGTGGCTTACACGTAGATTATAAGCTAATATTCTTCTAATAGCTTCATTAATACCATAGCAGAGATAACTACGAGTGTAGATATTAAAACTATCACCAAATATGGAAAACGAAGATGAGTAATTTTGAGGTGGAGCTTTACTAGGATGAAAAGCAATTTGCATTGAAGCTCCACCCATATCCATAGCTCCCATAGTCTTTCTATTAGAATCTCGTTTTCTAGGCTATTAAAGGGAGAGAGAGTATAAATATAACAAATAAATAAATAAAGTAATATTGAACTTACATATTGTTTTTTAAATTTACCAGCTACATAATTAGCTGTTATCCATCCACTGGATCCTTCCTTTTGTCCTGACAAGATCTGGACGTTAGGATGAGTACCTAACTCCTTCAGAGTACTATTGACACTCTTTAATATCTCCCGAGTAATATTACTATTCTCTCTCCTTTAATTAACATTATTAATTAAAGGTAATTAGTACACAATATAGACTCACTCCAATAATCTCATTCCGGCTGTAGCGCCAACCCAAACATTAATTTTAATATCTTTTTCAGGGTCATTTAAGTCTTTGGGGACTTGATGTGTTAAAATTCCGTGAACACAATTCTTTAATGAAGGACCAGCTAATGAAGTGTTGTGAACATACGAATTAATACCACCTCCTATTAAATAAACATAATATTATTATTAAGACAAAATGAATAAGATTATATTAATAGAAAGAATAACTACTTAAACAAATGATATGACTAACAATACAAACTTCATTAATTTACATTTACATGTACCAGTAAAACAGGAACCGTTATCAAAATATATTTTTAAAAATTAATGCAACAATGATATTATTGTCACTAACAAGTGCCTATATAGCTAACTCCATAGAAACATTCAAGAGATTCTATGACATTGAGCAATTCTCAATTTTTAAATTCAAACTATAAACTATTATAGTCCATGGTTTGAATTAAAAATAGTCCAAAACCAAAGATAATAAAATAACTTAAAACTTGAAATCAGCTATAGGTCCTTATAAAGTAGAATAATTGTTTATACTAAAAATGTTTTTAAAGTCTGTAAAAATAGTAAAATCTCATAATTACATGTACTACCTTCTGGTTTGCAGTAAGAATTCTGATAGACCACACCCATTTTATCAGAGAGAGGTAACTTCCATGCATAAAGGTATACTTCAGAGTGGGAGGAGCCAGCATCAATCACCATACCATACTGTGGAAGTATCACGTACATGTATACATAATATTATACTATATATTATACCTGCTCTCTGTATGATAGCTCAGAATAGAGTGTTGGTAACACAATAATACCAGCAAAGAAGGTCAGAGAGAGCAGGAACACTGTCACAGGGACTAAACTGACAGTTATTATTTTACAACAAGTATGGCCCTTCATTATGGAACAAAAGTCACGGTAATTACCTGGAGACATATCGAGAAATATAAAGACTGGATAAGATAACAAGATTACCTTTCCTGCTGAATACAGTTTAGACAATGTTGCAGCTAGTAGGTGTGGCTCAAGTCACGTGTTATTTTTATAAGCTGATTATTCTAATTATTAATTACATAGTGACTGGAGTGGGTAGCGATCTATTAGTATTGTACTGTCAAAGGTGACCTACTTATAGAGAAGAGCCTTAGCTGTCAATAACCACTTAAAAGGTAATGTCTTTTAATACACTATTATATAAGTAGTTTATTAATGGGTGTGGCTTCATAATTTAGAACTCCCATAATAATGGCTGAAGCAGATCCCACTACTGAACCTACTGAATCAGGTAAGGAAACTGGCACTGAACAAGCCACTCCCCCTGGTCCAAAAGAAAATACAGAACAAGAAAAGAAGGCTATGTCAATGATGGAACAAGCTAAAGATAAAGTCAAATCCGCTACTGGATTCATGGGGAAAATATTTGGGTACATGTAACCATGACAACAAATGTCTATTTACATTCAATATACATTTAGTGGAGCTTCTAAACTAGAAGAAGCTGCCGACCTTTACACAAGAGCAGCTAACCAGTTTAAAGTTGCTAAGAACTTTGAAAGTATTAGATATTATTGTCACATACTGTGCTAATATAGACATCAATAGAGGCTGGAGATTGTTTCACTGAGGCTGCACAATTGCATGCAGAGAAGTTAGATTCGCGTCATGAAGCTGCTAATGATTATGCTGAGGCAGCTCAAGTGTATAAGAAAGCTGTACCACAAAGTAATGTCATAGGATTTATCATGTGATTGTCATGTGACTTGTCTGTCAACAGATGCTGTTGACTGTTATATTAAAGCTATTGAAATCTATTCAGATATGGTATAGAGTAATGTTAATTAATGTAATTAATTGATATAATTATAGGGGCGGTTTGGTTTAGCAGCTCGCTATTATATGAATGTAGCAGAGATTTATGAGAGCGATCTTGTCGACTTTGAAAAGGTATGTTCCAGAAGATTTAAATTTAATTTAATAATCATTAATTAATTACATTACTAGTAGTATTCTCACACTCACTATATATACCGGTACATTTACTATAAATATTGTCTACAAATGTGTTTATATAAACTCTTTGTGACATAGGCTATAGTGAATTATGAACAAGCTGCTGATTTTTATCGTGGAGAGGATTCTAATGCGTAAGTAAAGACTTGAGGTTGTTATTGTAAATGTGTTTATCTGTTTAGATCTGCTAATAAATGTTTAGCTAAAGTAGCACATATGAGTGCTCAGTTACAACACTTTCAAAAAGCCGCTCAATTATTTGAGGAAGTAAGATGTATTATAACCCTCTCTATAGTTCTCTCTCTCTCTTATACACACACAGATTGCAAAAGGATGTCTTGATAATGGTCTCTTGAAATATTCAGCTAAAGATTATTTCTTCAAAGCTCTTGTATGTTGGTTTTGCCATCATAAAAGTAATGTTCAACCAGTTACGGTAAGAACATTGCTATCAGAATATGTGTGTGTGATAATTCTCTTATTGTAGGATAAAACACAAGAGTATAAAGCACTTCATCCAGCTTTTGATGGAACTAGAGAACTTAAATTGATTGAGGTATGTTCAATTAATAACTATAATAATAATAATAATGTTTTCATGTTATGTAGAGTTTAATAGAAGCTTTTCAAGAGGAGGACACTGATAAATTCTCAGAACATGTATGTATAAATATATTTCTTTGTAACTAACTCTCTCTCTGTCTCTCTCTCTCTAGATTCAAGAGTATGATTCCATATCTCGTATTGATAACTGGTTGACAGCACAGTTACTTTATATCAAGAAGAATATTGATGCTGAACAAGATCCCAATTAAAATAATAACATATTAACAGTAACTATTAATATATGTAGTGTGAGTGTTATCAATGACATAACCTTATATGAAAATAAATGCTATGAACTTTTCTCTATAATATTTAAGTTATAGATATTAAGTTATTAATGTTAGTTATTATAAGTTATAGGCATATAGTTAATATAAGTTATAGATATATAGTTATTATAAGTTATTAATGTTAGTTATTATAAGTTATAGACATATAGTTATTATAACTTCTAGATATATAGTTATTATAAGTTATTAATGTTATATATTATAAGTTATAGATATAGTTATTATAAGTTATTAAATGTTAGTTACTTTTGCTATGATAAGTATTACTCCATAATTATCATATCATCTCTCGAGGGACCAGTCCCCACCCATTGAACTAGAATAGAACAATAGAGAGAAGAAACTCAAATTACATGTAATATTATAGCATATATATTACATTACATATATAATATATTATAATATATGTAATATTATATTATATATATTACATTACATATGTAATATATTATAATATATGTAATATTATATTATATATATTACATTACATATATAATATATTATTATAATATATGTAATATTATATTATATATATGACATTTATAATATTATTATAATACATGTCATATTATATTTATTAACTTACTCTTGACTTTAATTAGCTCTTCAATTTTTTTCACATACATTTGTGCATTGGAAGGTAAATCAGAGAATTTCTGTATACCAGCTACACTGGTTTTCCAACCAGGCATTGTAATATAGTCCACTTCAACACGACCTAATGCACTCTGCTCAGCTAACAAAGAGGATAATCCTGTTATTATTAACTATTAATTAATTACCAGGTATTGACTGGAGCTCTTTGCCATTCAATTTATAAGAGACACCAATTTTGACTTCATCAAAAGTGTCAAGCACATCTATTTTAGTTAATGCTATACTTGTATAGCCATTAACAAGTGTACTATATTTAGCAACCATAACATCAAACCAACCACACCGTCTCTTACGACCAGTGGTCACACCAAACTCACGACCAATTCGTTGAAGATTATCACCAATTTCCTAAAAAAAATTTGTAAAACTTAATAAACTTTTGTACATTTCAGTAAACCTCAGGATATCTTACATTGTTTTGTTCTGTTGGGAAAGCCCCATCTCCAACACGTGTTGTATAAGCTTTAAATACTCCATATACTGTAGTAATTTTCCGTGGAGGAATACCCAAACCAGTACACACAGCACCAACTGTACAGTTGGAGGATGTTACATAAGGGTATGTACCTACGATTAGGAAGTCATTATCAAGTAATTAAATTCATATATATATACTTACCAAAGTCAATATCTAACATTGCTGCATTAGCACCTTCAATAATAACTGTTTTGCCTTCACTGATAGCATCATTTACTAATACTACAGTATCACAGACTAATGGACGTAGTTCATCAACATGCTCCTAACATTAACGATTATAATTAATATTAATTAATATTAATTAGTATTAAATTATACCAGGGACTTTTTTAGTTCACCCTCAACATCAACAGAAAGGTCAGGAAACCTATAAAAATATATTATTTAATTAATTTAATTATTATTACCTTAATTGATATCCTGCTATCAAATTTTTCAATCTAGAGACAATAGATTAAAAGAATTATAAATAAAATAAAATAATTACCTATTTCTCAAAATATCAGGTTCACAAAACAAGTCACATATCCTTAGTCCTGACCTAGAACTCTAACAACAACATAACTTTACTACTAGTAGTATAATACTTACCTTTGCAGAGTATGTTGGTCCGATACCTTTCTTTGTTGTACCCAAGCCTAAACTATATTGTGCCTTCTCCTTTTCAATAATTGCATCAATTGTTTGATGAAAATCAAACACTATATATATATAAGTTAACATCAATACAATCAAAGTAACTCCACCTATATGAGCACGTGACGATATCTTTAATCTTTCTTGCCATCCAACAAGTCCCTTGGCTTCATTTTTCTTTATTTCATCAAACAGACCTTGTAAATGGATCACCATCCCATTTCCTAAATACAAAAGTACAAACACACACACACATAATATATACATCATATACTTCCTTACCCATTACTGAGATACAGTTAGGATTGATAATACCACTACATTAGTTGAAAGAGTTATAAATATTGTATAACAAAATACCTTGGAAGAAGGTGAAAATCATAAGAAACAGAGTCCACTACTACAGTATGTCCAGCATTATTTCCACCCTAATAAAACTAGTAAGTGATATCAGTGCTATAGTCAAATCTTACTTGACATCGACAGACATAGTGAGCTTTATCAGCTAACATGTCTACTAGCTTTCCTTTACCTTCATCACCCCATTGTCCACCAACTACAACTATCACAGCCATTATATACTAGTAATAGAAACAGTAAAAGTGGTAACATTAAATAAATAAAAGTGTTTACAATAGAAACTTACATAGCAAATAGAACAGGGCGGTGCTGTATTAACCCTAATGGAATGCTAAGATAATAATAATAGTTATTTATTCATTGAAGTAATAAAAATTTATTTTACTATCAGATCTATTTCAAAATTTTATTTCAAGCCAATATCATTTTTAGCTGGTATGTCCAGAAAGAAACCAAATTCATCACACTCTTCACATGAAGGAGGTGATACAACTATTGATGCTAGAACTCACAATGTCTGGATAAAAGAGAGAATGATTTATATTAATGTACACATTAAACCTGGTGCTAAACAAAGCTGAGTAAATGATATAACTAGTACACATATTGGCCTGCAAATTGCTGCTCCTGCACAAGAAGGCGAGGCTAATACTGAACTTGTTAGAATGATAGCTAATTTATTAGAAGTGAAGAAATTGACTGTGAGTATTGAATGAGGTCAAAGGTCAAGAGATAAATGCATTTGTGTGAGAGATTTTAAAGGATTCACCAGAAGATGTCCTGAGACTGTTGCAAGACTCATTAGAGACAATGACGAGTATACGGAAATAGTTTGTTTTTACTCCATTACATTCCCATACAAATTTCAGAATGTTTCCGTACACGTCCGTTTAATAATTAATTATTCATAGCCACGTGGATGTCTCTCCTACCAAAACTAACTTTGCTGTTTCTACTCTTCTCTGTCTTAGTGTGGATTGCTACAAACTACATCAATAGCACCTGTCAACATATAGTAGAAGACGTCAGAGGTAGTCCCTCTGATGCAATACATATAGAAACACATCTAGAACAGGTAACTCCAGACACACCCCTCAAGGACTCCAAAGCTAAAGGTAGGTAATGGTTCAATTATGGTTGCAATCTATTGTCCATTATCAATGGATTCTCCTTTTACAGATGCACTGGAATGGTTAAGGAGTGCTTTACCTCCTGATATAGCTAACTTTACTACATCTTGTCCCCCAGTAACAGCAACAACCTCTACTGATCCTTCAGTGACTATGGTGGCCTTAGGAGAAATCAATCTTAACACTAGTGCAACTCAATGGAGAAATTTAAGCTCTTCAATACATAGTTCAATACTACGGCATATTTTAGGAGACTTCCAAGCTATGGTATCTAGTCTCATCTGTCCACCTAACCAGCAAGATGCTATAAACATGAAAAATGACCTAAAGTATTGTCACTATTACATTGTTTAGACTTATTGATGTATTTTTAGATTATTTAGTGATCTGGGTCTCTCTCTGGTCTCCTTAGCTAATCATCACACATTAGAAGTCAAAGAAACAGTCACTTCAGCTACAATACACAGTCTAGAAGCTGCTGGTATAAAATGGATTGGATTAAATGCAAAACAATATGAAATTATTCAAGTCAAGAACATGAAAATTGGCATCATAGGATTTTGTGGAGTACATGGACATTGTATAGAATCAAACAGCATTCCATTTGCTCCAGTTAAATATTTTGTTAAATCTGCTAGAGAATCAGTCACAGAACTTAAACAAGTAAATAAAATAGATTCTTAATAATTTGAAGTTTTAGTTTTCATTTATCAGCACGGTGTTGATAATGTAGTGGTCCTTCTTCATTGGGGTAAAGAACAAAGTCGTTTTCCAGATGAGACAGTACTGTATATTGCCAGACATCTATCTGAACTTGAAGATGTCTCAGTAATATTGGGCCATCATTCACAACACGTTCAAGATCATGCTTATTTTGGTAAAACATTAGTGCTTTTCTCACCAGGAAACTTTGCCATATCAGATAACAGTAGTACACTTTGTTGGAAGAGAGTAAGAATTTTTTTTTCGAGTGTGAGTTCTTATAATTATAGACATCGGATCATCAATGGGAATATTACCAGAAACAGTCTTGTCTATTAGTTCATCCTGGTTTAAGACATTCATTACTAGAACATGAATTACAAACAAGAATATATAAAATTACACTTAGAAAGTGAGTCATTATTAATACATTATGATGACTATATACTGTATATAGATCTTTGCCAGCTACTGCAGAATATATCACTCTACCTTTAGTTGCTAATGATAAATTAATGCGATATCCTGACGTTCATGCTAATTCTAAATGGATAGGTGTATGTGGAGATAGAGACAGTCATTGTCTCTCCTGCAAACCATTCTAAATTATGCTTTTATTTTCAGTCTTAATTTTTTGATTATTAGACAATTAAATGAGGGGGTTTAGTAGTATGTGTTTAGTGATAGATGGTAGAAGAATGATGAAGAGAGGAACAAGTTTCTTTCTTCGACAAACCAAGTCGTAGTTTAGGCTTTGATAAATTCAGTCTTGTTGGTTCAACTGGATCAAAATGAAACACTAAGATAGAGAGTTTAACATGGAGTATTAAGCTAATATAACTTACCATTATGAAATACTCTGTGTGACCAAGTGGGATTAGTCTTCAAAGCTGTTTTCAATGGAGAAGGCAGATCACTTTCCACCAATGATGTGATACTGCTTTCAATAAAGTTTTCATACAGTGGAGTATTACATGACTGCTCTGGAAGGGAGTGGGTAGTTACAATAGTAGCAGTGGTCTTAGTTGGAATACTAGGTACAATTACAGTACTGTCATTACTATGAGTAGTATCATTACAATTGGGAACATTAGCTATGTCCAATGAAGAACTGTCTGACGGATCATTCTTGTCATCGTTGTTGATGTCTTTGTTCTGACAGTGTTGAGGAACTATAGCATATTCATGAGCACTTTCAGTTGGTAAATTTTGATTGACAGTATCATATCCATCATTAGAGAACTCTTCAGGATGTGATGGCTGTTTCACTTGATCAATTGACTTTATTCTTTTACTAGGTGGACTAGATGGTAATGGAGAACTTTGAGTGAAAACAGATGGGAGAGAATATCTTGGTAATTGATCATGTAAGTCTCTATCTAACATTTTGATAAGTTGTGCTTTGGTTAGCAAAGGTAATGGCTGTGAAAAGGAAAACAGCTCTGACGTTTTCGAAGAATCACTTCCCATGCACATGAAAGAAGAGAGCATATCAAGTTTTAAATCACTTGATATTTCTGAGTCTTGAGGAGAATTAGTTTCTTCATTAGTCACATTCCTATTCTCATAGGAGTGAGACTCAGTCTCTGATAACTGATCCTTCAGGTTAATATCTTCTTTAGTCTCAACATTATTCTGCAAGGTCTGATGCTCTGCTTCACTGCTCAACTCTACACTTATGTTTTCATTCTGAAAAGACTGGGATTCAGCCTCGATTGAATGTTTGTTGCTTGATACAATGTCCTCATTCTCATGTCGAGGAGACTGGTGTTCAGTCTCATCCAAAGGGCTACAAAGACATTCATTGTCATTCCCATTAACCAATGCTACATTTTCATTTCTATTCTGAATACTTTGAGACCCAGTCTCATGTAACAAGGCATCTTCATTATCACCTTCATTATTTATTAACATCTCTTCATCTTCAGACTCTAACTCAAGTGGTTCTGCTTTATCTTCAAATAAAGAGTGTAGGCCATACGTTGCTCTCTTGCACTCTCCATTATATTCTGATGGAGATATTTGAACACATTCTTCTACTGGTACATCAATGGTTTGTAATTTAGTTTCAACCTCGCCAGAGACCAGCTCTGGAATAATGAGTAAATTGTTCTCATTTCCTATTTCATTTAATGTTTCTGGAACTTTAACAGTGAGCTCCTTGTAATTACTTACTAATGAGATGGACTGGTCAGTTATAATGGTTGGAGGTTGACCCTTGTGTTCTACATCATTGTCTTGTGAGAACAATGTAATAGTCTCTTCAATTGACTCAACATTTTTAATATCACCATCAGGTACAAGTCGCTCAATAGCTACCTCAGACTTCAAGGAATTGCTCTCATCTGAGTGAGACATGGGTATCAACACATCAGCAGGGCCTTCTACTTGAGAAATAGGCTTGCCGTCAGTATAAGGATGGGTGTGATGTACATGATTATTCAACAATTGCTCTTTACTTTGTATTTTATTGAGACCCTGTTAGCAATAATGGTTACATGATAATTATGTGCATACATACATTTGTTGGTTGTGAATGTGCCCATGTTGTGATACTACTGTTAGTAGAAGACTTGATATAAACCTGTGAAAGTGGCCCTAGTAATAATAATTTATATTTATAATCTTCAGATCATAACAACTTACAAAAGTCCATTCTCTCTCACATGCAACAACAGCTGCACTGTAAACCGCTTATGAAAACGTGGCTGAAGTAATCTGATTGGTTAGATTAAGGACCACCCACGTGTAACCTTATGGGCCTGCCCTCTCATTGGTAATGCCACCTAAATCTTCAGTTAGTGTCTCTGTTGTGATAATACTAACTGAACTCTCTTTTTTCTTTTAGAAAAAATCAGGGAAAGGACGAGAGAGGAAATTGAAAAGAAAACAGGTTTATTTTTTTTAGCAACATAATCAGTTAACATATCAACACTATGTAGGAGCAAGCAGAAATAGCAACATCATGGGAAAAAGTGAAAGCAGCTTATAAAGTAGTTTCAATCTATCTTTTTTGCTTATGTATATATTGCATAATGTTAGATGGGAAATTTTATGGATTATTTTATTCCATTTCAAACATACATCAGAAATGGGTTAGTACAATCTTACAATCCTATAAATGTAATATAATTTGCTTACATGTACTAATACAGGAAACCGTGTGCTAATGATCTAATGATCTATAACAGTTGGGCTTATCTTGAAATGATTTCACTATATGATCTCATCCTTATAGGTTACATGCTAACATATCCTTCTGCTATGCTTCACAAGTCCCTGAACAGGATATGAAATGGATGTTTGACTTGTTAAAAGAAAATATGAAAAGATTGTGTGTAAATTGAAGTAGTCCCTATACAAAATTCCATACTATATATTAAACAATAAAACATCATTTTTTGGGAAGATTTAGATGTTACATGAACAGACTTAGGGAGATTATTATAATAAGTGAAAGTAACTGGTATTGTTAGCTTAATAGTAATGTTGTCATCAGTGAAAGTTGACATATTTGGAATCATTTGTCCTTTGTCAGTTTGTCTTATAGCAAGTACACTAGTAGAATTACTACTATGATATCAACTATGTACAACTTATCTGTTTGTTATTCTAGGTATGTATTGGGGGGTTGGGGATGGAATGATAGAAAGAAATGGGATGAATTAA
The DNA here is from genome assembly GCA_963693285.1 of Xestospongia muta. Lineage (NCBI taxonomy): Eukaryota > Metazoa > Porifera > Demospongiae > Haplosclerida > Petrosiidae > Xestospongia > Xestospongia muta. The sequence continues at coordinate 245,676 of OY848925.1, forward strand.
CACATGAAGCGTCATGGTGAGCTCCTTAGCATGGAGTAATGTGCTAATATCTAGTTATTTCCTTTATAAGATCTATAACAAACATGACCTCGATTATTTAGACATCTTGTTTCACTTCTCTTTTCTGTGCTTTCCTCTTGTAGTTACCTTTTTGCTAGGGACATTACCAGCAATCAATTGTTAGGATTTGTTAGCTTTAGGTTTGATCTGGACCAAGATGTTGAAGTCCTTTACTGGTAAACATGTGGGAGAATAAATGCATGATGGATAGACTAGTGGTAAAGAGTCTTCCATGTAATATTAATACATAAGTAAGGTAGGAGTGTATACAGTGGGAATGTTTGAGGGCGGTTTCATTAGAGAAAGTGTATGGTAATGAGTTAAGTCATGTCTTTGAAGTTCCTTTGACGGTGCATGTGATTTCACTTGTGTTTATAGTGAAGTTTAAAAAGGATATATTGTGCAATTACCAACATTCTTACCACTCAGCCTAATAAACTTTAACAGTAAAACCTCCATGATCTACTTTGACATATTATATTACTAGATTTATCTTGATCTCTTACAGTTATGAGATACAACTGATATCAGAGGTCAGGAGGAAAGGTTTGGGGAAATTTTTCATGCAAATACTTGAACTGATAGCCCATAAAACTTCCATGAGAAAGGTTGTACTAACAGTGTTTAAAGGTCAGTAACAAAACTATAGAACAATATAATCTGATGTACTTTACAACTCATAGAGTATCCAATGACTATATGATATTCCCCTACCATTGACATTGAGAATATAAAATAGCTTTCAATATCTCTAATAACATACTACAACTCTAATGTTTATGATACATCAGATTGTGTTAAATATATAATAGCTTTTATATATTAATATGTAATATTAGGGATATCTCTCCCTCTAATGTAGAAAATGTTGGATCTAATCGATTTTTCCGTGAGAAAATGGGGTAAGTAAGATCTACCTTCTAGTAGCAAGTGAAAATATTTGTACAACGAATAAAGTACATATTATGACACACAGTAGGTTATTCTTACTATTTCCTGTGCTCAGAAATAATTTGTCATAATAATTATTGGGGAATTATTTGTCATTGTTTTTTTCTGCACTCATTTTCTTCTTAGCACATCCTGACTGGTCTATCCCTTATATTAGATATTTAGAAGATGACAGTTCTCCCTTGCTGACCGACCCCCTTAATCCTGATGAGTATTCGTACTCTATATTAAGTAAACTGTTATTTAAACCACCAGCTGGCCATGCTCCAACCACTGATCATAGCTTATGTACAGAATGCAGTGGGCATCATCATTGACAAAACAGTTATTTATAATTTGATTTATAATTTCCTTTGACACAAGAAGAGGGACTTGACTTTGTTTATAACTTCTGTACCTATTAAGTTAACATTTCCTTCTAACATGAAGAACTATACATATTGAAATCAATCATAGCTATATTAACTGCAAGGAAATTGAAACTTAGTCAAAGTACATAACATATATATGACACATTTTGTAAAGGTGATAAGGTTGGTATGGCAAGTGATGTCAACTAAACAATGTTATTATTGACACTTGTAGTTTTTCTTGCTAATTATATAACACCAACTTATGTCAACAAGTAACTGTCTTGTTATTAATATTCATCTACAGTAGTACAGTGTGGAATGTGAATAAAACTACGCCCCATATTGATATGCATATGAATACAGTTGATATTGGATATCGTCTGTATTTGGGGCTACATGATGGGAAACTCCACTTTCTTGGAGGTACGAAGAGAGTTTGGCTAACTTGTTAACAATTTGGCAGCTTGTAGTCACGTTGACCCTTAACATTGTCACATGTTGTCATATGTAGTACTGTTAGTTCAAGAACCATGTTTAGGATTTGTAAACAAAACATTGAGTTGTGCCAACTTCAACTAGTTGTGGTTTTTTTATATGTTTTTCCAAATGAGTTGGATCATACAAGATATATCACAAACAGGAATGAAAATGAAAGAAAAGAAATTCTACAAATATATTGGGTATTGTACCAATAGATAATGGATAATTTTGGAAAAAAATGTTCAGAATGTCAAAAGATGAAAATACATAATTTGAGAGAAGATTGAGAGACAGAGTAAACCGATACATCAGCATCTTCAGAACAATTAAGCCAGTCTACGCACATTAACAACGATGACCTGTCTTCTCTATCAACACAATAATTAAATTAATTATAATACATTTTAGCAACTGCAGCTAGAAACTTTTGTACGTTATCATGTATAGCTAAATCGTAAGGGGTGTCTCCTTCATCTGTCGTTAAACAAGGGTTAGCTCCCAATGAAATGAGGTAAGCTACCAACTCAAGTTGGCCACGTCCAGCTGCAATATGTAAAGGAGAGCAACCAGAGTATGTTGTCATATTGTAGTCAGCATTGCATGAACGAATGAGAAGTTGTACAAGTTGAAAAGAACCTGATTCAACTGCCAAATGTAATGAAGTCTTACCAGAATTGTAGTCCTATAGAATACAAAGAAAAGTTAGATTAAATTTTGTGGTTAAAAAGTTAATCCCCTGGGTAGTATTTTGAGGTTTGGAGGGTTTGGTATGTACTAGGTCATTTTACTAGTGACCAAACCATGAAAGTAAACATTATTTTGCACTATATTAGTGGGGTAACATACCTTCATATCAATATCAACTCCGGCTCTTTTCAGTTTCAAGAGCGCATCTTTACTGCCACATTGTACTGCAACGTGAGCACACGTCAATCCTTGAAAATTCCTGATCTCAGCAACTCTTAACACAATTGAATAATGTAAACATCTCAATAATTCATCCAGGCATTTTGTTGATGGCAGTCCACATGCAACATGGAGAGGTGTGTTTCCTTTGTGATCTTGTAAGAACGGGGATGCCCCTGCTAGTATTAATTGTCTTATCACTTCAGTTTGCTGAGTATGTATTGCTAAGTGCAAAGCAGTCTATAAAAGAGATTAAAAGGGAGTTTTAATTCACACCTTTTGTTTACGGTCAGCAAAGGGAGATACCCTTACTGATTACATAACATTTAATTAAATTTATACACACCTGGTATAAGCTGTTTTGGTCATCAATAGAGCTTTGTAATTGTGGGTATTTGGCCACTAAGTCTAGCAACCTAGACACCACACTAGGTTGATTATGAATAACAGCTTGATGAAAGCCACTATTAAAAGAAGGAGAAGTTAATATTAAAACTTTAAATGATTTATTATTTTACTTACGTATCTCCATCATTGTTTGGTACAAGAAGTGTTAATCCTTCTCGCAGACGACTCTGTTCGATAGCATGTTGTTGAAGTTTTTCCAAATGTTTTTGATATACATTAGGATCATAACTAGTAATGGAGGGTGAGACAGTTTCCATTTGTTCCAAAAAGTCCCTTCTTTGATGTTCTTGAATCAAGTGGGTCTTAGGGTGGTGATATGATGGCATTAAATTAGGTGCACTCTTACTATGATACACAGGCATGGAGCCTGGAGAGGCTGTCACATGAGGGACTCCTGTTTTAACATGTCCTCCACCACAGTGATCTGTCTCAATATCATCATCGTCAACGCATCTAGGTATTAGTTTAGGAGTTCCTGATCTATGCTTGCCTGGAATTGAAGTAAATGGCCCATCATCCAAGCCAAGGCCTGAATCCAATTGATCGGTGTTACGACGCGATAAAGATTTTGGCGGATCATTACCATAGCGTCGTTGAGGGAGACGTGGGCCACCACTGCTGCCTGTTCGAGTTCTCTGCACTACTCGAGATTTGTTAGTGTTGTTGTAACTTGTGCTTCTATTACTCATTGAGCTCTCAGACACGGTACCACTAACATTGGTTTTTGAAACACGCAATAAATCTTCCTCGCGAAACGTCATCTGCGGTTCTTCACTGCCGCGAGGGATAAGCGTTCTAGGAGAACGACCGTAGTTTGACATTTTGCTTACTACTTGACTGAACTCAACTCTACTACTCTTTATTTGACCTCGATCTCGCTGTGCAACTGCTATATACACATCCAATATACAAGGGTATAACCCAATGGGTATCTACCCGTTGCCATATATGGCTATATTATCATAATAATTACAATAGCGTTAATAACTTTATATTCTGTGTGATGGTTGAAATGTTACAACTATTTTAACATTCAATCTATTTTACAGTTGAGCCTACAATCAATTCTGAATAAAATTTAGCCACTGGTAACTGCCGTCCATACATTGTGGATATCTCTTCAATTTTACGTTTACGCTTTACATGAGGTGGAGAATAACTATACGGCAAAAAATAACAATTATTTTAATCAAACAACTTACTGATCATTGACTCACCCTTCATTATCCATTCTATATCTCATACAAAGGTTTATAACAGTACGTCTTACTAAAGTACTTAGACATCGTCGACTTACAACCATACCATCAATGAGAGGACCGCCAGTGGAACTAGATCAAATAATAATAATCTATTATACTACATCAATTTCTTCATATACCTTCCACAACGTGTAGTTATCTGATAGAGGCCAGACATTAGACGATGTACAAATATTGTTGGGAGAATACATTTGCCAGTTTTTCCATATTTGTGCAGCAGACCACTGAGAGTTTCTACTGGAAATTGTAAATGATCTTCAAATGAATCTAACCACACTACAAGAGCAGCACAGTCTTGAGAAATAGTTGTACGGCGTTTAGGTGTGTCTGTAACCTCAGATACAGTTGGTGGGCCTGTGGAAGATCGTCCAGGCTTAATACTTCCTCCAGATCGATCTCCTTCTCCGGTGTGTACTGCCTGTACAGAGGACTCACTTACCCCACTACCAGAGGGGGCTGACCAGGTGGATATAGTTTGAGGAGTTGGATAAGAAGTGGTTGGCGGTAAAGGCACAAAATCACTCTGCAGTGAACTGGATTCTGGACCCGAGTCTGAGGACTCAACACTTCGTATACTGGAGGCAGAGTCACTGGCTACTGGTCGTTGAATAGGTAAGATAAAAGCGAGTTCAATGACAGCATCGGCATAATATGGGAATGGCCTTAATGGAATCTGGGCACTTAAACCTATACCACGAGGACCTTCTTCAGTCTCTGGTTTCAACCGACCAGAAAAACCAGGGTGTTTAACAGGGTCCACAATCCATCCTAATCCGTTAAGAAACTGCAAGAATTCCTGTGGTTTGTTGTGAAGTGAAATCTAAAAAAACTAAAGTCATTATAATAATTGAAACAATCCTATTTACTTGGTTAGCTAAGATATCTTCAACTCGATGTTGTCCCTTATGACAATATACAACAAATGCAGTATCACAGAATCGTGTTGGCATTCTATCCAAAGCCCCTAAAGCACTGCGAAAACCTAATGATGATGAGTCTAGCATCATCAAAGGGGCATTCCTGGAACCAGAGCCTGGCTACAAAAGAAATGACACAAAATTTAATAGGAAGTGAGTGAAAGGAACCATTCAAATTCTATAGGAAGTGATTGAAAGGATTATCATTTCAAGTATTTATAATATCCCCCAAATATAATAGATCAAAAAAAAGTGAATACCGGTATATGAAGGGACTATTAGTCAAAATAAATCTATATCAGTGAGTAACTAAAAATTCAATTGACACGATTTAACAAATTAACATAGAATTTCTCAGAATATTCTAGACAAGTAGTACAACGTTGTAGAAACCAACAGATGCTTCTGACATTGTAAAGGTCTATTTCTTAGTTTCCATAGCTACCTACCACATTGTATCTCTCTAGTAACTAAATAAACTATTATGACTTCTGTTATTGTTGTCCTACAAACTACATAGAATGTAACACTATATTATACTGAATGTAGTTGTTGCTTAGCTGTAGGTCACCTAGCTACATCATTATGTCATTGTATGTAGAGAAGTAGGGATTGCTACGATAACTTGATAAATTGTATTATAATTCATATGTATCAATATCATGTACAAATTATTGTTATTGAAAGAGATGAGGTAATCTCCCTTCAGCATAATCTCAACACTAGTTACCGGTAGTTGTAAACATTAATTGAACATTGTATATTATGTTAAAGACGATTTCAATAACATAAAGGGAAAATAACCTTTTATAGCACAGCTAGGCTGATCTCTGTGACCAGTTAGGATGTAAGATAGCAATAAATAAGTGTGAATTAACCAAAAACAAGTAGAGAACTAATTTTCTCATCCCAAGTTTAGACAGTGTTTGAATGTGTCTACTTTAACTAAATAACACACAGCCATATAGAAATACATATATCAGGACACCACAACACTAAATATAGGTAATTATAAAAACTGATATTCCATTATTAAGGTCAACCTGATGGAAACCCGCGGATTATTTCATAATAACCAATAATATTTCTTAATACTTACTACTATGTTGGTAAAACAACAATCCCCTATCTACATCTTAGTAAGGTAGTTTACTCTCAAGTACAAGGGCTAGACCCACTATACTCTAGTTTATATAATATGTGTTGATAATAGTGTATCTGATGAGTGGGAAGACTGAGTAAACATTAATAGATGTGTTATGTTTAGATTATAACAGGTGTTCATTATTGAAGACTTACTTGTAGACAGTTAATATTAAGTAACCCCAAGTGACTGAGAAATAAACGAGCTGTGTCAAAGTCCTTGGTAACCCTAGAGTAAAATAAGTAAAAGAGTGAGAAAGAGAAATTTTCATACTCTGGTGGTTCTTGAGCTGTAGAGTGATCAGGAAAAGGAGTTGTTTCTTGATATTGTAATAATTGCTGATAAATATTTGACTCAACAGAAATCTAGAAATAGTATTTATAATATATTAAAGATACCAGCAATAACTACTTGTTGGTCTGTGAGTTGACTAAATTCACGATGTAATGGAGATGAACTTTCATCCAACACTTGATCCAACAATGGTATGGAAGAATTACTAAAAAATAGAATTTACTAAAACAATAGAAGTATTACAAAACAATAGAAGGTATTAAAACAATAGAAGTATTACAAAACAATAGAAGGTAATAAAACAATAGAAGTATTACAAAACAATAGAAGGTATTAAAACAATAGAAGTAACTATTAACCAACAAATAACAATTTACTCTACACAATTCCAGTCCAAAAATAACACAGATAGCAACAATAGAGTGTTATTTCTCAACTATTGTTACTATCATTTCAGTTACAATGTTTTTAACACAGAACTATATCCACCTCCCCTCTTGTCATGGGTAATAGACAAAGTCATGAATTCATTAACAGGTAAAATCTTATCATCCCATGAGGATGACGTCACTATGATATCATTAGTAAGTAAACAATGAGGGATGTGATCATGAGCACATGTAAGCGTCCTTATATGTACAAATACATGTAAAAGTACATGTCATGTGACAATCACATGACATTACTCATGACAAATACATTAGCATAATTCTACATGATTATGATAAGGATAATTAAGAAAAGCCCCCATTTGTTGCCATGGTAACATAATATACTCACTATTTAGTGATATCAGCCTCAGGAGGCCAAGGTGGACGTGAGAGATTTGGACAGGCTGGTGGGACTTTAGTAGGAGTGGGGCGTGGTTTACTTTGGAGATGAGAAGAAGATGGCTAAAAGAAAAGTTATACTAAATTTTAACCACAAAACCTTAAAATTAGCCCCCACAAAACGGTCTTGTATCTAACTAGACTCCATTCATTTGTGATGTCATATACCACATTTGTTCCACTAGACATAACTGATAGTATAGTATAATTTCAGTTACAACCACCTAAAGCACTATATTATTTTTACAGTCAGCACACACTATATCACTAGTAACACAATATACCAACTATTATTGTAACTTAATAATACACATCCTATTAATATAAAGTATTATTAATAAGCTAATGCTATTAGTTGTATATTAGTTTAGTTTAAAAGCCCCTTTCATGACTTAGCAATTAAACAAGAATTAGATCATCACACACACAAATAGCAAACTATTTAATCATTGGCACCCAGATAATAGATTAGAGACTATTGGCACCCATAGATCATAGATCATAGATCAGAGACTATTGGCACCCATTGATCATAGATCATAGATCAGAGACTATTGGCACCCATTGATCATAGATCATAGATCAGAGACTATTGGCACCCATTGATCATAGATCATAGATCAGAGACCATTGGTACCCATAGACCATTGACAGCCATAGACCATTGATCATTGAACCTGATAGGTACCATAGATCGTTCACACTGACTGACACTGAATGGTCCGTAGACCAAACTTACTATATTACTTCGAGGATGATGTCGTAATTGTAACGACCACACCTGTCGACTTGCAGGACCCCTTACAATGCCAGTAACAGTAGGTAAAGTCCCTAGAGAAAAGTCACCAGATGGTAACCACTGAACATGTGTAGATCTTAAAGCATAACATGTGTTCATCACAAGCTTTACTACATTATGTGTACTATAATACTATTAGTATGACCATATATGGAGATGCTATTAACACAATGAAATTGTATGGTATTTTATTGCAGCTAGCTGGAGCTAACTGGAATTTACCATATGTGGTTAGTTTGTACCTGGTTCTTCTGAGTAAGTCCCTTCTAATAATCCTAATATCAGTGAATTATCAATTAAATAATACTGAAACTTGGACTAAATGGAGAAAATAAAGGAATAATTAGATAAATGGACAGATGATTAACTAAATGGAGAGATAGTTAGTTAAATGGACGCAACAATTAAATAAATGGATCTATGATTAGATAGCAAGAGAGAACAGCAACAAGAACTGTTCAGTCTTCAAACTGTCTGGACAGGATATTAGAGGCTATTGTTGATATTGTAACCAGTACACTTTGTAAGTGAATAAATCTACAGGTGACAATAGACTCTGCAACTGGTGGGAGTATTATATACCTTTTTAAATAGTGTTGTCTTAACTGTACATACCATGGATAACATTTATGGACTAGGTCAAGAGGCCTATATTGTTCTTAGATAAATTATGTCAATAATAGCTATTACTGAAACTAATGATGCAAGGGAGAATTATTGTAGTTAGTACCTTTTAAAGGAAGAGGTCACAATACTTGACAATAAATGAATTAGGGACTAGCTATTACTAAGAAAATATTTAGCAATGAAAAAACCTTTCATTGTAAGTAAAGGTCAAAGATAATTGAGGACATTTTTGTTTATCTAAAGAGGATATAAATGAGTAAGTCCCTTCTAATAATCCTAATATCACTGAATTATCAATTAAATAATACTGAAACTTGGACTAAATGGAGAAAATAAATGAATAATTAGATAAATGGACAGATGATTAACTAAATGGAGAGATAGTTAGTTAAATGGACACAACAATTAAATAAATGGATCTATGATCAGATAGGAAGAGAGAACAGCAACAGGAACTGTTCAGTCTTCAAAGTGTCTGGACAGGATATTGTTAAGGACAGGATATTGTTAATAGAGGCTAAACTTGATATTGTAACCAGTACATTTATACGCCTATGGGCGATAATAGACTCTGCAACTGGTGGGAGTATTGCATAACTGTTTAAATAGTGTTGTCTTAACTGTACATTCCATGGATGACATTGAAGGGCTAAGTCAAGAGGCCTATATTGTTCTAAGATAAATTATGTAAATAATAGCTATTACTGAAACTAATGATGCAAGGGAGAATTATTGTAGTTAGTACCTTTTAAAGGAAGAGGTCACAATACTTGACAATAAATAAATTAGGGACTAGCTATTACTAAGAAAATGTTTAGTAATGAAAAAACCTTTCATTGTAAGCAAAGGTCAAAAGGCAATGAAAGGCATTCTTTGTTTATCTAACAAAGATATAGATGGTACCACAGTGCTTTGAATGTCCCATAGGATAGGTTAATTTATAGCTGTTATAATTCCTATGTGCCCAAGTTAGTCTTATAATATGATGAAAAAAATCCTAGCAGGAAATAAACACACCTGCTAAAACATGAGTCACAATGCCTTAATAATACAATCCCTATTTCCATATTGAGTACTGACAAACTGTATTGTTTATGTACATGTCATGGCTTCTGGTGTTTAGAAATAAAACATCCTATAGATCATTGTAACAGCGTGTTATCATAACAAACTGCATGAAAACATCCAAATATTGACAAATAAAGTTTCTATATATGTTGAATATATCATAAATACAAAGTGACGGGAAATACCACCATAATTCATAGAATATAATAATTATTACATATATTATCAATTCATACACACATACCATTTGTAATTAAGTCTACACAAACATGGTTATTATAGTCAAATATATACAAAATAATTTATAGTGCTATTAGAGAAAGTGAACAATGTATGAGATCACTATCATTACTGGCAAAGATATATATTTAGGCAGTAATTATTATCATATTACAAACACTGCTGACATATAGTTATATCATTACTATACTGTTAGGGGATACTCATATCATATTACATGTATTGCTGACATATAAACATTGTGTCAGTTTCTACAATATTGTAGTAACCTGGGATTTCTTAGAAGATGGTAACTGTTTTACTAGTTCTTCTTCTGTTAGCAGTGATCCACTTGCTGCAGCGCCACAGGGAGATGGAAATGAACCCTGAAATTTGCAGAAAAATAAAAAGAATGTTCAAGACATTTGAAGAAAATTTATTACTAATACAATTATCTTCCTTTAAAATATTTCTTAATTTTAAAACGTATTGTTAAAAAAAAAAAGCATGCTGGTTTGACTATATTGGCCGGGCTGTTAGCTGAAGTCTATTCATAGGCGTTATCCCACTACCGCCTAACACGGAACCTTTTGCCTGCTCCCTGTAGGGCCTGGGCCGGTATGATTCTCATTATACAACCTGGACATCTCCGGATTCCTCCGCGATCCCCATATTGATGCCAGACCTAGTGCGGGCGCCCACTCAACACAGATCATCAACTCTCAGGAATCCCGACCTCAAGCCATTCACAACACACAGCCCTGCAAGTAGCTACAGTTACAGGCATCCGCCACAATGCCCAGCTGACAGAAAGAGTCCACAAATAAGTATTAATAGATAAATTCAATTTTATTGCAGAAAAATAAAATTTAAAAGAAATTTTTCTTAAAACTTACGCATTTTTCCATTACACAATACAGCAAGAACTCAGCTACTTCTCCGACACGACCAGATATTGGATGTAACTCTTTTTGGCCTGAAAAGAAATAAAAATAACTGTATTAAATATTCATAGTACCTTTGAAAATAACCGTTCCGTCTTCAAGCTGCAAAAAACATACGATTATAGTCATGTGATGTACAATATGTAGTCATGTGATTTATCATGTGACATATCAAACCTTTGAAAATGTTCCAGTCATGCCAAACTCAGTCACTCTTAAAATAGATGTTAAGCAAGTCTGTAAATTATAACAATATTGCCCTAAACAGTGATGTCATTATTACCTCATGTGCTAACAAATGAGGATGTTCCAAAACCCAAGTAATAAGAGTTATAAAACCAGCGACAATAGAGGTATGAAGACTTTTCGAATGAAGATAAGGTTTTTGTTGTGATTGTTTCTCAATAAAATCACAAACACACTGGACAGCATCTCGACAATCTACATGTGCTAGAGAGAGAGAGAGAGAGAGAGAGAGAGAGTACTTCACATTACACTTAAGTTCTTCTATAATGTACTACTTACACAGTGCATCAGACTGTAACCTGGATAAACCAGATAAGAGTTCAAGAGCTGCTAAAGTGACTGTATTACTGTCACTCCAAGATATCAATGCATTACTAGCAGCCACTACAGCATCACGAAATAATGATGTCAAAGGCAAATCTGTTGAAAGAGAGGGAGAGATAAAGTTGAGGCATAAATTATTTCACCTTTGCTAGTAGCTTTGGCATTTATTGAAGAGACTTCTTGATCTTCGATACTCACACTAGCTCGATTACCATCTCCACCTTCTTTTTCTTGAGCAACCATAATTGATAAAGAATGTTCATATGTTATAATGTCTTGAACAAAAACATGAACAGCTGAAAAGAGAGAGAGAGAGAGAACATTGGAATATCTCATATCATCAACACTCACAATGTAATAACATCTGAATATTAACTGGGTCTTTCTCAGTTTCCAAGGCAGCAAATAATAAACTCAAAATTTTATTCTTAAGAGAGTAGAAAGTCTGAGGAGTTGAGCCATGAACAGCAGAAACTGATGGAATGATAGTAGCTAAATCTGTATACAAAATGTTAATTGGTTATCATTTTAATGATATTCATGACCTGGTATTGATAAGTGTATGTAATGTATTGGTAAGGGTAAAATGGACAGCAAAAGTTGAATGGATGCATGCCGGAGCTTTTCCAAATGTACATCACACCTTTAATATAATAGAAATCAATTAAATATAACATAATTAATTAATTACTGAAATGAGGGTGTGGCCTCAGTTAGTATTTTCTCAAGTGCTAAGAGGAAGTATGGAATTAGTATATTTATCCCAGGTAAGTCTTTACGCAGTAACGATATGGAACCCAATATTATACGAGTTAGAACCTGTCCAGAACATATCTAAAAAAATATGGAATAACATCATATGACATTTTATAATATTCTAAGAATCTGTTTGCGTTATGATTCATATGACCTTATTATAGTGGTTTTAAGAATTGTCTGTGTTATGATTCATATGACCTTATTATAGTGGTTTTAAGAATTGTCTGCGTTATGATTCATATGACCTTATTATAGTGGTTTTAAGAATGTGTTATGATTCATATGACCTTATTATAGTGGTTTTAAGAATTGTCTGTGTTATGATTCATATGACCTTATTATAATATGTCTGTGTTATGATATATGATACCAATGACATCATATGACATCATTACTTCTTTCCTATTAGAGCTATTATGTAATTAAATTTGAACTACGATCCATGACATCATATGACATTATTATAGAATGTCTGTGTTACTACCAACGACATATTATGACATCCTTAATTCTTTCCTGTTAGAGCTATTATGTAATTAAATTTGAACTACAATCCATGACATCATATGACATCATATGACATCATCATATCATATTACTTACTTTGGGATCATAGTTTAAACCAACAGCAAGGGAGTGATAAAATCGTGCTAGATATATATGAAGAACTTCCTCTCCACATGATAAATGAGAAAATATAGAACATAATGAACCAATAGCTTGAGCTCTGCCAGCTTCATAATCCCTAATCTATTAGTGTATGGATACATAGAAATGAAATGGACAGATAAGTAATGAAAATGGATCAATGAATAGAAAAAGGACAAACCTTTTGTTGAGAAGGAGTCAATATAGAAGATCCAGTGGACAAATTGTCTTGAATACGAGACAAATCTCCAGCACTTGATATCACTTTAGTACTTCCATGAGGTCCAGTTTTAGAGAGAAATCCCTCCTGATCTTGCCCCACCCACACAGAAGCCTCAAACAACCAATCCCCAAATATATGCAGTAATGTATTCACTAAAAATATCTTCTCTTTAAAACAATAGTTAATGATCTTTATTACCTTTAGGTTTACCAATAATACCTTCAGCACCACGACTTAATGGAACCTCAACCCCAGCTATAGGCGGAGACCGTCTATCAGGAACAATATTAACATAGAATGAATCTTGAGCACCACGAGGTGATTGCTGTGGACTAGGTACATAAAACTGTGATTTAGATGGTTCTTTTCTTCGCATGGAAGGTGAAGTCCGAGACATTGTTCTTGGAGTATTACTGGGACGTTTCTCTTTAATTAGTGGACTTTTTTTGCCTAAGAACAAATTAACTTGTAGGGAGACCCCTTTCATTAGTGAGTGAAATATGCCAGGTAATTGAGCAATACATTTTTGTACATCTGGAGGAGGTGTGGCATCTGACTCTTTAATAACTTTTAAAAAAGCAGGCGTCCCAGTAATAATATCAGGATAAAGGAGGTCTATAGGATTACCTAACGTATGCAACATCCGAAACCAACACTGTACAGCTGCATCATTAGATAGCTCCTTGATAAGACCAAAAAAGTCGTTATCTTGTGGGGGCAGAGGTGTCATAATCGAGAGATGCTTTGAGCCGTAAAGAATAGAGATTACTTTAAAAGTTAAAGAATACATAAGTTGACACCACTCCTTAATTAGACTGGGATAATGACGCCAATTACAGCACAATTCTCGGAGAGTTTTCCATAGGTTAGGACTGGGGAATGTGTCCTATAATAATTAAAGGGTGGAGTAATGGGAGGAGCTTGTATAATAGCATAAATACATACAAAAAATAAGTCAATTATCGTTCATGCATCCATTTATATGTCTGTCCATTTTTCATTTATCCATCCATTGTCTATTCATATACATCCATTTTCATATACTTACTTGACAAGCTCTCAGCCAAGCAGCAAATAGAACATGAATTAATGAGTCACAAAGAGCTGTCCCCAGACTCGGAGCTTGAGGAATAGGCGGAGCTAACAGGAGATCACAAATATGAAGGAGAAAGGTAAAGAGAGATCCCCAGGTATCACGTGTCATTTTTAACCCTTTAACTGCTATCAAAGACTGGACCATATCCACTACTTTTTTACACAAGAAAGCATGGTCTTCCAGGAGGCGTGGCTCATTTTCCCGTGGGACAAACAGTGAACATAATTGATCGAAAATGATCTCTGCATAATAGTTAGGATCTTTAACAATTGGTATAGGTACAGTATGCTTCTGAAAATAAAGTGCAGATAACCAATCGTGATAAACGTCAACACAGCCTTGAAGAAGAGATAACTCTGAGAGCGGTAGCGTTAGGCCATATCCCACAACTTGCATTGTCCATTGGACCTGTTCCGGTGATGATAAAGGTCCATCTTTATAACTTTTACCCAAAACTAGTTCTTGTAGTGGTCTAATAATGGACGCTACTACCTCTTTGCCAACATCAGGTGGGAAGGAATGAAGTACATTACTTTTGGAACTCTGTGACTGAATTGTTTCAGCTAATGACAACCATTCAGCATACATTACCTAAATAAATTGTTAATTTATAATTATTAATTAATATATTATAATGAACTTACCTTTTCCAACTTCACTGTACCCTGTACTAGAGACTGATACCCGTGTCTCATACGGTACCGCTTATTAGTCTAGTTCGAGAATGAGACTCTAGTAAAGACGAAATTTAAATTTAACCCTTTAGTGACTGATTTAAAAGGAGGGACAATGGCTGTAGCAGGTGGAGGACAACCTCCATTTCTCTCTCCTCAATCAGTTCCAAACTCTTTGAAAAGAAGACAAATAGGTAAGAGAAAGAAAGAAAGAATTGATAACAAAACTAGGTTATGGAGTTATAAATTATTTGTCGTTCTTTTAGCTTCTTTGAAGAGTATGTTAAATTTAAATTCTCCAATATCTAAAACTACAGTTCCATCTGAGCCTGTATGGAAAGTGAGTCAATAAAGGGTTAAACTATTAATAATTATTATTTAAAACAGATACTTATTTATGATAAATATGGTCAAGATATCATCTCACCACTTATGAGTGTGAAAGAATTACGTAACATGGCTGTCACACTATATCTGTAAGTACCTGTATCAATGTCTTCTTTATTTTATCTATTTATTTATTCAGTCCACTTTATTTATCTGTCCATAGTTCATCCTCCATTCATCCATTAATTTTATCATTTGTCCATTTATCTATTTATTTATTCAGTCCACTTTACTTATCTGTCCATAGTTCATCCTCCATTATCCATTAATTTTATCATTTGTCCATTTATCTATTTATTTATCCATTGATCTGTTATCCATTTATTTCTCAGTCCAATAGATTCTAGTCGTGAGCCAGTACAAGATGCAGCTGCAGTTTATTTTGTTGCTCCTTCTGATGGCAACATTAAACGAATTTGTCGAGATCTTCATAATCATTTATACGATACTTATTACTTTAATTTCATCACGCCCATACCACGCCCACTTTTAGAAGAGCTAGCTAAAGCTGCTGTCGATGCAAATTGCATATCCCAAGTCACCAAAGTAGGATATCCTGAAATATACTGATAAGTGGCTTGAATATCCTGAAATATACTGATAAGTGGCTTGAATATCCTGAAATATACTGATAAGTGGCTTGAGTATACAGTGTTTTATTCATATAGGTATATGACCAATATTTGAATTTTATTTCTTTGGAAGACAATCTCTTTATCACGAGACATCAAGATAAGAAAGCTATATCATATTATGGTAACTAAAATATTAGTTTATTTGTCTAGTATATCGTTATGTCTCTAGCTCTTAATCGAACTGATGCTAAGGATACTGATATAACAACCATTGCAGATATCATTGTGGAATCTCTCTTCTCTGTCTTTGTGACTTCAGGTAACTGGGTACATTCTATATCTTAATATTCTCTCTCTCTTCCTTAAGGGGTTGTACCTATAATTAGATGTCCCCGTGGGAATGCTGCTGATATGGTAGCCCAGGCGTTAGATAAAAAACTTCGCGATAATTTACGTGATCCTCGTAGTAGTATGTTTACTAGTGAAGGGATGTCTGTGTCTCCTCTTGGAAGGTTAGTTATTATTTTCTTAATTATTTTAACGGAGGGGATCTTACTCTTTTAGTAGTTTTACTCGACCATTACTAGTTATTTTGGATCGTAATATGGACCTAGCCACACCCCTTCATCATACTTGGACATACCAGGCTTTAGCACATGATGTGTTTGTACGTTGACATGGTCTTTTTGAATAATTAATGAGCCATACCCACCTAGGAGCTGGAACTTAATAGAATAACAATACCTCCATCAGATGAAGATACATCACCAACTGCTGGGCAACCTAAGTCATATGATCTGCACCCAAATGACAGGTATGTCTTGACTCCACCCACTAATTATAAGAAGCCCCACCTCTTTTGTAGGTTTTGGCAGAGTTTTCGTGGTAAACCTTTTCCTGAAGTAGCAGATGCTGTACAAAGAGAAGTCAGTGAATATAAAGCTAAGGAAGAGGAGTTATCTCGACTCAAAGTAGCCATGGTAACCAATAATCTAGCATTATAGTCATTATGCCTCGATCGTCATATTAGGGTGCATCTAATGGGGATGACCCTAACTTATTACACAGTGATCTCTCAGATAGTACAGCTAAGCTGACATCAGCAATCACGTTAGTTCAATTTTGTAGTGATTTTATTATCTTGGTCTGTTTCAGATCTCTCCCTGAATTAATGGAAAAGAAGAAAAGTATTGATATGCATACAAACATAGCTACTGCTCTTCTTGAGGAAATTAAAGTAATTTATATTATAATAATGTTTACTAATAGAACAATGCTTCTTTAGAGAAGAAAACTGGACTTGTTTTTTGAAATGGAAGACAAAATGATTTCCAAGTCATCTCTGGTCAGTGTCTCATAATGTTGCACTAATACACTGTCTTGTACAGGATAAGTCTGTATTAGATGTACTTACAGATGAAACAGGTCTGTTTATAAGTAATATTGTATTATGGAATGTACTCTCTTTTTAGCCGGTGAACCTGCTGATAAGTTAAGACTATTCTTAATTTTCTATCTCTTGTCACAAGATATTTCTGAAGTAAATGATATCGTTGCCTTATTTCTTTCTATCTATCTACATTACAGAGCGATTTAACACAATATATAACAGCTCTTGAGGGTGTTTTACCCGATATCTCATCAGTAGATTACATTAAGAAATGGAAGTAGGCTACAATATATATATATTATGTCATTCAATATTACTATCCTAGGGCTTATACCAAAATGGCTGCTAATCCTCGAGCCTCCAAGTCAACAAGTACAGGAGCATCATCTAGTTCTATGAGGTATTTGTCCATATGCATCTATCTATCCATTGCTATATAATATATATCTATTGTGTGTGTATCTGTCCATTTTCTAGTACTATGATTCAGCAAATTTATACATCTGGTAGTAAAATGGTGGAAGGAGTTCGTAATCTTGTGATAAGAACAAAAGTATCTATTAATTTTGTAATTTTATGAAGTAATGGTTCTTTTAGAATTTACCTGTTACACGAATAGTGGACCAATTAATGGAAATGAAAGGAAAGGTTAGTTATTCCTCTCTTTAAATTGTTGTCTTAAAGAGCTTTTTAGGAAATTGAAGATTATCGTTATTTTGATCCAAAGCTATTGCGATCTGGAGATAGGTAGACCACACCCACCACAAATTACATGTAATAATCTTGTTTTTAATTCAAGTATACCAAAGGGGCGTGGTCCATTTCAAGAGGCCTATGTCTTTGTAGTGGGTGGAGGGAATTATATTGAATACCAAAATCTACAAGACTATTGTCAGCAACAACAAATACCCAAGCGGATTACATATGGAACAACAGAATTAATGGATGCAACTGAATTCTTAGCACAGGTAACTCTATCTTCATAACTAGTGAACATCAGTACTTATCATAGTGACAAAGAACATTGTTGTATATAATATCTTTTTTCTTTTAGCTCTCATTGTTAGGTAAATCTTCAGACTAATATTGAACAATGAAGGTATTAATTTTTTAATAATTCAATTCTTTGACTTCGTGATAATATGCATCTTACTGCAGTTGTCATGACAACGGTAAATCAGCTTCTCTCTTTCTTTCAGCAGCTGGCATCCTTGTCTTTACATCAACCTACATGATATAAATATTGCTAGTTACTAATCTAGATATTACCCTGAATTTATTAATATGATGTGGTACATTAGACATTATAGTCTTGACTGCCTCAGGTGACTCCATATCAACAAACCCATATCCTTTTGATCGACCAGTATCTAGGTCCTAAAAATAATATATAGAAGTTGTGTCTTAAGTGTTTATTGTAGGGTGTGGTGTACCTACATGGTCTCATTCCCAGACTTCTAGTATGGAAATGAGACTGTAGTACTCACATAAATCACTCGAGCTCTTCTTACTTTACCAAATTGAGAGAAGTACTCTTGTAATGTCTCTAGAAAAATTAATTATGACATTAATTGAAGGGGCAGTGATACATATATTACCTGCACACAGTGTCCAATTGAGTCTACCTACAAATAGATGTCTAGAGGCTGCCATTACACGTGAATATACAGTAAGTGGGCGTTGATGTAATATACGGAGCTGGTTAATTTTCGCCATTCATTTCTATACAAATTTCAGAATATTTCGGTATATGTCCGTAAACGACTAGAGATTAAAGGAGTATGAATAAAGTAGGAATTAGATTAGGAGAAATTAAAGCTGGAATTAATGGATGAGGAATTAAAGTAGTAGAAATTAAATGAGGATTAATTAAAGCAGGAACAATAGGATAAATTAAAATGGGAATTTATGGAGGAGAAATTAAAGGATGAAGAATTATAGAAGAGATTAATAGAGAAATTAAATTTGGAAAATCTATAAAATCTTGTAATTCCTCTTTCCACAGCTTTATCAAATAATCTATTTAACTAAAACTAATGGTAATAAATTATATATAGTTTTGTGTAAAACTGATTCCAGAAACGTTTATTGATGACTGGTTTCTTACTTCTACTTGAGTCTTTATCACTTCATTATTGCAGTAAACACTTTTATTCAAACTATTTGAAAAATATTTAGTAAAGTATCTATGTCATATTTTGCAGACAAAAGTCTCTGGGGGACATTCAGCATTATGGAACTTTTTAGCAGCCAAAAACGACCCGGGGGGTCAATTTTGCGTTGCAAAAAGTGGTCCTAGGACCACGTTGCCACGACAATGTCATGTTATATAATGATCACATTTGAAGATGGTCAGGTTAGCGTACAGGGTAGGATTGTTAATAGCTGTAAGTACTGGAGCAGGTGTTACATATCAGGAGAAAACTTCTGACAGCTCATCATGGTGGTCTTCGCTAAGAGTGGTGAGATTTGGACGAACTGCTTATACTGTAAGTTCATTGTATTGATCCATTGTGAGCTGTTAGACTCTATATATCCATTTAGGTATTGGGTGTGGCTATTGATTATAAATGGACGCTATCTAAACTATCAAAAGACACATCAATATATTACACAACACGATCAGAAGTACAATTTAATTATTCACATTTTCTATAGTTTTTAACTCATTGTAGGTCCACTTGCGGTCTGCTCAAAAATTACGAGAGATGTGTCGTAAAAATGGTGGCTATTTCATCAAGATGGGTCAACATATTGGAGCATTAGAGTACCTCCTACCCTCGGAATATGTAGAGACTTTTAAAGTGTTCCACAGCGATGCTCCTCAAACCTCAATAGCTAAACTTAAGAAAGTCATTGAAGAAGAGTTACATTGTCCAGGTATGTCATATATTATATATGTTACAGATTTGATGTAACTTATATTTAGTGGAGAATGTATTCAGTGAACTTGACGACAAGCCATTGGGTGCTGCTTCTTTAGCTCAGTGTCATCGTGGTGTTTTAAAAGATGGTCGTGTTGTTGCTGTTAAAATACAACATCCTCATGTTAAGAAGAATGCATATACTGATATGAGTACTGTTGATGTGAGTTAAATGGATACATAGCAATGGATGCATAGATACAACAATGGATTTATCATTGATTTAATGGACGTAAAGACATAAGGATGGATGTATAGATACAATAATGGATGTATTATTGGTTTAAATTTATTCTTTAGTTTCTGGTCAGCTGTATCACAAGATTATTTCCTGATTTTCACTTCCAATGGTTAGCAGATGAGATAAGGAGGAACCTTCCGAAAGAATTAAACTTTATCCACGAAGCTAACAATATGAAAGCATGTTCAAACATGTTACATCATCTAAATTTTATCAAAGTAAATTGACATTCATTGTTTTATATTTAACTCTTTCTGTCATAGATACCAAGAGTATATACTGCTACTTCAAGACTCTTAGTAATGGAGTTCTGTGAAGGTGGTAAAATAAATGACTTGAAGTATATCAAGGAACATTACATTCCTGTTAATGAGGTTAGTAAATGACTCTTTGGTTTATTAAGTGTATATATAATAGGTTAGTCTCAAGTTAGCTGAAATGTACAGTGAAATGATATATAAACGTGGTTTTATCCATTGTGATCCTCATCCTGGTAATGTTCTAGTAAGAAAGACAGACACTGGACATGTGGAACTAGTACTATTAGACCACGGTCTTTACCAACAGTTAACACAAGAGTTTAGACTTCTTTATTGTCGACTCTGGAAAGGGTTAATATCACATGATATGGAGGCTATTAAAACGTATTGTACTGCTCTTAATGCTGGAGAGTTGTACCCTTTATTAGCATGTATTATTACTGGACGAACATGGAACTCCATTGAACATGGCATCAGTACCATTGCTCGCTCAAGTCAAGAAGTAAAACCCCATTTATCCTGTGTTAATAATAATAGCTCCATTTATTCTTTAGAATGAGTTAATACGCATTGACGCCATTAACTACTTTTCTGAGATATCACAGCTATTGAATTCAGCTCCACGACAGTTACTTCTAATTCTTAAAACAAATGATCTCCTTCGTAGCTTGGAATTCACACTTCAGAGTAATTGTCACACCCACTCATTTATTACCATGTCTAAATATTGCATTCAAGCTATTGGAGAAGAGGAAGAGAAGTGTGCAGAATCTTATTATAAACGAATAACACTTCGAATGCAAACAAGGTTCAGTTTATTAATGTTGTATTTGTATGGGTGGTGGGTGTGGCTAATGCCAACGAGTCTTACATAGAAGAAAGATAATGTTTATATGAAAAACTATTTATTTATTTATTTATTTCATTTTAATGTCATCGTATCAACAGCTAAAGTATTAAAATTACTAACATTATAAATGATCCACATTGCGTCATATTACAGCTCAAGTAGGTACTTTTAGCAGATTTATTTTATATACTTTTTAACATCTTGAGAAGTAATAGATGCCTCAGGAGATGGGGATGTATCCTAAATTAAGAGGATATAATAACATTAAATTAAGAGGATATAATAACATTAAATTAAGAGGATATAATAACATTATCTTGTGTTACTAATTAACATACTGTTCTATTGATACTGACACGTAAAGGTTGTTCACAATCATTGTCACCACAAAAACCACAATCTAATGTGACCTTATTAAAGTATCCACCACGCCCCTCTTTGTCTTTCTCCTCCTATATAGCATTGTGTTAATGGTAACCATGGTGATAAAGGTTAACCTGATAATTAGCCCATAAGACACAAAACAAACCAATTATTAACATTGCTGCACCAATATATTGCTAAATGGACGAATGAATAAATGAATGGACAGATAAAAGGTCAAAGTACATACTAAAGGAGCAAATTCAATATCCAACACAAGCCACGATCCTATTACTGCAAAAAGAACCTAAAAAGATTAACCACACCCACTTGTTTGTAAGGGGAGGTTTGTTTAAAGTACATACCTGAACTGGCCAGAAAGCAGTGACTAAAATTGAAGAAACTTGTGAATTAGCCCACGTAATAAGAAGATAACAAAGTGCTGACGTAACAAATGTGGCATATACAAGAACATAGACCGACTGAGTGAAGTATAGATTATATAACATCAAAATACATTATGTAACTAACTTCTCTCGGTATAATAAATTTTGTTCTATTTTCAGTAGTACCTATATACTGCAATGAACATAGTCCCATAAAAATAGCACCAAAGAAGTAGCTATATGCTGTCACTGATACAGGGTAGTCCTTCCATTTATCTAAGTAATAACACAAAGTGTACTGTACTGATCATTATGACTGGTTTACTTCCAACTTTATCAAATATAAATCTTTTTTGAAGCAACACATATATAGCCTATGTACAGATATACATACAGGTCATGTGATTAGTCATGTGATCCTTACCATGCAGAGGGTATTACCAAATAAGGAAACGTAACCTATAATTCTCTGGAACTGTGAGTCTTCATTGTCATTACTAGAAGTATCTTGTCTTGTTAATGTGATTTCTATAGCACCACCTAAAACATTAATATCAAATGTGTATTATATAATATCCAATGTACCAGTTGCTAACAATATTCCTAACATTTTTGACCAAAATGGAAACTAAAAGAAAGAGACGTATGTATAAAAGGTCACATGACTATCATGTGACATCATCTTTTACCTTCTGAAATGAAGGTTTCTCTATACAAGTAAAGATAGCTAACAATGCTGTCCACACTGGAATAATAGGCTATATACAAAATAATTTATGACATTATTTTAATATTACTTTCCTAAATACCTGAAAGACGGAGGCCACATTGGGTCCAGCTTTATATACTCCTAATATATATAAATACTAGAGGAAAGAGACAAGACATTAAACAAGTCATTGTATTATAAACATACTTGATTCCCAAACATTCCAATAAGACCCAGTAAAACAAAAAGCTGGAATAAAATAAAATATATGACAAGTACATGAATTGTTCCTTACCACTAACATGCCAAGAGATGGTATCATTACTTTACGTTCTGCAATAAATGCACAAAGAAAGAGAACTGGAAAACAGCAGAGATCTCTGAAGAAAAAATGATATCATTATATTGGTAAATTAATAGGGGTTCCCTCTAGGTAAGTAGGAGATCATACCGATAGAAGCTAAGTATTAGTGGATTAGCTTTTGACTTGTCTGAGTCAGCAAACTCTTTGACAATAACTGGATAGATACCGAATCCAATCTGTGTGCAAATACAATAGAACAATAGTGATTACTTTATTGTAGTACATTATATCATTGTATGAATTATTGGGATGGGCGGAGCTCAGTACCCCCAACATTCAAAAGAGGGGCTGAGCATAGGAGACCCTAATTACATCATTACGTACTCTCTCACACACACCAGTTCATTTATATAATATATTATATTACAGAGTACAATATGTACCTGTACAATGATCAATCCAATACATACTAACCACGATGGTGGGATACCAGTCTTCCAGCAGTTGCAACACGTGTTGAACTTAATGGGTCGACTTATAATGGACATAATCAATATAGTTATAATGAGACAGACGAAAAATAAATAGAAAGGAGACGGCAATCGATCGAGACTGTTGCTCGGAGAATTATTGACCTGAGCAAACAATATCATACGAGACTATTTATTTAACCCTTTTATAGCAATTATTATATTATTCATAGTTATTATAATTAAATATCTGGATGATTTTCATGAATTTCTGGTTTGTAAGTTAATAAAACAAAGAAGACCCAAGCATGAAGTAAGAGCTGTAAAAGGAGAAAGAGTACATCGATATTATCATATAACTTCACTTACAATATATCCAAATGCAAATAGTCTGACGTAGGGGTATCTCCTTAATACAACACCTAATTGAAGTCTAGATATTGGGTTAATACCATATATGGTTAAGTCTATGACATACCCTAATCTATCTATAGAGTCCAGAGTTGATCTAACTCGTTGTAAATGTTTTCTTCTCACTGGAGTTGTAGTATTAGCATCTGTTGGAAGAATGGAAACCATAGGTCTGAGCTTAGAGCCTGTATAAATAAACAATAAAATGGACACATAAAATATGTAGAATGGATGCATAGAAATAGCATGAATAAATAGACTGACCTTCGTTTGATACACTACTCATGTTAAGTGCTGTTTGATGATGTACTTGTTGTATTTTTTGACTTTCTACTAAGCTTGCCTAAAAATGTTGTTATAAATTATATTGCTAAAATAGACTAACTTGAGTTCTTTCAAGTTGTAAATGTAGTGTGTGATGTTCTGATTTTAATAGTTCCAATTCTGTTTGTTTCTCAATTAAACTTTCAGTCAATTTCTGTAATTTTTCTTCTAATTCTCTTCTGTTTGAATCTGATTGGTCAGAACCACTAGTTGCCTAGCAACAAGGATCATCACTATACACATGTACACAATTAAAAGTACTTACTTGTATTTTTAAGTGATGAATATTGTTATCTTTCTCTCGAAGTTGAGTTGCCATTAACGCCTTCTCTTGAACATATTCATCTTTTAAACGATCAACATCCTATGATAATCACGTGACTATCATATGATACAAAACTCCACCTACTTCTTGTAACTTAGCCAATTCATCTTGTGTAAAAAGATGAGCCTTCTTCTCTTCTTCAAGACCTTCCTCTGCTATTTTTACTTGCTGCAGTAGCTGCTCCTGTTCAATAGAATGACAATCTTCTAACTCCTAATGAAAATAAATTATGTCTAATATACAGGAGTTTACTCATTCTACCTGTAGTTCTGTTCTTAGTGAGAGCACTAGCTGTTCATTTGTCTGTAATTGAGACTGGAGACGATAATTTTCAGTCTTAATTTCTTCTATTATAACTTCATGAACATTGTTACTGTGACCATCAATTGATTGTGAAGATTTTAGATTAGTTATGAGACGTTCCTTTGCCTGGAAAGGATTGGACACATAAAACAATAATGGATGCATAGAAATCAAAATGGACAGACCTGTAAAATGTTGGATGCTTTAAGTTTGTAATCTTCATGTTCTTTCTTTAATAATTGTAACTCATTGTGAGTTGATTGCAGTGCATTATGACACTCAGAATATCGTACTAATAAAGATAAAGAAAGATATAATACCTTTATATAAATTTACTCACATTGCTGTTGTTGAAGTTCTTTGCCTTGAGAATATAAAGATTGTGATAATTCTTCTCTCTCCTTTATTAACTGGCTTTCTCTCTCACCAAACTCCACCTACAACAATGAGGTCTAGTATTAATATCAAAGTTAGTAACTTACTTTTAAATTACTTGAATTATCTTGTTCTTCAGCTAACAAAAGTAGTGTTTGTTCTAGTTGAGACTTAACTGATCCTAACGCATTATTTTGAGCTTCACTGCTACGACTAACATCCTGTAATAATCTAATAACAGATAATTATCACATGTTAACTAAATCAGGTCTAACCTATCTTTCTCTTTGCTTGCTTCTTCTTTCATGACTTTGAGTAAGTCGTCTGATTCTTGAAGTCTGGTACGAAGAATGTGTATTTGTGAGTCTCTGGATTCTACTGCAGCTGTGAGGTCATCTTCTTGTGATCTCATACGTCGTAAGAGTTGATCAAGTGTAGAACACTGTTGCCTCAATGAATTGACCTCGTCTTTGAGCTGTGATTCAACTGCAATGAAAATCACAACATAATAATGTGTCCATTTGCCATGCACTTGACTGTGGATATGTCCATTCACAGTCTTATGCATCCATTAGATTCTATCTATCAATGTACCTTTGTTGGTCTCTTTAGCTCTCATTAATACATTGCTTAGCTCATCATTGACAGAGCTTACTTCTTGACGTAACAAATGGTTCTCTAACTCCAAAGATGATACTCTATCTCTGAGACTATCAATATTGTTAGGTTTATCAGAACTGGTTTCATTTGTTTCCATATCTTTAGTTCTAGAAGGTTGACTTGTGAAAGGCTGTGAGAGAATAACTGGTTGTGGAGGTAAAGTAGGTGTGGTTTCAGACTCCAATTTTGGTGTAAGTGATGTTTCTACATCACTGGAAAGTGAGAGAACAGGAGGAAGAGAAGAAGGAGGAAGAGAAGAAGGAGGAAGAGGAGGAGGAGGAAGAGGAGAAGGAGGAAGAGGAGAGGTTGATGGTGTAGGTAATTTTGGCTGCGAAATGTCAATCTTAGTCAAAAACAAGTCATTGGAAGCATCACTCATGCTATGATCTGTTTCTTCTATAATAAAAAGATTTACAATTTAATATTATCACCATATTAGTTACCTCCATATTAGTTACCTATGTATTCTTCTGTGTTCTCTGATGACCTTCCAGTTGTTATGTTATCAGCACTGTGAGGTCTAAGAGGTGGGGTCTTGACAGTATTAGCCCCACCCTTTTGTTTGTCTTTCTTGGAAGGAGTATTCAAATATTCCAATAAAGAGTCTTCTGTAATATGACCACGCCCACTGCTAGATGACTTTACAGGATTTTGCGTGACTTTATTCGACTGAAATGGGGCAGACCATGATGATCCCCACGTTGATTCAGTGGGTGGAGTCACACCCAAAGGATGAGATTGCTTATGTGTCATACTTGATATAACTGGTTGAGAACGTCTTGGAGGGGGTGTGGTCATTTTAGGATTGGGCTGGGCTACAGGTTCGTAGGTTAATCCAGATTCTGGTTGCCTTTGAACAGAGGGGATTTTCTTGGGAGAGGGAGTGACCAAACCAGTATCACTAAGAGAAGTGGCAGCTGCTTCATCTAACTGATTGAGAAAGGCTTCAGCTTTACCTGTGAGAGAAGAAAACCAAGACATTCTGTATTTTATTTCAGTATTCCTTTAATTAGATCAATAGTAATGAATACGGTCAACAAGCATGGCATCTGCTGGTAAAGTACTGGGACATCTCAGGATGTATATCCCAGCTGGTAAAGCATCTCCTTCCCCGCCATTAGGACCAGCACTGGGACAAGTAAGTGCAGTACTTCACATATCTCTATAGTAACATAATTACATTAATTAGAGGGGCATCAATATTGGAAAATTTTCCAAAGAATTTAATGAACATACAAAGAACATCAAAGAAGGTATTCCAATACCAACTCGAATCACTGTGATGGTAATTAAATACTCATGAAATATATCCATGGTTACCATTATAATCAGTCTGATAGAACATATAACTTCACAACAACCTTACCACCAGTATCGTACTTCCTCAAGGCAGCCGCAAGTATTGAAAAAGGATCATCTAATCCAGGTTATGAGAGTAGCAAGACATATACCTTGTTCATTGTTTTACATTTAGGACATGATATTGTTGGACGAATCTCTTTGAAGCATGTTTATGAAATAGCTTTGATAAAATCACAAGATCCAGCATTTGCACGTGTTCCTCTTGAAAGCATCTGTAAGACAATTGTAGGTACAGCTAAAAGTATTGGAATTGATGTGATTAGAAAGCATAAATAAATTATATTTCTTTTTAATAAAATATTAATAGAAACGTTATTAAGTGGGAGGAGTTTTTAGTAATGGTAATTTCATGATGACATCACTAAATGCAACACACAAATGTTCAATTTCTTCCCAACGATTTTTAGTTGATTGTGAAGAAAAATTCTCAACAAATTGAAGAACTTTTTTCAAAAACCTTAAAACAATAACAACATTTATATTATTATTAATCATTAATTTTATACGTACTTGATAACTTTACTGACCATGTCATGTGACAGATCATGTGACGAAGGTATGTATGTAATTACCAAACACACTAGACAACAGACCATAACAGCTGATGACCAGTACACTCCAACACTGATAAAATCAAAGATAATATTATGTGTATTTTAATAATATACCATGAAAGAAGGCGATCAAAATTAACCCTTTGTCTACTCCGTAGGGCTTTTCTCTGATAGAGATTGTACCTCTGTACGGCTGCATGTCTCACCTTAATATCACACATATAATAATTTATAACCATTGTATCTAATTCAATAAATGTATAAATTAACTAAATCATTTATTAAGAGAATTAAATCAAAACCTTGTCTAAAATTTTGAGATTGTCTGAACACAATGTATATAATTTACTGACTATGGGACTGAACAACACCATTGGGCACCATATTAACCATTTCTATGGTGCCCAATGGCATTTAAAGAAACACCATTAGGCACCATATTAACCTTTTCTATGGTGCCCAATGACGTTTAAAAAAACACCATTGGGCATCATATAAACCATTTCTATGGTGCCCAATGAAGATTGAACAAACACCATTGGGCACCATATTAACCATTTCTATGGTGCCCAATGAGGATTGAACAAACACAATTGGGCACCATATAAACCATTTCTATGGTGCCCAATGGCATTTAAAGAAACACCATTAGGCACCATATTAACTTTTTCTATGGTGCCCAATTGCGTTTATAGAAACACCATAGGGCACCATATAAACCATTTCTATGGTGCCCAATGACGTTTAAAAAAACACCATTGGGCACCATATAAACCATTTCTATGGTGCCCAATGAGTATTGAAAAAACACCATTGGGCACCATATTAACCTTTTCTATGGTGCCCAATGGCATTTAAAGAAACACCATTGGGCACCATATAAACCATTTCTATGGTGCCCAATGAGGATTGAACAAACACAATTGGGCACCATATAAACCATTTCTATGGTGCCCAATGAGTATTGAAAAAACACCATTGGGCACCATATAAACCATTTCTATGGTGCCCAATGACGTTTAAAGAAACACCATTGGGCACCATATAAACCATTTCTATGGTGCCCAATGGCATTTAAAAAAACACCATTGGGCACCATATAAACCATTTCTATGGTGCCCAATTGCGTTTAAAGAAACACCATAGGGCACCATATAAACCATTTCTATGGTGCCCAATGACGTTTAAAGAAACACCATTGGGCACCATATAAACCTTTTCTATGGTGCCCAATGGCATTTAAAGAAACACCATTGGGCACCATATAAACCATTTCTATGGTGCCCAATGAGGATTGAACAAACACAATTGGGCACCATATAAACCATTTCTATGGTGCCCAATGAGTATTGAAAAAACACCATTGGGCACCATATAAACCATTTCTATGGTGCCCAATTGCGTTTAAAGAAACACCATAGGGCACCATATAAACCATTTCTATGGTGCCCAATGACGTTTAAAGAAACACCATTGGGCACCATATAAACCATTTCTATGGTGCCCAATGGCATTTAAAAAAACACCATTGGGCACCATATAAACCATTTCTATGGTGCCCAATTGCGTTTAAAGAAACACCATAGGGCACCATATAAACCATTTCTATGGTGCCCAATGACGTTTAAAGAAACACCATTGGGCACCATATAAACCTTTTCTATGGTGCCCAATGGCATTTAAAGAAACACCATTGGGCACCATATAAACCATTTCTATGGTGCCCAATGAGGATTGAACAAACACAATTGGGCACCATATAAACCATTTCTATGGTGCCCAATGAGTATTGAAAAAACACCATTGGGCACCATATAAACCATTTCTATGGTGCCCAATTGCGTTTAAAGAAACACCATAGGGCACCATATAAACCATTTCTATGGTGCCCAATGACGTTTAAAGAAACACCATTGGGCACCATATAAACCATTTCTATGGTGCCCAATGGCATTTAAAGAAACACCATTGGGCACCATATAAACCATTTCTATGGTGCCCAATGAGGATTGAACAAACACAATTGGGCACCATATAAACCATTTCTATGGTGCCCAATGAGTATTGAAAAAACACCATTGGGCACCATATAAACCATTTCTATGGTGCCCAATGAGTATTGAAAAAACACCATTGGGCATCATATAAACCATTTCTATGGTGCCCAATGGCGTTTAAAGAAACACCATTAGGCACCATATAAACCATTTCTATGGTGCCTAATGAGTATTGAAAAAACACCATTGGGCACCATATAAACCATTTCTATGGTGCCCAATTGCGTTTAAAGAAACACCATAGGGCACCATATAAACCATTTCTATGGTGCCCAATGACGTTTAAAGAAACACCATTGGGCACCATATAAACCTTTTCTATGGTGCCCAATGGCATTTAAAGAAACACCATTGGGCACCATATAAACCATTTCTATGGTGCCCAATGAGGATTGAACAAACACAATTGGGCACCATATAAACCATTTCTATGGTGCCCAATGAGTATTGAAAAAACATCATTGGGCACCATATAAACCATTTCTATGGTGCCCAATTGCGTTTAAAGAAACACCATAGGGCACCATATAAACCATTTCTATGGTGCCCAATGGCATTTAAAGAAACACCATTGGGCACCATATAAACCATTTCTATGGTGCCCAATGAGGATTGAACAAACACAATTGGGCACCATATAAACCATTTCTATGGTGCCCAATGAGTATTGAAAAAACACCATTGGGCACCATATTAACCTTTTCTATGGTGCCCAATTGCGTTTATAGAAACACCATAGGGCACCATATAAACCATTTCTATGGTGCCCAATGAAGATTGAACAAACACCATTGGGCACCATATTAACCATTTCTATGGTGCCCAATGAGGATTGAACAAACACAATTGGGCACCATATTAACCATTTCTATGGTGCCCAATGGCATTTAAAGAAACACCATTAGGCACCATATTAACCTTTTCTATGGTGCCCAATTGCGTTTATAGAAACACCATAGGGCACCATATAAACCATTTCTATGGTGCCCAATGATGTTTAAAAAAACACCATTGGGTACCATATAAACCATTTCTATGGTGCCCAATGGCATTTAAAGAAGCACCATAGGGCACCATATAAACCATTTCTATGGTGCCCAATGAGTATTGAAAAAACACCATTGGGCATCATATAAACCATTTCTATGGTGCCCAATGGCATTTAAAGAAACACATTGGGCACCATTGTAACCATTTCTATGGTGCCCAATGAGGATTGAACAAACACAATTGGGCACCATATTAACCATTTCTATGGTGCCCAATGGCATTTAAAGAAACACCATTAGGCACCATATTAATCTTTTCTATGGTGCCCAATTGCGTTTATAGAAACACCATAGGGCACCATATAAACCATTTCTATGGTGCCCAATGACGTTTAAAGAAACACATTGGGCACCATATTAACCATTTCTATGGTGCCCAATCAAGATTAAAAAAACACTATCGGGCACCATATAAACCATTTCTATGGTGCCCCTTGACGTTTAAAGAAACACAATTGGGCACCATATAAACCATTTCTATGGTGCCCAATGACGTTTAAAAAAACACCATTGGGCACCATATTAACCATTTCTATGGTGCCCAATGAGTATTGAAAAAACACAATTGGGCACCATATAAACCATTTCTATGGTGTCCAATGAGTATTGAAAAAACACAATTGGGCACCATATAAACCATTTCTATGGTGCCCAATGAGTATTGAAAAAACACCATTGGGCACCATATAAACCATTTCTATGGTGCCCAATGAGTATTGAAAAAACACCATTGGGCACCATATAAACCATTTCTATGGTGCCCAATGACGTTTAAAGAAACACCATTGGGCACCATATAAACCATTTCTATGGTGCCCAATGGCATTTAAAAAAACACCATTGGGCACCATATAAACCATTTCTATGGTGCCCAATGAGTATTGAAAAAACACCATTGGGCACCATATAAACCATTTCTATGGTGCCCAATGAGTATTGAAAAAACACCATTGGGCATCATATAAACCATTTCTATGGTGCCCAATGGCATTTAAAGAAACACCATTAGGCACCATATAAACCATTTCTATGGTGCCCAATGAGTATTGAAAAAACACCATTGGGCACCATATAAACCATTTCTATGGTGCCCAATTGCGTTTAAAGAAACACCATAGGGCACCATATAAACCATTTCTATGGTGCCCAATGACGTTTAAAGAAACACCATTGGGCACCATATAAACCTTTTCTATGGTGCCCAATGGCATTTAAAGAAACACCATTGGGCACCATATAAACCATTTCTATGGTGCCCAATGAGGATTGAACAAACACAATTGGGCACCATATAAACCATTTCTATGGTGCCCAATGAGTATTGAAAAAACACCATTGGGCACCATATAAACCATTTCTATGGTGCCCAATTGCGTTTAAAGAAACACCATAGGGCACCATATAAACCATTTCTATGGTGCCCAATGACGTTTAAAGAAACACCATTGGGCACCATATAAACCATTTCTATGGTGCCCAATGGCATTTAAAGAAACACCATTGGGCACCATATAAACCATTTCTATGGTGCCCAATGAGGATTGAACAAACACAATTGGGCACCATATAAACCATTTCTATGGTGCCCAATGAGTATTGAAAAAACACCATTGGGCACCATATAAACCATTTCTATGGTGCCCAATGAGTATTGAAAAAACACCATTGGGCACCATATAAACCATTTCTATGGTGCCCAATGAGGATTGAACGAACACCATTGGGCACCATATAAACCATTTCTATGGTGCCCAATGGTGTGGGTATACACACTATAATCAAAACACAACCAGTTTGTTTGACCATATCCACTTCATTAAGCTACACCCATATATGTATGTATTATGTACCTGATCAATAGCTGTAACTAGATGACTAATAATTCTCCTCAAAATACCAATCATTTCAAGATTACTTCTTGTCATAAACAAAGTGGGAAAAGGATTCCTCCATACATACTGTATTAATGATCTTAATGGATCACCATCAAAATCCTGATACATGGAACTAGAAATGAATTGAGCATGAAAATCTGGAGTGTTGGAGTATAGAAATGAGTCTAATAAATGTATAAGAGTTGGCAAATAATTTGAATGAGGATCAGTTGATAGTATTAATTCACCATCGTCACTATAAGTGGGTGGAGTCAACATTGTAATGTAGATTAATGGACACTAACTTATCTTTTAATGATGTAAATGTCTTTATCTCACTCCATTTCTCCATAACATCAATGACATGGCATATCTAGAATATCAACATATTATAAAGTTCCAGTGAGACATTATACCTCTCTTCTTAACATTGATATTGGATGAAATAAACTGGTATAGTTTTTACTGGATTGCACTGTTCTATTTATAGTAACAGTCTCCTATATATGTGAAACAGAATAAAGTTAATACTGTTCTATTTATAGTAACAGTTCATATATATGTAAAATAGACTGAAGTTAATACTGTTCTATTTATAGTAACAGTCTCCTATATATGTAAAATAGAATAAAGTTAATACTGTTCTATTAATAGCAATCATCATTGACTAACTTCATATTTGAAAGAGATTGAATACTGTACACAAAATACAACGCACATGTTCAGCACATGACTAGCTAATGTACGAGACACACAGTTTAAGTCTACCTAACATTGGATATCAATAAAATAAAGATAGATACTGCTATTGAGGACATACTTCACCATGACTGACTCTATCACGTAGTCTGGGCCCCTGTACAAGAAGATCCATTAACATCTCCTATAGAGAAAAATGTAATAAGAATAAACAATTTATTTTAACCATTTTTTGATGGCCTATTTCATGAGGTAATTTGTTGGGAGTATTGCAGTCAATTAGAGTGGGACTAAGAATCTTAAAAGGATAATAAAAGTAGCTAATATTATAACACAATACTTACTTCATCAAATGTTGTATAAAGTGTTGTAGACTAAAATATTACAATGATATAGTAAGTCATATTTATCAATCAATGAAGTGTAATACCTCAGCTGTAAGTATTCTCTCAGGACAATTGTTACAACAAGCATATATTCGTCTTAGCCCATGTTCAAGAGATGGCAATAAAAGACAGAGACAATGACCAAACCTAAAAGATTGATACATAAATAACTTAATAGTCAGGAGTCAGTGAATTACTGTCCAATATTGTAGTAATAGAGAGAACCCTTCCATATGGGTAACATTGATGGAAGTATGAAATAACTATCTTCAAATAATTTGGATATTTCTTGAAGATCTGTCTCAGAATATTCTGAAATACAAGATAGAGAAACTGACCATTAATAATAGATAAAATTATTACCAGGAAATGCTGCTTCCTTTAGTATATTTTCTTGTGGAAATGATGCATAAAATCGGTGAGCTATAGGTCCAATGACTTTACTGAGGATCTTGCCTAAACTAGCTGTTATAACTAGTAATAAAATACAATACCTTTAAAATTAATATAATAATGATAAGTTATTAGATTATATGTACTGTGTAGGAACTTCATTTTGAGCTACAAAACCATGCCATAAAATATTTCGCAAGTTAAGACCAGCTGGAGGACCAATAAGAGCTTTTAAACACAACATCTAACAACCGAACAAACAAATGAAAAATCATAACAATTACAGTAGCAACATAACTGGTACTTCTCCAAATATATCACTCAATTCTTTAGTTTCTAAAAGATCTCTCATTAATCTTGGACAATGCTGTGCTACATAAAAATTTAAAATATAATACAATATTTTCTTAAGTACCATTGGATATATGAAGATAAATCTAGATAAATAAAAGAGAATAATTTAATACTAAAATCATTTCACTCACATCTCCAAGAGAGCGCTCTATAGCAGCTGAAGAGATCATAAGAGCAAGATAGATAGAGAGAGGACAATCTGAATAAATCATCTCAAGACAGTCATGATATATCTATAAATATACATTATGTATTAACTCTCATACACTATATACCTGTGGACTGTGAGTCCAATAAAACCACTGTGTTAATGCTGCAATAACATCACACTGAGGTTTACTTGTAATAGTGGAGTATACCTGTACAGCTACCAGTCCTAGTTTTTGTACAATATCGGTGTAGTCTATAATATAATGTGTAATTAAATGTGCTATATATGATATATTTTACTTGTCAAAGAATGCAGAGTGGTTGCCACTAGTGACCAGTTCAAAGTGAAATCATTGACGTCAAGGTAACATGGTATGTCATCAGATACTTGTAAAGGTATGGACTGTGTGACTAGAACACGTACATTTGGAGAGAGAGATGATTGACACTTCATAAGTTCAGTCTTTGCTTCATTTACATGGACATAAAGTGATCTACCAAGGATAAGACTTGGTGCATTATTGCTGTGGTTCTCAAACTCAGTTGTACTCTTCATAAGAGTCTCCTGTTCATCACATATTATGCCTTCACTATGAAGACACTGTAAAAACTTGCCATACCAAAAACTTCTGATTGCTATTGATTTCTCTTCAATGGCTTTTGCTAAATAAGGTTCCATTATTTTAATAATATTCATGAACCCTCCCTTCTTTATTAGACAATAGACTCGAGTATAGTTGATAACGTGGTTTGCATGACCTCACCTCTAAGTTCAGAAAATGGTAAGTTGAGTTCATTATTTTTAGCATCTAGTCTTATTATAGGCCAATCTACGTGTGTGTGTGACTGGAGCTGCAGGACAAATAGCTTATTCTCTCCTTTATTCCATTGCTAATGGAGATGTCTTTGGACCCAACCAGGTTGGTTATCTTACCTTCATTTTGTCCTTTATAATGATGTCTTTTCAGCCAATTGAGTTAACACTTCTTGACATTACACCAATGATGTCTAGTGTACATGGAGTGGTTATGGAGTTACAAGACTGTGCTTTGACTTTGCTAAAGGGTATATTGTTCTTGCAACATGCATCTCTCATTCATTCTCTCTCTCTCTCTCTGTTTAGATGTTGTTCCTACTGATGACCCTGAGGTGGCCTTTGACAACATTGATGTTGCTATTTTAGTAGGTGCCATGCCTCGTCGTGAAGGAATGGAGCGTAAGGACCTCCTCAAAGCAAATGCTAAAATCTTTGAAAGTCAAGGCAAAGCTCTGGATAAATGTGCTAAAAAGACCGTCAAGGTATGTTAGCGCTCTCACTGTTGCTATGATAACTTTGTAAAAATAATAGGTACTTGTAGTTGGAAATCCTGCAAATACTAACTGTTATCTTGCTGCAAAAATGGCTCCTTCCATTCCTAAAGAGAACTTCACTTGTTTGACTCGATTAGATCAGAACAGAGCACAAGCTCAGGCAAGTAACAAATGGACACATAGATATTATAATAGATGCATAGTTATGCACACTTTACTCGTATAGATTGCAGCTAAAGTGGGTGTGACCACTAATTCAGTTCATAATGTCATTATTTGGGGAAACCACTCATCCACTCAATTTCCAGATGCTGCTCATGGGTTTGTTAATACTGGTAATGGACGTAGGACAATTTATGAGTCTGTCAATAATGATGCATGGCTCAATGGAGATTTTATTACAGTAAGTATGCAATGTAACAAGACTTAAGACTTGTGGCTAATTTGTTGAAGGGAGAGATTACATATTTTACAACACAGCATTATTTTATGTCTTCTAAAATGATACGATAATGGAATAATACAGATGTATGAATGGATGTATAAATGGATTAATGGATGTATGAATGGATTAATGGATATATGAATGGATTATGGATGTATAAATGGATTAATGGATGTATGAATGGATTAATGGATATATGAATGGATTAATGGATGTATAAATGGATTAATGGATGAATAAAGCTTATATGTTAGGTGCATATAGATAAACGGATCACTTTTTATAATGGTTTTAGACTGTCCAGCAGAGAGGAGCAGCTGTTATCAAGGCTCGTAAACTCTCATCTGCCATGTCAGCAGCTAAAGCTATCTGTGATCACATGAGAGACTGGTGGTTTGGAACTAATGAGGTGGGTGTGGCCAAATATACAACCTGGATTAATTCTTGTTCCTACAGGGAGAATGGACATCAATGGGGGTGTGGTCAGATGGATCCTATGGCATTCCTGAAGATATCATATACTCGTTTCCAGTTCGTATCAAATCAGATCACTCGTGGGAACTTGTCCAAGGTCTACCAATTTCCGATTTTGCTCGAGAGAAGATGGAGGCAACTGCAAAAGAGTTAGTTGCTGAACGAGATACTGCCACACAATTCCTATCAGCATGACTAGATGAATTGAAATCTAATTTATAACAATGCTGAATTAAGTATTTAGTACTTCCTCTAGTGATAATGTAACAATGATGATTAAGAGTATAAATATAAACAACAATAATGATATTAAACGTCATCAAAAGAAAAACTGTCTCAGTGATAATGATATATCTAACCAAATATTAGGTTAAATGAGTACAATATTAATTTTCTATTGAAGTGAGTGTGTGGGTGGAGTTAATGTAGATGATGTCACACGAGTAGAAGGCAAGAAGGAAGACATAGAGTTAGGACTGATACGTGGGGAAGAATGGGAGCTAGTCCCATTATTCAGCAGTAGAGATGTGGGAGAGGCTGGAATAGAAGGAGATTTTGAAGAGAGACGAGTTGGAGTTGAGCCAACTGATTTAGGTTTCTTGGTTTGTCTTTTGATACCACCTTGTCTGTTGCGTTTACCCAAGGTACGACGTTTTGGAGTGTTCTGTTCATTGGAAGTCTCTCCTCCTCCAACTACATCAATATACTCACCATTGACAACATCATTAGAAGTGACACTACCGGGACGACTTAATGAGGGAGAGGGAGAGATTGAGTTAGTGGGTGGAGCTTTCTTTGAAGAAGGATTACCCTCAGTAACTTTCTGAGTGTTTTTTCTTTTACGAGCTTTCGTAGTTTTTTGTTTAGTAAGTTCATCTTGAGCTTTCTTCTCAGCTTGTTTAGTTAAAACTATAGAGAGAAAAAAGAAAGGAGGAGAACATTCAATTAAGACCCTTAATTAAACTAATAATAACATACATCTCGTCT
Organism: Xestospongia muta; assembly: GCA_963693285.1. NCBI lineage: Eukaryota > Metazoa > Porifera > Demospongiae > Haplosclerida > Petrosiidae > Xestospongia > Xestospongia muta. The sequence goes on from OY848925.1 coordinate 284,260, forward strand.
CCATCTCTTCATCATCAAGGAGAAGTGATACAACTTCCTTTGGCTTAAGAGTATCAATCTTAAAATCACCTCCTGATATAACCATCTTTTGTATTTCACTTTTCTCATGAGCTCTTTGTAATATCCTCTCTTCTATACTACCTTTAACTATTAACCTGTACACTGTAACCTGTTTAGTTTGACCAAGTCTGTGAGCACGATCCATAGCCTAAGAGATATATAATGGACGCATGAACTAGTAAATGGATTAATATATTGTGCATAGATACAACAATAGATGCATGAACTGATCAATGGACAGATAAAATTGAGAATGGACACTAAGTTACTATGTCTATATGACCGCACCTACCTGTTGATCTACAGTGGGGTTCCAATCACTATCATAGAATATTACAGTGTCTGCTGCAGTCAAATTAATGCCCAGACCCCCAGCTCGTGTGCTCAATAAAAACACAAAAATATCAGACTTAGTCTGGAAATCATCAACCATATCTCGGCGTTCGGAAATACGAGAAGAGCCATCCAATCGAATGTACTTGTGTCTCCGATAAACCATAAAATCCTCGAGGATGTCAATCATGCGTGTCATTTGAGAATAGACCAGAACACGATGACCTTCTCTCTTTAGTTTAGCCAATAACCTGTCTAATGCCACCATTTTGTCACTGTCAGTAATCATCTTCTCTTTATCTAATAGCAATGAGGTAGCCCCTGTCATTAACACTTAATTAACTATTACCTGGAATATCAATATGAGACCATCCTCTAAGAGGATAAGCCATGTCAAGACCACCAAGTTGAGGTGAAGAAAACCACAGAATATTATCATCTCTTTCCTCAGTATAGCCATATTGTATTAAACTTTTAATAGCAGGGTCACCCCCTTCAAACCACATGTAACGTTTATACTCAGCTGAACGGTCATTGACATAAAACAATGAAAAAGTAGCTAGTATCTGGAGAGAGAGAGAGAGAGAGAGAGAGAGAGAGAGTGTGTGTATGTTTAGTACTAAAAATAAACTAGCCAAATTGCTTTCACTACAGACTACATACATAAAATAGTTATTTCACGTAATATTGTAAATATTTATACACTTCTTCAATAAACAATTGATGATGTAGTGGTCCAATATAATATAATAAACTTACCTTTGGGTATAGGACACTTCGCAAAAACTTTGGCATTTCAGTAGGCTGACATAGTCTTTGTTCTCTATCATTGTTCTGTTCAATGATTGTAGTACTCACTTCTTGTATTAATACATTGTCTGGTGTTTTCAGTGGACTAATGATGTGGGTGTGGTGAGCATAGAAAGAGGAGGTGTGGCTAGTAAACACAAGTTGAGAAAGAACAGAGCTGTTTGCAATAGAAAATGAAGAGAGAGGAAATGATGGAAATAATAGTAACTGATACCTAATGAGGAGGAGGGGTTAAATTATTATATACGTGTAATTATTGTGTTACCGTGACGACGTATAAGACTGCCATTGTCTTTGAAGATAAATTAGTTGTAATTTAATTACTAATTTTATTATAGCTTTTAATCTAGAGGAGTGAGAGTACAAAGGTCAATGATAACAAGGTCACTCACCTTTGAGATAAATTAGCTATAAAATTTAAAGATCCTTCAGATGGTGATAAATTAACTAGTCTCAAGAAGGACCACAAACCACACCCATCATCAAGAGAGGATTTATGGGCGTGGTAAGCAGAAACCACACCCATTTGCATAGTGAGCAATCTATTGGAAGCAACACATAATAGTATTTCATTGAATTATTAATCTAATGACCTTTGACGTGATGTTAGTGGATAAAGACAATCATGATAAATAAGACGAGGGAGAAAAGGAGGAGATAAGGAGACATTAATTGGAGAATTAACATCACATCGTTCAAACAAGTCAGGATGATTACACACCTAAAACAACAACAATAAAATTTATATGTCCATTTGACTAGTCTATGCATCCATTTCTTAACTCTGTGTGTCCATTCTTAACTCTATGTGTCCATTTCTTTTACCTTTCTAAACTGCATCACTATATTCATAAGTGTAGAAGTGGACTCTTTAGGATTATGAGATGAGAGAGAGGAACGTAAGAGATCATCAATTGATATCCTCTCCTTTAACCTGTGATATAACTCACGTTGCCGTGACGATAACCCACATGACAAATGGATCTCGATCTAACAAAATAATTACTAATTAATAGGGTTTGACTCATTTTTACCTTCTCAGCCATTTCGTGTTCAACATCTTTCTTAATTCTTCTCAACATAAATGGTTTGAGAATCATATGTAGTCTAGACAACTGATCTGCATAGATTATAACAGAATATAATATCTTGCTAATGATGTGGGTGTGGTGAGAATAGAACATTATATCTTGCTAATGATGTGGGTGTGGTGAGGATAGAATGTTATAATATCTTGCTAATGATGTGGGTGTGGTGAGGATAGAATGTTATAATATCTTGCTAATGATGTGGGTGTGGTGAGGATAGAATGTTATAACATCTTGTTAATGATGTGTGGTGAGCATAGAATGTTATAATAACATCTGGTCAATTCTCACTTTCATCAAGAGCAGATTTTTTCTCAGCATGACTTTCAATATCTTTTGAGAACCATTCACTAAATTCATCATGTGAATCAAACATTGTTGGCATAATGAAGTGTAGTAATGCCCAGAGCTATGGATAAATAGATAGATATAATGGACAGATATAAACAAAATAGATCTATAATAATAGAATGGACATACTTCTGCCATTGTATTCTGTATTGGGGTACCAGTTAACAACAGACGATTTCGACAATTAAAACTCATTAATAACTTCCAACGAACACTAAACAAACAGCACAATATGAAACCACACCCTCTAACCACACCCACTGACCTTGAACTGCTCTTAATAGCTTGAGCTTCATCTAAAATCATGTACTGCCATTTTAGCCGCTGAAAGTATTTGAAATCTTGCACAACCTAGCAAAGTGTTTACAACACACATGTGAACATCTGTCAAACATTGATAAACTGATAAAACTAACACTATTTCACAAGACAAACATCACTATCAATTCACTAAGCCATCATAAGTCACATGATCAAGTAAATTCACAACTAAAGACGTCACTGACCCACAAATACTCTATTGATATATTAGTTTATAAGCCAGTCAAAAATTATCTACTTTATTAGTAAATTCTGGGACTTTTCTGTCAAAAATTTTTTGATAACCACCTTTCAATAAGGTGGTATATTAACATTATGACATCACATGATAAGTCACATGACCTTACCAGTTGATAACTTGTAATAAGCACATGAAAAGGAGCATTACGATGACATAACAATTTCTGAAGAAAAACATTATAATTTTTAATAATATTTAATTTATGAGATACCTGATTCCAATATTTTCTGATGACTTTTCTCTCATAAGGATTACCCCAATATGGAAGAACCTGAATATGTAATAATATACATATATACTCTCTCTCTCTCTCTCTCTCTCTCTCTCTGGTATATTGACCTTAAATGTAGAGACAAAACGAGTACATTCTTGCTGCCAGTTATGCAATGTAGAAGCTGGAGATACTATGAGAAATGGGCCCCAGATATTTTGATGCTAATTAGAAATGGACATATGAATGAATAGGAGGATATATAAGATATAACAGTTTGAATGGATCATTTACTGGATGAATGAACAAACCTACTGGTTCTTAGTGATTTCTTACCTCAGCTAAATGCGCCAATAGAGCAATACTTTGTACAGTTTTCCCTAAACCCATTTCATCTGCTAATATACCATTTATACCCTACACACACAAACATATATATGGACTCAGTCACATGACTATCATGTGATTAACACATATACCTGGTCATAAAGACTGGCCAACCAATTCATTCCTTTTAACTGGTAAGCTTTTAATTGTCCATTAAATATTGAAGGCTGGGGTACTTCTCTATCAATAGCTAGAGATGGATTAGCAAGACTGAAGTTTTGATCAACTTGAGAGATAGAGAGAGAGAGAGAGAGAGAGAGAGAGAGAGAGAGAGAGAGAGAGAGAGAGAGAGAGAGAGAGAGAGAGAGAGAGAGAGAGAGAGAGAGAGAGAGAGAGAGAGAGAGAGAATACAAATTATGAACAATCTACTACTTCATAACTTACAAGATTGTTGTAGATCAGTTGTACAACCATCTAAAGGTAAGGCTTCAACAAATGTTTGATGCTATCCAAAGTATTCATAGTAATCCTGCCCCCATTATCATAACAGGACTTACTTTGGCTTTATGTTTTTCTACTGCAGACTGTACATTAGCAAGTGCTTTAGCCTTAACATTATCAGTGTCTGTAATATAATAGATACATGATAGACAGTAATGGACAGATAATATGGACCAATGGACAGATAGTGCAGTATAATGGACACACTATTTTTACCATATTCATCCGTTTCATCCATTTTCATCAACACAGTCTGAGGTATGTCAACCTGTAAAGGTTTGTCTTCTAAATTCTTTAAAATATCTTCTGTTGACTTCTCTTCTCCTAAAGAAGACACATCACAACATGACATTAGTTTTATCCCCAAACTGCCAAGCCCCCAGGGGGAAAAGGTCTGGGGGCATGGCAATCTGGAGATGAGACTAAGATGACATTATATACTTACCTGTAAGTTTTTTTGACATGAAATGTGCATACAGTTCAGTTTGTGTGATGAGGAAATTCAACTTCCTTTGTTGTCGTCTAGCCTAAAAGTGGGTATGTCAATAGATGTGCTCTAAATATCGCCATAGTTACCTCTCTCATCTCATCGTATAACTTTTGTTGCTCTTGTGCTTCCTTTTCTGCTTTCTTTCTCGCTTCTTTCTCAACTTTTTCATATTTACGCCAGTATCCTAGTACTTCCTTCATGATACGTCTTGCTCGAGGTTGAACACTGCTCGTCTCTTTGCTTTGTCGCTGAGATTTTGACGCCCAACGACGTACTTCACGTTGACAATAGACGGCCACCTATGTAGCAAACAAATTTAATGGATGCATGGGCTTATAATGGATGCATAAATTGATAAAATCTATTTTAAAAATTAAAAGTATTCTTACTTTTTTGTTATTATTCAGACACATGTGTCTAGCTTGAGAAAAGATTTTTGCCATTTTAGGTATTTCCTTCTTGGATATATAATTCCATAACTTGCGCCGATATTTGTCTGGGTCCTCCTCAGGTAATTCCAGACTAAAATCTTCATCGTGATCATTCTCGTCCTACAAACGTCAGAGTGGGTGTGGTTAGTTATTAAATAATATTAATACTTTTCTAGTTGTCTCGTTGATCTTAGTGTCTTTTCTTGTCACTGGTTTAGTGAACTTCTTTCTGTCTGTCTCAAATTTTTTACGTATTTCAGGATACTTATCATCAGAAAGTAATAGCCCAGCACTTAGATATTGATAACGTCGTATTTTGTTGAGTCTTTTTAATCTTTTCTTCCATTTTTGTCGCTTCTTATAATGTAATTCTAACATCAGCTGAAATTTTTCCGACTCACTCAAATCAGAATCTGAGTCATCCGTATCACTGAGTAGAAGATCCTATTGTATTATTATAATAACAACACAATATCTAACAATGAGATCAATTACTTTAACCCAGTGACGTTCAGGTGTGATGTAAGAAAGATTAAAATGCATGTCATGAGTAGAGTCTGATCGTCTGTTTAACAATAATACATACACATTGATAAACAATGTTACAACAAATACTCACTGTTTCAATGTCTTGGGTTCATCATCTCTAATAATATCTTCTAGTTGACAAAGATATGAGTTAAGATCGAGAACTTGGTCCAGTCTTTGTATGTGCAAAGGAAGTGCCACATAATGTAATGGTTGATCCATTATCGTCTACCCAGATACTACTAAGTACAATAAGACCCTATACAATAATTATAATGCAATAAATAATATAAGTACTTATTAAATATTAAATAGATGCTATGTCTTAAGGTTATATTAATGTATCATATTGATGAAGGTTCAGTCATGGTGGTTATAATTTTCATCTTCATGATATCACATTTACTAAGTTCAGATCTACTGAGTCTTTAGTCACTGGTATGAACCTTTATATGCTAAATCTAAGGATCAGTCTTTATGATAGCAGATAGTTAGGAGAATACTATATATTTAAACAACTAATTTTGAGAAAGAAAGCTATATACCCACAAAACCTTAGTATTGCTTGGAAAAACTTCTTCTCCAGGTAGAGAAAGGAGAAGAAGGGCCAGAGGGACAGGCAAATGTCTGTCTTTTCAAACGGAAACCAACTGTCACTTGATATCATACTAACTGCCTGACATCGTGACAGACCCGCACACAAAATGACAGAGATAAGATAAGGCCTAAATAAAGGGCTCAAATTCCTCACTTTCTTTTCTCTTGATCTTCAAGAAGACATAAGTCCAGGATAGGAGACAGCTCTGCGGACAAAGAAAGGAGGTGGTGTTGAGAGAGTTGAGTGTGGCGTGGCAGACCGAGCTGTGATTGCAGTGCGAGGCATTCCTGTCGATAAGGGGGGAGATCATAACCACGCTCGAGAAGCCGACCTCCATCTTCCCAATAGACTCCACGGGGTCTTGACAACATTATCCCTCAGGACACACCAGTATATTCTAGTATACTCTTATTATCTTTCTCTTTTATTCTTACAGGTTTCTTTTTCTAACTTTAGCATAAAATGCTGAGAGGCCTCGTTAAGTTGTCTAAAACTACATTCACTAGGTCTAGAGGTCAGGTCCAGACATTAGCTATCAATTGGTATCATGGTGAGAACAAGCCAGCTCAAATCGGTACACCTCTAGAGCTCCGAGATGATGTTAAAGACAATATTGATCAAATGAAGAACATTGTGTCAGACTTAAAAACATATGTGAAAAAAATAGAGCTTGGCGGTCGGCCGTCAGATCGAGAAAGACACACAAACCAAGGCAAGCTGTTACCACGAGAGAGAATTAATCTTTTATTAGATCCTGGATCTCCTTTTTTGGAATTCTCACAATTAGCAGGACACAACATGTATGAGGATGAACATGGCCACCCAGAAGCAGTCCCAGCTGGTGGAATTATCACTGGGATTGGTCGCGTATGTGGCACAGAATGTATAATAGTTGCTAATGATGCTACAGTTAAAGGTGGGACATATTTTCCTATTACAGTTAAGAAACATGTGCGTGCTCAAGAGATTGCTCAAGAAAATCGACTACCTTGTATCTATTTAGTTGATTCTGGTGGAGCCATGTTGATGCATCAGAAAGACGTCTTTCCTGATCGCGATCATTTTGGACGAATTTTTTACAATCAAGCTTGTATGTCATCTAAAGCTATTCCTCAAATTGCTGTAGTGCTGGGTTCTTGTACAGCCGGTGGAGCTTATGTACCAGCAATGGCAGATGAGAGTATTATTGTTAAACAACAGGGTACTATTTTCTTAGCGGGGCCGCCCCTGGTTAGAGCAGCTACTAACGAGGTTATTACTGCTGAGGATTTAGGTGGAGCTGATGTCCATTGTAAAATATCAGGTGTTGCTGATCATTATGCTCTTGATGATCATCACGGTATTTATTTAGCTCGTCAATGTATTAAAAATCTAAATTACAGGAAAAAACCCACAATCACAATTCAAAAACCTGAAGATCCTCTCTATCCTCCCGAAGATCTCTACGGTATTGTTCCAGTTAGTTTGAAACAATTTTACGATGTCCGACAAGTAATTGCTCGATTAGTTGATGGAAGTAGATTTGCTGAGTTTAAAGAGTTATATGGATCAACATTAGTTACTGGTTTTGCTCACTTATATGGTTATCCTATTGGTATAGTGGCAAATAATGGCATTTTAAACTCAGAGTCTGCAGTCAAAGGTACTCATTTTATTGAGTTGTGTTCTCAAAGAAAAATACCACTCTTATTTCTTCAAAATACAACTGGTTTTATTGTCGGACGTGATGCAGAACATGGGGGAATTGCTAAAAATGGAGCAAAAATGGTGACTGCAGTAGCTTGTACACAAGTCCCTAAATTCACCGTTATTATTGGTGGGAGTTTTGGTGCTGGTAATTATGGTATGTGTGGGCGGGCATACAGTCCACGTTTTCTTTATATGTGGCCTAATGCTAGGATATCAGTAATGGGTGGAGAACAAGCAGCTGGAGTCCTTGTATCGCTGGATGTAAAGAAACTAAAAAAACAGGGCAAACAGGTCACACCAGAAATGGTTGAAGAACTTAAACGACCAATCATTGAGAAGTATGAAAAAGAGGGACATCCTTATTTCTCAAGTGCTCGGTTATGGGATGACGGTATTATTGATCCTGCTGAAACACGTCAAATATTAGGACTTAGTCTGAGTGCTGCTCTTAATGCACCGATATCAGAGACAAAATTTGGTGTATTTAGAATGTAATAATTTTTTCAATAAAATTAAATTATTGGTTTGTAATTTGGAGTAGGAGGAGACTCAATGAATGGACCCATATGATGTATTGGGAGTGAGTAGGAATGCAGACAACAGAGAAATAAAGAAAGCATTTCAAGAATTAGCAAAAAAGGTGACTTGTTTGACAGTTATAGCATTGACCTAGAAATTATAAATGTAATTAACTAGTGTTAAAATTGTATTTACTTAAAGAATTTACTTAACATCTTTGTTTAGTATCACCCTGATAAACTAAGTTCTGAAGCCACACCCACTGAAAGAGCTGCAGCGACTGATCACTTTCGGAGCTTATCAAGTGCTTATCAGTTACTTATTGATGATAAGACCAGACAACAATATGATATTGGATATAAAACTAATGAGATAACTGAGAAATGGATTATAAACGATATCATTTCATTGCGTGATTTGAACTGTGATAGTAGTGAGGCTGTATATTGGTATGATTGTCGATGTGGTGGTGTGTATAGTGTGAGTGTTGAACATGTGAAGGAGATGATGAGGGACAAAGGAAGTGAACTAATCGTTGGATGTAACACGTGTTCATTACATGTAAAAATTGATTTTACAGAGTAAATGTTCTTGTTAGTAATAATTATTATATTTATATTATAATTTTTTATAATTATATTTAATTGCATTTAAAAAGTGTTCAAAATGTCTTCTAATGTTACAAGAGTCCAACTAGATAGGCTAAGTGCCTTAAATGAGAGGGGAGATATAAGTAGATACCATAGAGAGCACTGAAACTGAAAAGAATAATAAAAAAGTCTAAATATATAAATTAAGGAAAATACTAGCATAATCTGGAGATGTACATGATAATTTTGGATACACATTATTTTGACTTCATGAGGGTCTAGTAGGTTCAAACCAGTCGATATCTCAGCTCTGTACTTCCAATTCTGAACAAAACCAACTAATGTTTTCATTTCTGGTGCTTCTCTCTCCTCTGATCAACAGTTATAAAATGTAGGTGGGGCTAACTATGAAATGGGTGTGGCTCACTTATGATATATGCACGTGAAGATACATTCAGCATAGAATCTTAAGTGAATTTCATAATGAGTTCAATAGGAACAGGAGTGAGTTATAAGTTGTAATATTATTTATTATTACAATCATTATAGTATGATCTGTCTGCATCAACCTACTCTCCTGATGGACGTGTCTTCCAAGTTGAGTATGCAAGTAAAGCTATAGAAAACAGTGGGTAAGTATCATTAGCCCCTGTAATTATTATTTCATTCCTTTATAGTACTGTTGTAGGTTTGCGATGTAAAGATGGCGTTGTATTTGCCGTAGAGAAATTAGTGACTTCCAAACTTCATGAGTCAGGGTCTAACAGAAGACTATTCACTGTTGACAGACATATTGGAATGGTAATGTACCCTCTATATCATTGTACGTGAATTGTGACAATTTGTTTGTAGGCTACAGCTGGTCTGATTGCTGATGCTAGAAAGGTGAGTAAAGCCCTTTTATAAAAGCAATTTAAACATTTTTAATTAATAGATTGTAAACAGGGCACGAGATGAGGCTTCTAATTTTAGATACAAATTAGCCGAACCTATTCCAGTAAAGGTCAGTCCTCATTCCATTTCAAACCACCTTATATTATGTTATACCTACAGCATCTTATTGATAGAGTTTCTGGGTATGTTCACGCACATACATTATACAGTGCTGTACGGCCATTTGGTGTCAATGTAATGTTTGGTAGTAATGGACCAGAGGGTCCTAAATTATTCATGATTGACCCCTCAGGTGTTTATTGGGTAAATACTGATATATGAGTGATACATTCAATGATTATATTATTAGGGATATTTTGGATGTGCTATTGGCAAGGCAAAGCAGGCAGCTAAAACTGAGATAGAAAAATTAAAGGTTAGTAATATAAAGACTTATATGATACTGTTTCTCTCATTAGCTACAAGACATGACATGCAGAGATGCTATTAAAGAAGCTGCTAAAATGTACGTAACATTAGTTATTATAACACATTCTATTTCAGTTACTATATAGTATTTATACTGTACATGATGAAGTGAAAGATAAAGCATTTGAGCTTGAGTTGAGTTGGGTTGGAGAAGGCAAGTTCGTGACATTTAAACAAAATGGATTACTTGTTTTGTTTAGTTTCTGATAACCAACATCAACTTGTACCTCAAGATATTTTTGATGAAGCTGAACAATATGCCAAGGTTTGAATATAAGACCACGCCTCTCACTAATTATTGTTTCTTTTAGGATGCTATCAAGGAATCTGATTCTGAAGACGAGGATTTATAATATTTCAAAACTAGTTCTTGTATTCTGGTTATTACTTAAGTTATAATGCAATCATTACCACATAATGACATCATAGGTTACGCCTCCTCTGGTGGTATGTATCCAGGTAGAGGAGGTGTGGTTGTTGGTCCTGTTCTGTTAAATGGAAATAAGTCTGTACGTAAATCTAGTGCTTGTTGGTAGAGTGAGAGGGACACTTTACGGAGCTCATCTAAGGCTCTTGTCCGTGATTTTATCATGGCTTGTAACTGCTGTAATTCCTAATAATGGTGGTTGCTATATTAACTGGTAAGACCAGTTCTTCAAACCTGTTTGTGTTGTTCCATTTTGTATTTAGTCCATTCTTTAACTAAAAGTAATTCTTGATTCTTCTCTTCATCACTAAGCTAATTGCATTAATTAGATTAATGAACAGGAGCAAACTCACTTGATAAGGATCTCGTTTTCTGGCTGGGTTAAGCATTTCAGGATCAAGAGGCTCTCCTCTTTTAGCCACCTTCATAATAGCTTCTTCAGCTTGTTTCCTTAACTCAAGTTCTTTCAAATACTCCTTCATAGCCTCTCTAGTACAATAGATATAATCTTATTGTTATAACACTTGCTCTTACCGCTGTAGGTCCTTCTTGTTCTTCTTTTGTTTCTTTGCCACTTTTTTCTTACCTCTCAAAGGTATAAAAGTCACTGGAGAGAGCAGTCTACTTGATAAGTAACTTCTACTAACAGTTAGAAGAGACATGGTTCCACGTGAAAGAGGGCGTGGCAAAGTTAGGAGTATACGGAATGACAATTTTTTAGGCGCATTATATTTCCAAACTAATTTCAGAATGTTTCCGTATACTTCCGTAGCTGTCACCCACGTGAAAATGTAATGGAGGTACCTTTGTTCTGTGATGGGTGGACCGGAGAAGAAGAACTGAAACTATTAAATATTATAGAAGAACAAGGCTATGGAAACTGGTTGGTCTAATTAAAACAATTATTTTAATTATTATCTTTAATTGCAGGGCCAGTATAGGACAACGTATGTGTAGACCAAGTGAGGAAGTGTCCTCTCATTATCATCAATATTACATTGATAATCCTGTATCATATCAACTACAATGTAAGAGAAAATAGTTAAAAATTTTTTTAATAGCTATTGTCACAGCGACCAACATTAAACAAGAAACACTTACAAAAATCTATGACACATCACATGATCAGTCACATGATTTACTAGCTAATTATCCGGGGCAAGAAATCCCACATTATCATCCATTGAGAGCTGAATTTGATGTAGTAAGTTAAGCAAGAGTCCAAAATTTCCACAGAAGTAAACTAAATATAACAATTATTACCAAAAAATGTCAGCTAAATTCATGTACATGCGTTTCTTAGGAGTTGTTCAACAATGCTGAGAAAACTCTGACTATTTCATCAATTGCATTAGAATCTATTGGAGATGATGAGACTAGAGATGAAGACCATTTAATACAACAATTGGTATTAGCATTAGTTGATAGTTATTGGCTCACATTAAGATATAGAGATAAAGTGAAGAGGTAAACTCCGCCCTCTTAATTAACAATGATCTTACTACTTATTTAGTATGATCAGAGAACACGGTCTCATTGATATATACAAGATATTAAGTAATTACGACATCATTGTTATTTGATAATTATTTTACACAATAGGTAAAGAGACATTACTTCCACAATCAGAACAGTGAGTTATTACAGATAATAGAGGTAGACCCTGTTCTCTTAGACAGGTACGATTAAGAATGAGACGACTGATGAGGTTTCTTAGTGCAGAAAATACTGAGAAAATAATTCAAAGTTTATTAAGTAATTTATAATTTATAAATGATTATAGAATATTTATGTATTGAATAGATGAATCAAACCTTGTCCTTAGAGTCAAACAACTTCAACATTATCGTTCTCTTGGTATAAGATCATTACAAGGTATTTAAAACTGGTTTTCATAACCTGTTTTATATCCTATAATGTAGCTGGTAAATTGTATGAAAGACTCAGAGAAAAGAGAATAGTAATGAAAGAAAATAGAAGAAAAGCTTTTGACGATATTCGTAGAGTAGAGGTAACATGATATAACGCCATCTAATATTATTACATTATTTGTAGATATTGGGAAATGTCAGTAACAATACAATGATCAGGTAAGTTTTGAACTATTAAATTGTTTGTTCTATTTTCTGTGTTATAAAGTGATGTGACTCAGAAACCTAAATCTACTGTTGTCCCATTGGACATCACCTTCTCACCAGGAATAGATTTACTGGACCAAGAAGAAAAAGATGTAGGTCCCGTTCTCATACTAACCAGTCTCATTCCTATACCATTTTTCCATTCTACATCCCCACTAGTTATGTTCTACACATCGCATTCTACCTGATGTGTATCTTCACAGTAAGAACCTAATGTTAGCTGAGAACAAGAAAACTGGACATTTAAGATTAATGGATGCAAGAAAACTATGTCGTATTGATGTCAACAAAACGCGTAAAATCTACAATTTATTAGTAGAAAAGAAACTTGTACACCAGCCAACTTAGGAATAAAAAAATAATTCTTGATTACAATTTTTAATTCACACTATTTGTTGCTAATTTTTGTCTAAATTATCAGGGACATCCTCATTACTTCCAGTATTCAATGTCCTTCAACCATATACTCTCAACATCTTTATCATAAGTTGGATATCGAGCCATAAATGAGGCGATAATACCCTCAGTAGTATCATCAAACTCTGATAGAGTGACTTGTCCATCTGAGAATACAACAGAATACATGATACGTTACAGGTCATATCTTACTGCTATCTAGAAATGTGTGAGGTTGTACAAACATTCGACGAGGTAACTTTCTAGCCATAACAATGTCTCGTAGAGCTAAATGTTGAGGAGTAACAGTAGAATAAAAGTTGTATAACTGTTGACCAGATTCCACATCGGCAAGAGACTTGTAGACCTATAGAAATGGTGCCACATAGTGGTATTTCAGTAGTCTAGCATGCTAGCCCCTCCACCATTTTGATAAACTGATTAACTTATCAAAAGGAGGAGGGGCTAGTTTGCTATTATTGTTACTACTCTTACTTGCAGTTTCTTCAAGAATTCTCCAATGGCAGCTCGACCTATAGTCTCTAGTTTCGACCTGTCAAATTGAATTACAAGATCTGGCTTGCCATCGGAACCAGTTGTAGCATTGATACTAAAAAGAGGTGTGGCACATTCCATTAAGACACGCATGATTACATAACGGCCTCGCATATGAGCCTGAAAAAAGGGTGGAGTCATAGTAATTAATTACATATAACTTACCTGACGCCATTTCTTAGTTTCTGGAGTATAGAACTCAAGTCCCATAAGCCCCGCCCTCACCATGTTTAACCAATTAACGTAAATAATATCATCAGCATTCTTTCCCTCATGACCAAATATACTAAATGATAATGATGTCATTATGATGTCACTTTAATGACATCATACCGTAGTATATCTCTATTAGTACAGAGATATATACCAACACACTCTGCACGACATTCCTCATAAGATGAAGCAATGACACTAAATTTTGTATCCCATGTATCACCAGCTTTATACCAGCTGGTAATCTACAAGAATTAAATTATAATATATATATTCATATACTGACTTTGTCTCCAGTAATAGGGTTCTTAATAGATGATATATCAAAATTAAATTCACCATTCTCCTCCTACATGTATAAAACAGTATGTAAAAGACAGATACTCAGACACCCAAACCAAAATGGAATATGAGTGTCTGGAAATGAGTCCTTACCTGTTTAAATAGTTTTCCTGATCCATGACCTAATAACTCATGAAGACCAACTTGAACTTCAAACGCTTCTGACCTTAGCTTCACAAACAGCTCCTATTTCCATAGCAACCAAGAGTCACTTGATTCTCAATTAAACTAATAATTACCTGATCTTCAGGAGCTATGAAAGATACCCTCTTATCTTGAGCAGCTGCTGAGAGGACATTTCCCAGAGACACATTTTTAAACCCTTCATTTTGACGAATATCATCATCTATAAAAACGACAAGAGAAAATCATGTGACTAGCTCCACCCACTTACAATTAGGTATATTGATACCAGCAGGTATACCACTGGAACCATATGCCAGTACATCCAGAGAAGTAAAGTCAGGACGAAGAAAAGTGTCCTTCTCAAACTCTTTGGGCCAAGGAAGAAGTGGAAGAAATTGCTCAGCAGACTCTACCAGCTGAGAAAACTTAGCAGTCATGGTTTTATTGACAACAGCAACAAATCCTGAGGTCAAAGATCACAGGTAAAGGTCATTTAAAGGTCAATCAATACCCTCATATTCTCCTCTAACACCGAAAGGGTCACGATAACTTTCAATAAACCCAATATATCTAAATAAAGAAATTAAGTCATGTGATGGTCATGTGACTCACGTTTCCACAACAGGTCCTTTATCTTTAATCCAATATCGAGAGCCTTCCTTGTGTTCTTCCACAGATCCAGTAGAAAAGCTAAGTATATAATGTTCTAGCATGCTAGTTTCATTGGTACTGGCAGCATAAGTTTTAGCTAGAGTGAGTTCTCTAATCACACGAGACATCAAAGGTGAATAATCTCCTCTCTGAATGACCACTTTGACATCATGGAATTGATGTGGTCCAAGTAAACCGGCAATATGATCAGAGTCACCAATAGAATGACCTAAAGACGAGAGAAAGAGAAGAAAGAATAGAACAATCAACATTGTTTTTACCTGATATTACTGATGAAGCTAATCTCAATTCATATTCCACTCCTCCTGATTCAGTTTCTCTTTTAAATACTCGTGTATTGTAAGGACTAAGGTTCTAATACCAACAATAACATATTGTTTGATAAGAAACAACATTACTTTCTCTAACATAAAATCATTAATAAACTGAGCATCATCTTTTGTGCAGTTACCAGAATAATAAGTTGTTAGCCCCTATGAATAATTAATTAGAACACAAACTATGAATATTAAATAGCCAATCATAAACTCATTATATCAATAATTAATTGTACAAATTACCTCTGGTGGAAAACCCATTTGTCTTTCAGCTGGTTCAAGACTGTACATTCGTTCATGAACAGACTTCCACAATTTATTTACAGTAACTTCATCTTTTTTATAAGCCTCACTTTGAAGTATAAGAGCATGGAGCTTATCACATGGAAGATTAGGAATAAACTTTGTATCACCAAAACTCTTATAGTTGCCAAGGTTACTGTAAAATGCAGCGGCATACATTAAGAATGACTACAGATACAAAAAATATATAAAATGTTCATGTAACTATAATGACCTTACATTATACTCATCGTTGGACAGACCACACCCATTAGTAGCAGTCTCTCTCAATGATGACAGATTTTGTCCACTAAACAGTTGTTGTAAAAGAAGAAATATTCCCGGAGACTCTGGTGAGGTTTGTGCTAAACAGATGAGAGCACCCTCCCATCCTGCCTGACCCAAATGATGAGCATACAGTTTCTCCTTATCACTGAGTCCCAAGAACGCCTCAGTACAGTCTAACTTGTTAATGGGAGTAGCATTTGATATTGTATAATTGTTTAGATCAGCCATTATAACGAGAAAATATTTAACCCTTTTAGTAAGAGTTCTAACTGATGCAGGTAATCATATTCATAATTATTGTTAATAAGATTTATAACCTTAATATTGTACAATCTATAATTTACGTACACTTCTTTCTCTTGAGGTTCTGCTAATATATTCTGCCAATTAATGGATGCTCTTTGCTTAGCTTGTTGTATTCTGATCATATAAATCATGAATGAATAAATGAAGAGAGAGACAATGTATTATCTCTTGTTTTGTCATTTACTGGTCTAGTTTCATTTGAGGTTCAGTTTTTTCTGTTTAATCTCTTCACATAATCAAGTCTTCTCTACTAACTTCTTCTCAGCCAGCCACCAGACTATAATACACATATAAGACAGTAACCATAGGAACAATATGTATTCACAGGTTTCCTTGGTGATAGAGTGATTACCATAGGAAAAACAGGTGCTGTTATCACATATTTGTACATCTCTGCTAGTAATGGTCTCATTCATTCCATATTTTCCTATTTGTTAACCCTTGGATTAATCTTGTCACTTTGTGTATTGATTTTTCATCTAAGACAAGTTTTCTACCTCCTCCATCTTTGGTCTATCCACCCCAATCATAGGAGGCTGAAGGGGGGGGGGCTGGAGGGGCTAGAGCGCCCCCCAATATTTAGAAAGAGGGGGCTCAGCTCCCCAAATTTTTATTGCTTGCTACTTACCCACAAAAATAATCTAAGTTAATCTTATTGGTGTTGATGAAACTGTCAAAGGTTTTAATTATTAATTTTTAAGTCTTTTTAGTTCAACGATACCAGTAATCATATTCATAGCAATCGTTAATGAGATTCATAAGCGCACACTGTCGTGCCCCACAAGAGCATGAAGACAAAATCGTAAGTACATATAAAAGGAAACCAAAAGAGTCTTGGTTGCCAGTGTGTTGTAGGCCAGCGTCTGCAATGCATCATGACCTCTGAGATGGTTACCAGCATACTCTTCGGAGTATCCGAAAGGCGGACTAGGATACGGCTGGTAGTCTCCCTTTAAACGTGACGAGGTCTGGTGTATTGTAGTCCCGGTTTAGTAATGACGATGATTTATTCCCGAAGCTAGAAACCCAGTACGGCTGGTTCGAAGTTAGGGCGAAGTTCCAGCCAGGATTACCTCGTCTTCGGACGAGGGTTACCAAGCCAGGTGGCGGTCCCAGCTAGCAATAGCAGGGAATCCTGGAGCCTAAGTGGAAGCCTGCGTGGAATTGAGTCAAGAAAGATCGTTTGGGCAACACACAAGGGTTTTTTTTTGAAATTATAATTTTATTTAATTATAAACAAATCTAATTATCTATTTATAAATCTATTTTAAGAGTATTAAAGAATAGTCAGTAAGGATGTTCAGGAGGTGAGTCAGTTGGATCATATAAGTAACACAACTACACCTTTTTTAAGAAAGTAAAATGTTAAGCTGGGAGGTCTAGGAGCAATAAATTATTTACAAAGTGTCATATGCAGAATATGTGTCAACAATTCTAAAATATTTTCTTTGCAATAACTTGAGTAATAAATATAATCTTTAAACTATTAAACTGTCTTCTTGTTGCTGTTGCTGTTTGATTCCTAGTTCTATTAAAAGAGTGTCTTCTAACTTGAGATAATCATCGTACTAGGTAGCCTACAAAGAAACACCTTACTTTAATGTGAAATTAATAACATTTGTTTTGTGTTACTTTTTATTTTATGGAATAAATACATTTACATGTATTAAATTTTGATGTTCATTTTTTACTGGTCAAGTTTGAAAAAAGATGGTTAAAAAATTATAATATATTTCATCTTTTTACACTATGATATTATAATGTCATGTACTACAATAAGAGACAATAGATATAAATATGGACATGTACAATTTCAAGCGATTTCATTATTAAATCATATTGGAACACTTTTTGATTCAAACTAATCTTTTTCAAAAAAAATGAGAATTGTTCCAAGTCATCAAATCACATGAATTTTTTATGAAGTTAGAGTTACATGTCCTTGTTAAGTGACATTAATATTACTGCTCTCAAACGTTGTATTAGAGTTTTAAAGATATTATAATGATGCTCTTTCTACTGGTACAATTGCATGCACATGTAAATTAATATATCTTTTTAATTTTTTAACAGACTTTAACAACATTTTTGAGTAAATGCAATTACTCTATTCAACAAGGACCTATGTACGTAATTTCATAAAAATTTGAAGTGACTTAGCCATTTGTATATAGGGTAATTAACCCTCGCATAACTCATGAATATTATTATAATAAAACCAGAGTTAAATATTACTAAATGCCTTTACATTTGCAGTTGGAGTTTAGTGGAGGGGCAGAGCTACTCTTTAACAAAGTTAAGAAACATCAAATAGAGTTACCAGACAAACCAAATGGAGGATCATGGACTCTCCGAGACTTGATAGCATGGATAAAAGATCATTTATTACAAGAACGTCCTGAACTGTTTGTACAAGAAGACAGCGTACGTCCTGGTATACTTGTAATGATTAATATGACAGACTGGGCATTATTAGGAGAACTAGATTATTGTTTGGAAGATGGAGATGAAATTCTTTTTATATCTACTTTACATGGTGGGTAAATTAAACTGTGCCCCTGATATTAATGTAATTAATTATTTACTTCATAGAATTGTACTCCTATTATAAATCAAGTAATTACAATTAGTTTCTGTACAATTGAAGTGTTTGCTGTCATCATCATGTCTAAAATAAAATATAATTTGTTATAATTAATTTAATGATCAGGGACTTACTAAAGATAACGTAGTTGATTGTTTGGGAATAGGTAGCTCATGTTTAGTCAATAGCTTCATTGGTGTGGTTTCCACGGTAACATGACGACTGCAAAATGTCTGTTAAACAAAAGAGTAACTCCCTATAATCATTATGATATAATTACTTACTGTTACATTAAGTGACAATTGGTTGACTGTATGAAATCGTTCGCTAAAATATAATCAGAGCATAAAACTAATCAATGTTAATTACAGGAGCTTACCCTAAATTGACTGCACTGGGTCTAGATGCATCAATAGCAGTGATCTGTTTTTGCTTAGCTTCCTGAAAAATGATGGATGAATAGACAGATAAATGGACAAATGAAAGGGTTAATGGACAGAAAAATGGATAAATGAAAGGGTTAATGGATGGATAAATGGACAAATGAAAGGGTTAATGGATGGATAAATGGACAAATGAAAGGGTTAATGGATGGATAAATGGACAAATGAAAGGGTTAATGGACATATTAATGGACAAATGAAAGGGTTAATGGATGGATAAATGGACAAATGAAAGGGTTAATAGACATATTAATGGACAAATGAAAGGGTTAATGGACAGAAAAATGGATAAATGAAAGGGTTAATAGATGGATAAATGGACAAATGAAAGGGTTAATGGACATATTAATGGACAAATGAAAGGGTTAATGGATGGATAAATGGACAAATGAAAGGGTTAATGGACATATTAATGGACAAATGAAAGGGTTAATGGATGGATAAATGGACAAATGAAAGGGTGAATAGACAGACATAAATGGACAAATGAAAGGGTTAATGGATGGATAAACAAGACAGTTGGATCCAACAGTTACTAACTTTTAAATGTTTATAATTTGATGTTCTCATAGCTAGTTTCTGTCGTCTTCCTTCAGCTCTTTCTAATGATATTTGTGCATCTCTTAATTGCTCATAAAACTGATACTCTTCATCAAGATCTTGTCTGTGTTGTTCATCAATCAACTCATGTTGCTGACGTATGACCTCTTCAGCTCGCTCTTCAGAACACTGAAGAATCTCTTGGAGAGACTCTTGATCTGGAGTGGTTGGACGAAGTCCTTCTTGAGCTAATTCTCCAGCCACTTCATACCAGACTTCGCCAGTCTGAGTAAGTACATAAAGTTGGCAAGTTATGATATGACAATGTTATACCTTAAAATCCAGATAATTCTCAATTAAACATAAAGTGATTTTATCTTCAGTTGTAATGCCTTCAGATAGGTAACCAAACCCTATAATTATAATATATAATTACTTATTAATAATTTTGTTATCAACTGACCAATTTTAATGCAAAGAGAATAAATTTTCGCTCTCATATTATCACTGATGTCCTCAATAGCAGGTGACATTTGGTAAGTTGGTAACGGAGGCATGCCCTGGGCATTTTGAGCAGCGCCAACCAGAGGAAGGGTAGTCCCTGTGAATACCCTCATTATTTAAATCTAATATAAGGTTTTTACCTGCTAATGTTCCCATAACATCTCTTGGGACTTCTAAATCTTTCTCCTCTTCTCTCCAAAGCTGAGCTAATAAAGACCAACATCCTACACCACTCTTACCTTGCCATGCTGTTACATGTGATTTAGTCTATCCCAATAAATATAATTACCATATATGGTAAAAATAACTTACCTTAGGGTTATCACATAAATCAACCAACACTCCAAGTACAAGATATCGCATATTCTTGGAACATAACTATATATAATATGTAGTTAATAATATGGTGTTGGTCTCTCTCTTACTTGTAATAAGTTCATTAAAACAAATATGCCACCTTCTTCCAAAAACATATCCTCAACTGAATTATTGCCAGCCACTGCAGACCTAATGGATACATACATAAGTCAATGGACATATAGATCAATCAATGGATGCATATCTCTACTGTGACCTCATACCACGTGCAGTCAGCGGCAGCTAGAAATAGACGTTCACTAAAAAATTTATTTACGTCTTGTTTTAAGTACTTAATAATTACAGGAACACCCTCATATCCTCCAAATAACTCCTGAATGAATGGACAGATGGATGGACAAATGGACATATAAGTTGTACTAACTTTTCTATGATTATCATTTTCACAGATACAAGAGATTATAAGTAAAGCATCACTTTGAATTTCTAACAATATCTTATTATGTGAATCTGATCTCTTTTGCAAACTCTTCAATAAACCTAATATATTAACAATGATACTATTATATTGGAGTCAGTTACTCTTACCAATTAATACTGGTATAATGCCTTGTTCGTTAAGATCTTGAAGTATGTTATCATCTTTTGTACTAGACATACTGAGAAGTAAACGAAGAGTGTAACGTAATTGAGACAATTTGTTGCCATAACCACCTTCACCATGGAAACTGTTACCATGACCACGGAATTGAGCTATGAAAGAAAATATAATATTGTTCATTCATCCATCTGTCTGTCCATCAATTTATCCATTCATCCATCTGTCTGTCCATCAATCTATCCATTCATCCATCTGTCTGTCCATCAATCTATCCATTCATCCATCTGTCTGTCCATCAATCTATCCATTCATCCATCTGTCTGTCCATCAATCTATCCATTCATCCATCTGTCTGTCCATCAATCTATCCATTCATCCATTTGTCTGTCCATTAATCTATCCATTCATCCATTTACTTTCTTGATTACACCATTCATCCATTTACTTTCTTGATTACTTTCCTGATTACTTTCTGTTGTGACAAGACCTATATACAGCAGACTCATACCAAATATTTGAGACCTATTCCTTACTCTAATAGCAGCTGGTAGACTGCTCAATTGAACCAGTAAACAGAAAAGTCCTTTTTTTAACTGAAAATCTTCCTTATCATGTGATAAATTTAGTTGTTTGTGTGTAGCAGTCATTTGATGTTCATCTAAATAATAACATCAAATATCAAAGATTAGAAGTTCATTATAAGTACCTTGAGAAAAGGTAGCATATTCACATAAGTCTTTTAGAAATCCAGTTTCCTATATTGATATATCAATAATTATTACCAATATGTAGTTTATTACTTACTACAAAGGGTGAGTTACTGCAATTAGAGGCAATTAGTGACACTACCATTAAAACATCATTTCTTAATTGTTTGCTTTGTTGACTTGTTGAGGTTAACATAAGTTCCTTCATTAGTTTTTGAAGTATCCTGGAGAGAGAGAGAGAGAGAGAGAGAGAGAGAGAGAGAGAGAGAGAGAGAGAGAGAGAGAGAGAGAGAGAGATGTAGTCTATCCCAATAAATATAATTACCATATATGGTAAAAATAACTTACCTTAGGGTTATCACATAAATCAACCAACACTCCAAGTACAAGACATCGCATATTCTTGGAACATAACTATGATATGTAGTTAATAATATGGTGTTGGTCTCTCTCTCTCTCTTACTTGTAATAAGTTCATTAAAACAAATATGCCACCTTCTTCCAAAAACATATCCTCAACTGAATTATTGCCAGCCACTGCAGACCTAATGGATACATACATAAGTCAATGGACATATAGATCAATCAATGGATGTATGGATAAGTCAATGGATGCATATCTCTACTATGATCTCATACCATGTGCAGTCAGCGGCAGCTAAAAATAGACGGTCACTAAAAAATTTATTTACGTCTTGTTTTAAGTACTTAATAATTACAGGAACACCCTCATATCCTCCAAATAACTCCTGAATGAATGGACAGATGGATGGACAAATGGACATGTAAGTTGCACTAACTTTTCTATGATTATCATTTTCACAGATACAGGAGATTATAAGTAAAGCATCACTTTGAATTTCTAACAATATCTTATTATGTGAATCTGATCTCTTTTGTAAACTCTTCAATAAACCTAATATATTAACAATAATACTATTATATTGGAGTCAGTTACTCTTACCAATTAATACTGGTATAATGCCTTGTTCATTAAGATCTTGAAGTATGTTATCATCTTTTGTCCTAGACATACTGAGAAGTAAACGAAGAGTGTAACGTAATTGAGCTAATTTGTTGCCGTAACCACCTTCACCATGGAAACTGTTACCATGACCACGGAATTGAGCTATGAAAGAAAATAGAATATTGTTCATTCATCCATCTGTCTGTCCATCAATCTATCCATTCATCCATCTGTCTGTCCATCAATCTATCCATTCATCCATCTGTCTGTCCATCAATCTATCCATTCATCCATCTGTCTGTCCATCAATCTATCCATTCATCCATTTGTCTGTCCATTAATCTATCCATTCATCCATTTACTTTCTTGATTACACCATTCTAGCAACAGAAATAGTCGACTATTTCCATGACAAGTTATATAATCCTCAATACAATAGGGAGAAATGAGAGATAAACAAGATAACGCCTACACAATATAAACACTCATTAGTAGCTTAAAATAATCTCATTAACTCACTAATAACTGGAGCTCCTCAAATTGATATGAACTCCAGCTTGTATCAGCAGTATCATTTGAAATGACAAATGAAAATAATGACCTGATTACTTTCTGTTGTGACAGGACCTACATACAGCAGACTCATACCAAATATTTGAGACCTGTTCCTTACTCTAATAGCAGCTGGTAGACTGCTCAATTGAACTAGTAAACAGAAAAGTCCTTTTTTTAACTGAAAATCTTCCTTATCATGTGATAAATTTAGTTGTTTGTGTGTAGCAGTCATTTGATGTTCATCTAAATAATAACATCAAATATCAAAGATTAGAGGTTCATTATAAGTACCTTGAGAAAAGGTAGCATATTCACATAAGTCTTTTAGAAATCCAGTTTCCTATATTGATATATCAATAATTATTACCAATATGTAGTTTATTACTTACTACAAAGGGTGAGTTACTGCAATTAGAGGCAATTAGTGACACTACCATTAAAACATCATTCCTTAATTGTTTGCTTTGTTGACTTGTTGAGGTTAACATAAGTTCCTTCATTAGTTTTTGAAGTATCCTGGAGAGAGAGAGAGAGAGAGAGAGAGAGAGAGAGAGAGAGAGAGAGAGAGAGAGATTCGACACAGTCTATCAGTTGGTTTCACTTACAGAATACTTTTTAAAGAACTCAACTGCTCAGACACCTACATAACAAATAATAAAACACTCCAGTACACACACACACACACACACAGATGTACCTGTATTTGTGATCCTTCTTCCAACAAATTCCACAAAACCTCAACAGCTAAAAACACAACTTTATCATCACCAGTAGAGAGGTATTCACAAACCAGAGACGCTCCACCAACAGACAAGATATGATTACTATTAACACCTACAAAGTTATAACACTAGTAACAGAACTACAATACATTAACTCACCACTACGAGATAATAACAATAATGTCTCCAATAATGCTACTTGAGTAGACATATCTTGAGCAAGTTGTAAACTCTACAATAAACTCAACTAACTTCTAACACATTAAAACTTACCAGGGCTAATGAAGATGCTACTTCACTACGTTCCACAAGAACTATATTATATGTCTTCTGAGTCATCTGCAATTCTAAATCAGATATAAACCATATGTCTGTTTGTTGTCCATTCACTCATCTATCTGTCCATTTGTCCTACTCACCCTCAGATATCTTCACTTCTTCCTTGTTCTTTCCTTCATAGAATGCACCAAATGCAGTTGCTATTTCATAACGTATTCCATCAGTAGATTCTTTACATAATTTTCCCAATAAAGAGAAAACTTCAAGAGCATGAGCACCATAAGTACTTTCATCTGAAACACGCTCTTTTAAGAATGGTAAACTAGGAAATACATTAGAGAGAAAAGAGTGCTATACATATCAAAATTTGTATACCCAAAAATGGCTATAAGTTCTCTGAGGGGTTCTTCATATTCAGGAGTTTTGTGTAATCTGTTAGTACATTCTTGCAGTAAATGACACAGACTAAATAGATCTTTCAATAACTATGACAATAACAATAATAAGACCATTTCAATGCCTTATTTTACTCACATAATCAAGTCTTCTCTACTAACTTCTTCTCAGCCAGCCACCAGACTATAATACACATATAAGACAGTAACCATAGGAACAATATGTATTCACAGGTTTCCTTGGTGATAGAGTGATTACCATAGGAAAAACAGGTGCTGTTATCACATATTTGTACATCTCTGCTAGTAATGGTCTCATTCATTCCATATTTTCCTATTTGTTAACCCTTGGATTAATCTTGTCACTTTGTGTATTGATTTTTCATCTAAGACAAGTTTTCTACCTCCTCCATCTTTGGTCTATCCACCCCAATCATAGGAGGCTGAAGGGGGGGGGGCTGGAGGGGCTAGAGCGCCCCCCACTATTTAGAAAGAGGGGGCTCAGCTCCCCAAATTTTTATTGCTTGCTACTTACCCACAAAAATAATCTAAGTTAATCTTATTGGTGTTGATGAAACTGTCAAAGGTTTTAATTATTAATTTTTAAGTCTTTTTAGTTCAACGATACCAGTAATCATATTCATAGCAATCGTTAATGAGATTCATAAGCGCACACTGTCGTGCCCCACAAGAGCATGAAGACAAAATCGTAAGTACATATAAAAGGAAACCAAAAGAGTCTTGGTTGCCAGTGTGTTGTAGGCCAGCGTCTGCAATGCATCATGACCTCTGAGATGGTTACCAGCATACTCTTCGGAGTATCCGAAAGGCGGACTAGGATACGGCTGGTAGTCTCCCTTTAAACGTGACGAGGTCTGGTGTATTGTAGTCCCGGTTTAGTAATGACGATGATTTATTCCCGAAGCTAGAAACCCAGTACGGCTGGTTCGAAGTTAGGGCGAAGTTCCAGCCAGGATTACCTCGTCTTCGGACGAGGGTTACCAAGCCAGGTGGCGGTCCCAGCTAGCAATAGCAGGGAATCCTGGAGCCTAAGTGGAAGCCTGCGTGGAATTGAGTCAAGAAAGATCGTTTGGGCAACACACAAGGGTTTTTTTTTTGAAATTATAATTTTATTTAATTATAAACAAATCTAATTATCTATTTATAAATCTATTTTAAGAGTATTAAAGAATAGTCAGTAAGGATGTTCAGGAGGTGAGTCAGTTGGATCATATAAGTAACACAACTACACCTTTTTTAAGAAAGTAAAATGTTAAGCTGGGAGGTCTAGGAGCAATAAATTATTTACAAAGTGTCATATGCAGAATATGTGTCAACAATTCTAAAATATTTTCTTTGCAATAACTTGAGTAATAAATATAATCTTTAAACTATTAAACTGTCTTCTTGTTGCTGTTGCTGTTTGATTCCTAGTTCTATTAAAAGAGTGTCTTCTAACTTGAGATAATCATCGTACTAGGTAGCCTACAAAGAAACACCTTACTTTAATGTGAAATTAATAACATTTGTTTTGTGTTACTTTTTATTTTATGGAATAAATACATTTACATGTATTAAATTTTGATGTTCATTTTTTACTGGTCAAGTTTGAAAAAAGATGGTTAAAAAATTATAATATATTTCATCTTTTTACACTATGATATTATAATGTCATGTACTACAATAAGAGACAATAGATATAAATATGGACATGTACAATTTCAAGCGATTTCATTATTAAATCATATTGGAACACTTTTTGATTCAAACTAATCTTTTTCAAAAAAAATGAGAATTGTTCCAAGTCATCAAATCACATGAATTTTTTATGAAGTTAGAGTTACATGTCCTTGTTAAGTGACATTAATATTACTGCTCTCAAACGTTGTATTAGAGTTTTAAAGATATTATAATGATGCTCTTTCTACTGGTACAATTGCATGCACATGTAAATTAATATATCTTTTTAATTTTTTAACAGACTTTAACAACATTTTTGAGTAAATGCAATTACTCTATTCAACAAGGACCTATGTACGTAATTTCATAAAAATTTGAAGTGACTTAGCCATTTGTATATAGGGTAATTAACCCTCGCATAACTCATGAATATTATTATAATAAAACCAGAGTTAAATATTACTAAATGCCTTTACATTTGCAGTTGGAGTTTAGTGGAGGGGCAGAGCTACTCTTTAACAAAGTTAAGAAACATCAAATAGAGTTACCAGACAAACCAAATGGAGGATCATGGACTCTCCGAGACTTGATAGCATGGATAAAAGATCATTTATTACAAGAACGTCCTGAACTGTTTGTACAAGAAGACAGCGTACGTCCTGGTATACTTGTAATGATTAATATGACAGACTGGGCATTATTAGGAGAACTAGATTATTGTTTGGAAGATGGAGATGAAATTCTTTTTATATCTACTTTACATGGTGGGTAAATTAAACTGTGCCCCTGATATAAATGTAATTAATTATTTACTTCATAGAATTGTACTCCTATTATAAATCAAGTAATTACAATTAGTTTCTGTACAATTGAAGTGTTTGCTGTCATCATCATGTCTAAAATAAAATATAATTTGTTATAATTAATTTAATGATCAGGGACTTACTAAAGATAACGAAGTTGATTGTTTGGGAATAGGTAGCTCATGTTTAGTCAATAGCTTCATTGGTGTGGTTTCCACGGTAACATGACGACTGCAAAATGTCTGTTAAACAAAAGAGTAACTCCCTATAATCATTATGATATAATTACTTACTGTTACATTAAGTGACAATTGGTTGACTGTATGAAATCGTTCGCTAAAATATAATCAGAGCATAAAACTAATCAATGTTAATTACAGGAGCTTACCCTAAATTGACTGCACTGGGTCTAGATGCATCAATAGCAGTGATCTGTTTTTGCTTAGCTTCCTGAAAAATGATGGATGAATAGACAGATAAATGGACAAATGAAAGGGTTAATGGACAGAAAAATGGATAAATGAAAGGGTTAATGGATGGATAAATGGACAAATGAAAGGGTTAATAGATGGATAAATGGACAAATGAAAGGGTTAATGGATGGATAAATGGACAAATGAAAGGGTTAATGGATGGATAAATGGACAAATGAAAGGGTTAATGGACATATTAATGGACAAATGAAAGGGTTAATGGATGGATAAATGGACAAATGAAAGGGTTAATAGACATATTAATGGACAAATGAAAGGGTTAATGGACAGAAAAATGGATAAATGAAAGGGTTAATAGATGGATAAATGGACAAATGAAAGGGTTAATGGACATATTAATGGACAAATGAAAGGGTTAATGGATGGATAAATGGACAAATGAAAGGGTTAATGGACATATTAATGGACAAATGAAAGGGTTAATGGATGGATAAATGGACAAATGAAAGGTGAATAGACAGTGATAAATGGACAAATGAAAGGGTTAATGGATGGATAAATGGACAAATGAAAGGTGAATAGACAGAGATAAATGGACAAATGAAAGGGTTAATGGATGGATAAACAAGACAGTCGGATCCAACAGTTACTAACTTTTAAATGTTTATAATTTGATGTTCTCATAGCTAGTTTCTGTTGTCTTCCTTGAGCTCTTTCTAATGATATTTGTGCATCTCTTAATTGCTCATAATACTGATACTCTTCATCAAGATCTTGTCTGTGTTGTTCATCAATCAACTCATGTTGCTGACGTATGACCTCTTCAGCTCGCTCTTCAGAACACTGAAGAATCTCTTGGAGAGACTCTTGATCTGGAGTGGTTGGACGAATTCCTTCTTGAGCTAATTCTCCAGCCACTTCATACCAGACTTCGCCAGTCTGAGTAAGTACATAAAGTTGGCAAGTTATGAGATGACAATATTATACCTTAAAATCCAGATAATTCTCAATTAAACATAAAGTGATTTTATCTTCAGTTGTAATGCCTTCAGATAGGTAACCAAACTCTATAATTATAATATATAATTACTTATTAATAATTTTGTTATTAACTGACCGATTTTAATGCAAAAAGAATAAATTTTTGCTCTCATATTATCACTGATGTCCTCAACAGCAGGTGACATTTGGTAAGTTGGTAACGGAGGCATGCCCTGGGCATTTTGAGCAGCGCCAACCAGAGGAAGGGTAGTCCCTGAAAATACTCTCATTATTTAAATCTAATATAAGGTTTTTACCTGCTAATGTTCCCATAACATCTCTTGGGACTTCTAAATCTTTCTCCTCTTCTCTCCAAAGCTGAGCTAATAAAGACCAACATCCTACACCACTCTTACCTTGCCATGCTGTTACATGTGATTTAGTCTATCCCAATAAATATAATTACCATATATGGTAAAAATAACTTACCTTAGGGTTATCACATAAATCAACCAACACTCCAAGTACAAGATATCGCATATTCTTGGAACATAACTATATATAATATGTAGTTAATAATATGGTGTTGGTCTCTCTCTTACTTGTAATAAGTTCATTAAAACAAATATGCCACCTTCTTCCAAAAACATATCCTCAACTGAATTATTGCCAGCCACTGCAGACCTAATGGATACATACATAAGTCAATGGACATATAGATCAATCAATGGATGCATATCTCTACTGTGACCTCATACCACGTGCAGTCAGCGGCAGCTAGAAATAGACGTTCACTAAAAAATTTATTTACGTCTTGTTTTAAGTACTTAATAATTACAGGAACACCCTCATATCCTCCAAATAACTCCTGAATGAATGGACAGATGGATGGACAAATGGACATATAAGTTGTACTAACTTTTCTATGATTATCATTTTCACAGATACAAGAGATTATAAGTAAAGCATCACTTTGAATTTCTAACAATATCTTATTATGTGAATCTGATCTCTTTTGCAAACTCTTCAATAAACCTAATATATTAACAATGATACTATTATATTGGAGTCAGTTACTCTTACCAATTAATACTGGTATAATGCCTTGTTCGTTAAGATCTTGAAGTATGTTATCATCTTTTGTACTAGACATACTGAGAAGTAAACGAAGAGTGTAACGTAATTGAGACAATTTGTTGCCATAACCACCTTCACCATGGAAACTGTTACCATGACCACGGAATTGAGCTATGAAAGAAAATATAATATTGTTCATTCATCCATCTGTCTGTCCATCAATTTATCCATTCATCCATCTGTCTGTCCATCAATCTATCCATTCATCCATCTGTCTGTCCATCGATCTATCCATTCATCCATCTGTCTGTCCATCAATCTATCCATTCATCCATCTGTCTGTCCATCAATCTATCCATTCATCCATCTGTCTGTCCATCAATCTATCCATTCATCCATTTACTTTCTTGATTACACCATTCTAGCAACAGAAGTAGTCGACTATTTCCATGACAAGTTATATAATCCTCAATACAATAGGGAGAAATGAGAGATAAACAAGATAACGCCTACACAATATAAACACTCATTAGTAGCTTAAATTAATCTCATTAACTCACTAATAACTGGAGCTCCTCAAATTGATACGAACTCCAGCTTGTATCAGCAGTATCATTTGAAATGACAAATGAAAATAATGACCTGATTACTTTCTGTTGTGACAAGACCTATATACAGCAGACTCATACCAAATATTTGAGACCTATTCCTTACTCTAATAGCAGCTGGTAGACTGCTCAATTGAACCAGTAAACAGAAAAGTCCTTTTTTTAACTGAAAATCTTCCTTATCATGTGATAAATTTAGTTGTTTGTGTGTAGCAGTCATTTGATGTTCATCTAAATAATAACATCAAATATCAAAGATTAGAAGTTCATTATAAGTACCTTGAGAAAAGGTAGCATATTCACATAAGTCTTTTAGAAATCCAGTTTCCTATATTGATATATCAATAATTATTACCAATATGTAGTTTATTACTTACTACAAAGGGTGAGTTACTGCAATTAGAGGCAATTAGTGACACTACCATTAAAACATCATTTCTTAATTGTTTGCTTTGTTGACTTGTTGAGGTTAACATAAGTTCCTTCATTAGTTTTTGAAGTATCCTGGAGAGAGAGAGAGAGAGAGAGAGAGAGAGAGAGAGAGAGAGAGAGAGAGAGAGAGAGAGAGAGAGAGAGAGAGAGAGAGAGAGAGAGAGAGAGAGAGAGAGAGAGAGAGAGAGAGAGAGAGAGAGAGAGAGAGAGAGAGAGAGAGAGAGAGAGAGAGAGATTCAACACAGTCTATCAGTTGGTTTCACTTACAGAATACTTTTTAAAGAACTCAACTGCTCAGACACCTACATAACAAATAATAAAACACTCCAGTACACACACACACACACACACACAGATGTACCTGTATTTGTGATCCTTCTTCCAACAAATTCCACAAAACCTCAACAGCTAAAAACACAACTTTATCATCACCAGTAGAGAGGTATTCACAAACCAGAGACGCTCCACCAACAGACAAGATATGATTACTATTAACACCTACAAAGTTATAAAACTAGTAACAGAACTACAATACATTAACTCACCACTACGAGATAATAACAATAATGTCTCCAATAATGCTACTTGAGTAGACATATCTTGAGCAAGTTGTAAACTCTACAATAAACTCTAACTAACTTCTAACACATTAAAACTTACCAGGGCTAATGAAGATGCTACTTCACTACGTTCCACAAGAACTATATTATATGTCTTCTGAGTCATCTGCAATTCTAAATCAGATATAAACCATATGTCTGTTTGTTGTCCATCCACTCATCTATCTATCCATTTGTCCTACTCACCCTCAGGTATCTTCACATCTTCCTTGTTCTTTCCTTCATAGAATGCACCAAACGCAGTTGCTATTTCATAACGTATTCCATCAGTAGACTCTTTGCATAATTTTCCCAATAAAGAGAAAACTTCAAGAGCATGAGCACCATAAGTACTTTCATCTGAAACACGCTCTTTTAAGAATGGTAAACTAGGAAATACATTAGAGAGAAAAGAGTACTATATATATTAAAATTTGTATACCCAAAAATGGCTATAAGTTCTTTGAGTGGTTCTTCATATTCAGGAGTTTTGTGTAATCTGTTAGCACATTCTTGCAGTAAATGGCACAGACTAAATAGATCTTTCAATAACTATGACAATAACAATAATAAGACCATTTCAATGCCTTATTTTACTTACATAACCGCTCTTATTGTTCTCTGCTATTCTGTGTAAAGCTCTTTGATGCCTCTGGATCATAAAACTCTGTAAGACAGCAACAACAATATCAATAGCTTGAAATATTACTTTCACTTACTGAGTGCCTGTCCTGCATCAACGTGATGGCTTTGTTAATAGTCATAGTTGACTTCAATCCTTCACTTTCAAGTCCAGCCATCTTGTTTTCTTGGATGTTTGTTGTCATGGAAACGATTGAATTTTTAACCTCCCACGTGGAAAAGTGAGGTCAATATGGCTTCAGGAATGTTGTCTGCTTTTGCTGTTTATAAGCAGACAGTTGAGAAGGAAGGGAAAAAAATGGACGAAGATAAAAGACCTAAGGTAGGCTAAATAACTTTGCTGGAATAAACTTTTAAATGTGATGGAAAAATTTATAAATTTACTTTTTTTTAATTGTAATCTTATTTATTTTTTCAGGGTCCTGGATCAGGAAAAAAACGTCAAAGACTCTTGGGACATCAAAGTGCACCTTCTAAAAAGAAACGATTATCATCTAGTAAATTGGTAAGTACTAACCAATGTTTACAATGTTCTAAATGTTTGCAGTCTCCCAAATCTCCTGGAGTTAAAAAGTCTACTAGTCAATGGGAATCAAGCAGGAAAACAAGCACTGGGAAAAAGACAGTTGGAAAGACTAAAATAACACAGAAACAAAAAAAGCAGAAATTATTTTCAGAAGAAACATCTTTTGATTCTAACGTCAGCAATTCTGAAGTTGAAGATAATACTGATCAAGAAGAAGAGGATCAGTTGTCAGCCAAACTCTTCTCCTCATCTCTACCTCAGGATCATTTCAGCACTCCGTTCAAACTATTATTTAATCCTGACGATTATGATGATAGTCGAAAAGCTGCCAATGCTTTGTTTGAACTACTCATCCAACCTTACCCTATAGATAAATTCTACAGGTTAATATAATGTACACATATGAGCAGTAGGTATATGTATTGTAAAATTTTCTGTAATTTGGAATGGTAACTGTCTGAGGTACTTAACACAGGGGTTAAATATACCAGTTTTTGTACTAGAACAAATGTCCCTATATATAGAGGTCATTTTTTAAAGATAAGAAATGTCACTATATTTTTGTAGTGAAGTTTGGGAGAAGAAACCAATTCTCTTGTCAAGGAAATCTGCTATGTACAATGAGGGCTGGTTTAGTTGTCAAGAACTAGACAAAATTCTTAGTGAGGTATGTATTATGAATTGTTAATATCTCATTGCCTCCCAGCATAATTTGGAATACTCAGTGAATATTAATATCACAAGTTATCAGAATGGTGAGAAAGTTACCGAAAACCAAACTGGTCGAGCATATGCCTCAGCTGTATGGCAATTTTTTAGTGTGAGAATTAATTATAGGGTTCTCCTCATCAGCAACTTTATCTTCTCTCTAGGAAGGTTACTCAATACAGTTTGTCAATCCACAATCTTATTCGGACACAATGTGGTTACTAAATGCAACATTACAGGAACAGTTTAGTTCATTTGTTGGAGCTAATATGTACGTACTTACAGTATAATAAAATATAGTAATTATTAAATATTAATGCTATAGTTATATTAAGCTCTCATTTCTTTCATTAGATATCTCACTCCAGCTAATACACAGGGGTTTGCCCCACATTATGACGATATTGAAGCATTTATTATGCAGATAGAGGGTAAGAAACGATGGAGATTATATAAACCACGTAATCGTTATGAAATCCTACCTCGAGTGTCGAGCAGTAAGTCACATGACATGATGTAATTATATGACATGTTTTTAGAGAATTTCCAACAAGACGAGATAGGTGAACCTATTTTAGATGTCACATTAGAACCCGGTGATCTCCTCTACTTCCCTCGAGGTGTCATACATCAAGTTAGCATTATAACAATCAATGTTATATTGTCTTAAATGTATAGGCCAGTTCATTACCTGATAAGCACTCACTTCATATCACTTTGTCTACTTGTCAGAAGAATACTTGGGGAGACTTGTTAGAAAAGGTATTTACTATCAGTACTCAATGAATCTATTGTGTTTATAGATGGTACCTGTTGCTCTACAAACTGCTATTGAAGAAGATGAAGAATTTCGTCATTCTCTTCCTTCCAACTATCTTGATTACATGGGTGTGGTTCACAGTGATGAAGTATGTGTCCATAAACTAACTACAAGGTAGTATGTCGTATTTGCTTTTAGTCTACAACTCAGAAACAAAGTTTTATGGATAAATTATGTGACTTGATGTCAAGAGTAGTCCAATATGCTCCAATGGAAGCTGCTGTAGATCAAGTAAATACTAACAGTACTTAACAAGTTACGAGTCTTTATTAGATGGGACTAGAGTTTATTCATTGTTCGCTACCACCATATTTAACTGATAGTAAGTTATAGTGGAGTTATAGTTGTATTTGTCTCTATGTTGTCAGAGGACAGGGCTGCTGGGATTTGGACACAAGGTCCTAGACTCAATGATCAGGGTCAAATTGAAGGAGGCATAGAGATTACAGTGAATTCTAAAGTCAAACTTATTCGTAGTAAAGCTTTGAGGTTCTCCTATTAATTTATAGGCTAATGACAATTATTATATAGGTTAGTGACAGAAGAAGAGTTAGGTCCAGTTCTCTACTATACAACAAATAACTCAAGAATTTACAAGGGGAAAGATAAACAAGGAATGACCATCCATTTTGAAGTGACAACATAAGTTGCCACTACTACTGATGTCAATATGTCTATTAATATAGGATACTCCTGCTGTGGAAATGTTGATCCAAACTTATCCTAACTATATCATAGTGAATGACCTCCCATTAGAGAAAGAACAAGAAAAGGTATATTAATATCAAATTTACTACTACTTTAAATAAAGAGGGTGGTAACCAATGGCAACATAGAGTAATTAGGCATTATAGTCCCCTTATCAGACTAGTGAGACTACTATTGATATGAATGAGTTATTCAGTAATTATTGGTGGTTACCTATACAGGTTGATATCTGCTATATTCTCTATTATCATGGACTCCTATTTGTAGAAGATTAGCAATTGACTATTTCAATTCTATGTACAAAATTTTTGATAATGGAATGAATAACATACAAATCAATACAGAGAAATAAATGAGAAAGTGTAAAGGTTCAGGTGATATCTTTTGGGAAAAGTGATGGTTCTGAAAAGAACCGTTAAAAAGAAAAGGGTTTTTTGGAGGAGGAGTATGGTAGTGAAGGTGTTTACCCACCAAAACCATAAAGGGTGCGTCCTTGTCTCTTCAGAGCATAGACAACATCCATAGCTGTGACTGTCTTCCTCTTGGCATGTTCAGTGTAGGTGACAGCATCACGGATGACATTCTCCAAGAAAACTTTGAGGACGCCACGAGTCTCTTCATAGATGAGACCACTGATACGCTTGACTCCACCACGGCGGGCCAGACGTCGGATAGCTGGTTTAGTGATGCCTTGGATGTTGTCACGAAGAATCTTCCTGTGACGCTTGGCACCTCCTTTGCCAAGACCTTTGCCTCCTTTACCACGGCCAGACATGTTTTCTTGAAGTTTTAAAGAGTTATTGAAGAGTTGAAGACTTGAAGAGAATGATTGTACACTAAAGGATTGCGAACTTTATACACCAATACTACTGGACGGCTTAGGAATTAGTGTTGTTGACTTTGCATTATTGCCTCACGTGATAAATTTTTGGTAGGTTGGGTCACCAGTGATCTTCTAGGTCTAGTAACTGGTAATCGTTTTTAATTGATGGGAGGAGCTTATCGTAATTCACTCAGCTGGTGAGACATGCCTCCTAAAAGAAGAAAATTCGAGTCTACTTTTCCTGCAGTAAGTTGTCATCTAAAAGGTTCAATATAGTGATGTTCATTAATATAGGCACGTATTAAAAAGATTATGCAACTGGATGACGATGTTGGGAGAGTGGCATCTTCTGTACCCATTGTCATATGTATCCCTAACAAACCCTATATACCCATTACATGTACATGTACATAATGTACCTTAATAATTGTATATAGCACGAGCTGTTGAGATCTTTTTACAAGCCATGTTAAGAAAATCAAGCGACTATGCTACTTCAAGAAATGCCAAGACATTAACTGTTGGGCACATGTAAGCTCCACCCACTTTTGTGCTATTAATTAAGTTGTGTTACAGAAAACATTGTATTGAGAACGAGAAACAGTGGGATTTCTTAAAAGATTTGACAGCTAAGGTCCCTGACGTTACTGCTTGTAATGAGAATGAAGGATCACCAAAACGAGGAAGGTGAGACGGATAATTTAATTAATTAATTAATATCATTTTATTAGGAAACGTAAATCTAGTGACTCTTCAAAGCCTGCAGCATCAACACCTGGAAAGAAAAGGATTAAAAAAACAGATGAAGATGAAGATAGTCAAACTGATGAAGTCAGTATACAAATAGTGAATAGATATTACTCTATATATTTTTTAACCCCTTAGGAGTCAGATACTAGTTCCCCTGGCTCAAGTCACAGCCTTACTTTACTACAAAAATCAAAGACAAATGAACCCTCACCTCTAGCCATCTTACAGAGACACTTATCCAGTGTACCATTGACACCTGATACTATTGTAGCCTCTCCCACTCAATCTAGTGTCTCACCTTTGACAGCCTTGGTATCAGGACTTAAACAGTCTACTACACACAGTGATGTTTTCCCATCAGCCAAGGCCACTGTATTACCGACCTCACTTAATACCACCAATAGCCCTCTCTTGGCTTATGCTAACTCTATTTCACAACCTACTACTACTTCTAAAGCTTCTCCTCCTCTTCCAACAACAGAACAGAACTTGTCAGTTTTAACAAATCTGGGACAAGTAGGAGGAGGAAGTGGTGGTTGCCATGACAATAATGAGGACGAAGATTATGATGCATAATAATGTAACTTAATCACACTGAAATCACAAAACATAAAAAAATAATCTAAAATATATCTATAAATTAAGTAGTTCTGTGTCTAACTGTACTGGTATCCTGGTGGCTGCCTTCTTCTGTCACAACAGTTGAAAATTCTGGTAAGGTGACCTCTTCTTTGTCTTGAGAAATATCTAGTTCACTAAGATCACTGGTTGTGATTTCAGTAACTGAACTAATATCAGTAGGAGTTGGGGAGCCTTCTAAAGTAGGTGTGTTCATTAGTTATGTTTGAATTGATGGTTTTACAAACCTGTTAAGACCTCTTCAATGTGATCGTCAGGTACTCTTCTCTCTCTAACTTGATCATTTTCCTCTTCTTCCTCTTCTGGGATTGGTTCCAGCTAATAGAGAGAAAGAAAGATGTCAAGGACATACTGTAGTTTATGACTTACTCTTGGTGCTCTTAATTGCATTCTTTGGCCGGCAAATCTCCGATAATAAGTAAAACGATTTATTCTCTCAATACCTCGGCGTATCCACACCAAAATGGTTACCAAGGCAACAGAGAAGAAGATACCAGACACTACAATCATTGCCATTGAGAGTGGCCAATGATACAAGTAGTAACTAAATGGATACATAGAAAATAAATGGATCATTAACAGAGACAGAACTTACGTAATTCCACTAAAATTAGCATCAAATGTTAAATAAACATTATATAACTGAATAGAATGTGTCATTATGGTGACTCTAGCATATATAGAGCCTTCAGTCTAGAAATAAAAGGGTTAAAAATATTTAATTCCTCTGTTACAATAACTTACAAAAAATGATTCCTGATAATTCTCTATCATAGATATGGTAATTCTTTGTTTCTCTTCAGTTAGTCCCAGTATTAATGGGAAAGAAAATAAAACTGTTGACATTGTATGTAATAATGATGATCTGTAATGGAGCATTGCCTAAAATGTAATGTCAATGTGTTAGTATAATCAATAGTGGGTGGAGCTTACAGGTCTAATAGAAGTACCTAAACTTTTACCAGAGTTAGAGTAGAGAG
The DNA here is from genome assembly GCA_963693285.1 of Xestospongia muta. Lineage (NCBI taxonomy): Eukaryota > Metazoa > Porifera > Demospongiae > Haplosclerida > Petrosiidae > Xestospongia > Xestospongia muta. The sequence goes on from OY848925.1 coordinate 322,597, forward strand.
TCAAGTTAATCATAAACATACCTAAATATTAATGCTATATAATGCTGTGATGTATATTAAACTCACTACCTAACAGTTCATTTTGAGGACTTTCTGGCATATCAAGCTCAACAGCTACTGTGTATGAATGACCAGGGCTAAGTAACCTCCCGCCATCTGCTAAGAAAAACTCAGCAAACGGATAATGACATTTTTGAGAGAATGAGGGCTGGAGTTGATAAAATATATGATTAAAGCATACATATACAATATTACCTGATGATGATTCATTAGAGACTGTTTATTATAAAGTGTTTGACTTATATGAGTATTTGAAGCACAATGAGAACTATATATTGGAAACATACAATATATTTCTATTATTGAGACAACCCATACAATCACTACATTTTAACACACCGTTAGTCAACACACACATATATACCTAAAGTATAAATGTACTGGTACTACATGTGTTTTTTGTGGTACCAAGACATGTCTCATAGCAACGTAGACAATCATTGCAAAGAATAAGTATCCACTGAACAGTAAAAATGTTAAAATGATCTTCATTATAATCTCCTTTGTGGATTCGAGTGCAAACTGCCATGCTCGACCTGGAAAAGCAATAATTCTTCTGATCATCTTCCTTAAAACTTTGCTAGACAGTTAGACAGAACAAGGATATGAGATGTGCTTTAATAAGAGTACAATTTGCTGTCTCAGCAGGTAAACATGGAAGCTCTAGTTAAGTATGGATGTTTTCCAGTGAAAATTATTTTATTTAGTGTTACTACTTTTCATGTTATTGGGACGTTATTTGGTGCAGCTATTATCCAGTTAGTATAATAAACGTTTCCATGGTGATATCTAATTAATTATAGACAGTTTTTTGAGACGTTACTTTGGTCAATACTAATGACAAGTCTTATATTGATACCACCTTTAATACTGTTACCATGGCAACCAGAACCTTGGATCGAGACCTTCATTCTATTGTAAGTGGTTCATACCAAGACAATATGGTCTATTATTTCTGGTCTATATAATAGACAACACAAATATAGTACGTATCATTACTGTTTTTATAATGCTGTGTTAGCATTACTGGGATCATGGATAGGTGCATTTGCTCTCCTATTAGACTGGAAGGTACCTTGGCAGGTGGGTGTTGTCATATTTATATGACATCATATAGTGGATTATGATGTTTGTAGGTGTGGCCTATTCCTTGTTGTGTTGGTGGAGTATTAGGAGTTGGAGTTAATTTAGTAGTTGGTATAGTAAGATGGGTATATCTTAGAATATTTCAAGAACATTATAGTACTAAATGTCATATATAATATCATGTTACCATTAATAGCAGTATTGACTACATTAATGATGTAGATTGTCCAGTCAAACACTGCTATTTTATTAGAGCAGTGTTATATCATTGTGACATCGCTTTCTATCTAACAGAAATACAATTAATCCAACAAACAATTAAATTCAAAAATATGATATGATTTTTTATAATTTGAAATGTTTAAAAACCTATTAAGGAGAGAAGAACGTCAGTATAATATTTATAATACAATGTTATTACTTTAATCTCTTCATCTTCTGATCCAGTGAATACAGTATCATACCAAACAGTCATTGCTTGTACTGGTTTTTCATGTCTTTGCAATGCTTGTATCGGTAACATATTCTCTAAATTCCATACCTAGAACAAATATAAATTAGGCTACAGGTCTATTCTATGTATCTGGCATCATTCATTCGTTCATCCATTTATTCTTACTTGCACTATCGAATCAGATGATCCTGAGAACATATAAACACCAGCTGGTGATTCGGTAACTTTTAATGTTGTCACGCAACCAATATGACCAGTTAAGGAACAAATATGATGTAATGTGTTATTATCATAGACCTGTATGTTCTGGTTATGAGTACCTAGAGAGAGAGAGAGAGAGAGAGAATGGTAATGTTTATTGTTATCTTGTCACTTACCAACAATGACATATTTCTTTGTTATTGCTAGTGAAAAGATTGCTCCATAACTTGTACTCATTTCATTTATGAGTTTAAAATCACCTCCAATTTTCCAAACATGAACTTTATTATGAGAACCAGTATACAATATGTCCTATACAAAACAGACACAAACTCATACCAGTATGGACATTTGAGTCTGAGACTTGGTTTGTACCTTTCTTTTATCATGAACCATTGCTCGGACCCAGTGAGATAATCCTTCCTTGGACCCTATACTATGAATTTCGTGAAGAGTTAAAGGGTCCCAGAACTAAACCACAGATCATATCAGTTAATACTTTTATTAAAGCACTTACTTTAATAGAAGCAAAAGATGAAGTGATAATATAATCTTTTGAACATATCATAGCACTGATAATACCCTCATGTGCATTCTAGTGAGGAATGGGTATCAGTCTTTGTCACTTACAGTTCAATTCTTACTTCTACTTTTCCTAATTCAGATACTGATTCTAACTGCCATGATCTTAATGATAAGTCAGTACCAGTACTATAAAGAATACCTCGTCCAACAGCTAAAGACATGGTCTGCAAGGGAAAGGGAATGACAACCTCTCTCTCTCTCTCTCTCTCTCTCTCTCTCTCTCTCTCTCTCTCTCTCTCTCTCTCTCTCTCTCTCTCTCTCTCTCTCTCTCTCTCTCTCTCTCTCTCTCTCTCTCTCTCTCTCTCTCTCTCTCTCTCTCTCTCTCTCTCTCTCTCTCTCTCTCTCTCTCTCACAGCTTCTTTATGAGCAGGTATAGTTTTTAGACACCCTCTTCTTAGATCTGCAATGTCCCATACTTTAATAGTACCATCACTGCTACTACTAAACAAGCGATCACCATACGTTACTAAAGACCAGATAGTACCCTTGTGACCTCTGTAAAGGTCAAAGGTCACTTGTAAGCTAGTTAATATACATGTACCTGAATGTACCAATACATTTCAATGTAAATGGCATTTGCCATACAAATGGTCCTCGTTGTGCCTCGGGTAGTGGAGGAAGTGAAGTGAGTGATGATGTAGATTCCGTAGACCATCGTCTAGGATCAGCATAAGATCTAGAGAGATAACGTGGTATTAAATTAGTGGGTGGAGCCACCTGTAATACCTTCTCTGATAGACTGGGGTGTGGTTACCCTCTATTGTGTGATTATTAGTTTGGGCAGTTATTGAAGAAGTGACGATCATACTTGGATTTTTTCTTAATTTAACAGATTTAAATGATTCTATTTCTGACTCTAATTTATCCATCCGTGAAGTAAGTGTAGTGATAGTACTAAGAGAAGAAATGGATGGATGGATTAATAAATGGATGAATGGATTGATGAATGGATAGATGGATAGATGAATGGATGGATAGATGGATGGATGGATTGATGCACTTCTTACAGTGCCTGCTGTTCCATTTGTGATGACATCGTTTGTTTTTCTAAAGACAATTTTTCTAACGATTTAATTGCTTTTGTTAAAGACTGCTGTAAGTCATTGTTCTGTGTTTTAACAATCTTAAGCTACACAGAAAACAAACAGAGAATAAAATAAATACATTACCACACACACACAGTAATATCCAATGGACCCATTACCACACACAGTAACATCCAATGTACCCATTACCACACACAGTAACATCCAATGTACCCATTACCACACACAGTAATATCCAATGTACCCATTACCACACACAGTAACATCCAATGTACCCATTACCACACACAGTAACATCCAATGTACCCATTACCACACACAGTAATATCCAATGTACCTCTTTCATTGTAATTGCTAATAACTGAGATTCATCACGATATACACAGTCACCTTTATGTTCTGTGACCTGTTCCTTAACACCTCTGAAAAGGCATCCTGAGAGAGAGAGAGAGAGAGAGATTGTTATAGTAGCACAACATCAACAACTTACTAAGCTACAATTGTTCTTATGATAACAGTTGTACAAAACAAGGATTACTCACCAAAGTCTGAAAAAGGACATGGCACACGTGAACATGAGGACATGTGTGTCTCTAAATCCTTTTGTCTCAACATTCCACATTCTTCTCCACCCACAGGACACACAACAGTAGCATAACCACATCCAGACTCATGTTTATCACGTTGTCCGAGTTTCAAAATCTCTGGACATCCATTAGGGTCCTTCTCAAAAATCAGACCATGATCATAAGATATGATACCATGACAACAATAGATAAAAAGATCATCGATTTGTCCAATGACAGCTCGATTTATCACCAACTGAGTAGCATCACATGTAACATTATCAATAGGGCACGAATTACCACTGTGTGCCATACTCTCAATACATCGTCTGCAAAATGTGTGTCCACATTTAATGGAGATGACTGGTTCATGGAATATACGTTGACAAATAGGACATATTAGTGCTGGGGGCTCCTCAACAAACTTGGTTGCTTTAGGACTGATTGCCATCCCTGTGTTGTTATACTGCAGTATGTTGCTAAAAATAGTAACATGGTAAGTTATTTTTAGTAACAGTATTTCGGAACACTAATTCTTGATAGAAACAATTATATTTTTAACAAAATTTAACTCGTTAGTCATTTTAAAATTAAGACTCACTAGATACTTTTAAAAATTGCAATATTACTGAAAAACTTCACACCAGAGACTACTGCACATTAATACTGCAACTATTTAACAGCCACACCTAATATTTAATGAGGACTGTACAGGTGTGTTTTTGGTCATGTGATAATCACGTGTAATAGCAAAGATGGCTAGAGATATGCCTACTTATTCTGCTCACACTTTAAAGGACTTTGAACCAGTAAGATGTTTGTCCATTGCAATGATATGTTTGTCCATTGCATAGTTTTGTCTGTCCATTGCATAGTTCTGTCTGTCTATTGCATAGTTCTGTCTGTCCATTTCTAGGAATCTTTTGTTCTGGAGAAATATATCGAGAAACTTGCTCAACTTGATCCAAACACTGGTTTAGGTCCTCTTAGTAAAAAGAAAGGCATGCCATTTGATCCTAAAGTCCTGTTAGAATCATTTCAGGTAAGGAGGTGTGGTTTCACAAGCTCCACCCACCACTAATTACATCATTACAGGTCAGTTTGGATCATCTTCAAGATTTAAATGATAAGATACACAAACGAGTGGAAAAATTAGAATTTGTATGTGCCAAACAAGAAAGAGATCACATAGGACGTGTACGAGAACTAGAACCTATGTTTCATGTTAGTAGGATGTCACATGATTGATCACATGATCAATTGTATGATTACATAATCATTTCACTGTAGGGTGCTTTTGAGGAATTCCAAGTCTTGGAAGATAGGATCACATATGTAGCTCGTAAGGTAGTCCACCTTGGGGACCAGTTAGAATCCTCAAACTCTCATCGACAAAGAGACATTGAGGCTCAAAGACTTATGGAGATTATGACAGAATTTGAAACTAAATCAAAACCTTCTCGTCCAGAATTTACTGATCCAACACGAGTGAGCACACGTCTACTATATTTGTATTGACAGACCTACTTTCTTGTAGCTTCCTGAAGCAGCTGATTTAATTAATAAATTAAATGCTTTAGCATCTGAACTACCAAGAAATGAACAGTGAGTATTTTAGTAAGACAAACCAGATAAGGAAGTCTACAATATATAACTACTAATATATCCATTAATGGGATACTGTGTTCATTTAGATATCACTTTATGAGGAACAATATTGCTACAAAATATGCTGATATTGAGAAACAATTGGTAGATAAGTTTTATGAAGCATTATCTGCTTCTGATGTAAAGAGAATGCGACTTTATGCCAGCACCTTACAAAACTTTCCAGAGGTTAGAGATATTATTATCAGTACATTCAGCTCTATCCTTTTAGGGAGCTAATAAGTGTATGGTTAACTATGTCTCTCATCATGTTGCTGTAAGTAAATACCATTATAATAATTATATAGTCTTTATTTGTTTTAATAACAATAGAATCTCAGTCAAAGTGGTTCTAGTTATACTGAAGATATGTTCAGAAATGTTGAAACACGTTCTGCCAAAGTTAGTACTATGATCACATGACTATCATGTGATTGTCATGTGATGTCCAGGTATACAAACAAATGACAGAGGTGTTTGATGCTCCTGAAGATGTCATGATGAAATATATTCAACAGTCTACTGAGAAGTATCTTTTCGTTAGTCACACCCATTTAATTGAGTCTAAAGTATGGCTATGAATATCATTATAGGATCACGTCTCTAGAGAGTTACAAGATACATCCAAAAATGTGGAGGGCTATCTTAATAAATTATATGGACTACATATGAGGTCAGTTTAATATTATTTTTAGTTTGGTTAATTAGATTATATATGGTATTGTTAGGGCTATGATTTTGAGGGATACATTGGCAAAGTTGGATGCAAAATTTGATCCTGTATTCCTCACCAAAACATTGCGAGTGACATTGTTTAATGAACATTTAGCAGGATATGCTGAGTAAGTACATTGATACATTGGTATAATGGTACATTGGTACATTGGTATAATGGTACATTGGTACATTGGTATAATGGTACATTAAGTACATTGGTATAATGGTACATTGGTACATTAGTATAATAGTACGTTAGTACATTGGTATAATGGTACATTGGTATAATGGTACATTGGTACATTAGTATAATAGTACATTAGTACATTGGTATAATGGTACATTGGTATAATGGTGTAATGGTACACTGGTATATTAGTATAATGGTACTTTGGTACATTAGTATAATGGTACATTAGTACATTGGCATAATGGTACATTGGTATAATGGTATAATGGTACACTGGTATACTAGTATAATGGTACATTGGTACATTAGTATAATGGTACATTGGTATAATGGTATAATATTGGAGTAATATTATCTACACTGCAATTCTTTTACTAGGTCTGAAGTAAAACATTTAGAACAAAAATGTCATCAGTTATTAGAAGAGTTCAATAGTTTAGTTGGTATACAGAAGAAATCTAATGGAGTAGCGTAAGTTCTAAATTTAGTAACTGGTCCATGATTTAATGTCTTATGTAATTCTAAATATAGTAACTATATTATGATTTAATGTTTCATATTATAGTAGTCGTGCTTCTACTCACCAAACAATCATTGAAAGTGTGACAAGTCCTGAAGAAGCCTTTATTTCTGAAAATGTCTGCACAAGTGTGTTGACAGAATCTAAGAACTCTATTAAAAGATGTCAAGAGGTAAAACCCTTTAATAATGAACTGTAATTAACCACACCTCCAGTTATTAACGGACAGAGAACTATCACATGCTATGAGAGAGATATTTCATACTGTACTGGCTGTGTTATGTGGTGATCACTTCACTGTGGCATTGGATCTAGCACGTACTATAACTTAACACTAATATGTAACATTCTCTCTCTCTCTCTCTCTCTCTCTCTCTCTCTCTCTCTCTCTCTCTCTCTCTCTCTCTCTCTCTCAGTCGACATCAAAATAGGTCCTCCTGGTCTATTCCTTCAAGTTGTTGGATGTATCAATAAAAATGTACATCTCATTGAGAAACAATTTAGAGATATTATCTTACCCTCTATTCAGTAAGTATTACTCCTTGTAGTACTACTAACTATAAACATCCTGTCTATTACAGATATGCACCAGTTGCTGCTGCTTGTAATGACAAAAAGAGAGAAAGAATGACAAAATTAGAAGCTAAAATTGAAACTGGAGTTGAAAAGTAAATGATACATACATACTTAAATATACTGTACTCCATTGTTTGTCTTGTGACACAGATCTATTGCTAATATGGTTACAATACTTAGTCAAATATTGTCAAATCAGAAGAAGACAGATTATAAACCTGAAGAGCCTGGAATACCTGAGACATCAGCTGTAAGAAGAAGAAATATTATTAAATATGTCCCTCTTATACACACACACACACACATATACAGATTTGCCTAAAAGCTGTTAGCCATATCACACAATGTACAAAAGTTATAAAAATATCACTTGATGGCAAAAATCAGGAAGTGATATTACTGGAATTTGGTATTCGTGTTCATCGAATATTATATGAACATATTCTCACATTTACTGTAAACTCAATAGGTAAAACTATTAATAGTCATTGTATTTTGACTCCACCCCTCACACTAGGAGCCATGTACCTAATATGTGATGTTAATGAATATAGAAAAGTATTCAAAGAATTTGAAGTATGTAATATCATTAGCTATTAGTTACTAGGGTCTTACTCCTTCCCTTTCAGAATCCCTATTTGGATGAAGTATTTGAGAACCTCCAGACACTTTGTAATCTTTTTATTGTTATGCCAGAGAACTTGAAACAAGTTTGTTCTGAAGAGCCTTACGTGAGTAATTGTTATTATATTATAATGTATTATATGTCTGTATTATTTGACAGGTGAGTTTTGATCGTAATGTTATTATGAGAACTATACAATTGAGAGCAGATTATAAAGCAGCAAAAATTGGAAAAATATTCCATCAATAGCCAATAATTTTTAACTAACAATAATCATGAAACACATCAGAAAAATAAAATGTGTGACATTGTAATTATTATAATTTTTAAACAAAATTAAACAAAGTAACAACAAAGAAACAGTACTTAAAAAACTTATCAATGTTTGGTGTAACAAGTATTAATCGACAGTCTGTATTGGTGCAAGTTGGCAATCTTTTTTTGTACATTCCTTCTCTATCAAGCAACGAAAACAAAATGCCTGTCCACATTTACATGTAATATTCTTGCAACAATCCTTGTGCTCAATTATCACACGACAATTAGGACACATACGAACTGAACGTATTTCGATGCCATAGGCTTTCTTAAGTGGTGCATTGAGCAATTTAGTTTTTGTTAAAATATCTGAACAATATTCATTACCACAATAACTCGTGTCAGAACCTTTCCATGGCTGCTTACATTCCCAGCAGAAATCTGGTTTACCTTTTTTGTGACAAATGGGACATTGTACACGTAATGTCCTTATATCAGGTCGCTGGCATAAGACTAGACATCCTGGACATTCAGCAACAAAAGCATTTTGCCGTGTTCGAGCTTCAGCTATTTCCTTACAAATCTTGTTGAAATCGATATCAGTAAGTTTGTCTATCCTGCCGAGCACTCGAGCATTCCAATGAGACTTACAATCATTTCCATAGCATTTAAAGGAGGGTCTTCCTCCAACCATAACAATGGTACTTGTTTTAACTTGATTTATAAGACAGTTGACACAGTAATTATGTTTACATGGTAATGTAATAGAAGGATCATTATAACAGATATTACACTCGTTATTTACTTTTACATTTCCTTTTATGCCAGAAGATGGTGACCGATGTGGACGACTAATATTCTTCCCTCCTCCAAGTAGACGTCCAGTAAGATTAACAGTTGACCTATTTTTTAGTCGAGGATAATCAGCAAGTGTGTCATTATCTTTCATTGGTTCACCAGCATATTCCAACTGTTGTTCATCTGGTTTGAATCCAGTCTTTTTTTCTGCTAATCGTTTGAATTCTAAGACTGTAATATCCTAAAAAATAATCACATTCTGAAGTAGAAAACAAATAATATTTGATACCTCAGGTTTGCCATGTAGTATAATTGTCCATGACTTTCCATTAGTACCACTCTTAACAAATACCTGCCAAGTGTTTGACATTCTTAAGAAGTCTGTATTTCTTTTAAGATGAAAATTATGAAACGCTGTTTATGCCAATTAAGCAACACGCGTAACTCCGAACACTACTACGCATGCGCGTTTAGACTTGTCATAGGGTCAAGGTTTTATATACTGGTCTGTTATAATTTTAAACTAAAAATAATGAAGAAACACACTTATAGCTCTGTAATGTTTTCTAGGTCATTCATTAGTCACTGGATTAATAAAGAGATTAATTTTTTATAATAATGTAGCTGTAGTATCATTATCACAACATTCTATAATAATTATTGTGAGGCTCTATAATGGCAACTAAAACTACTGTAAATTATTTTAAGAAGTTACAGTACAAACAGTGATAAAAATAAGTCTTGAAAATATCTCAGTCAGAAATAATGATTCTTTATAAACATCAATTGCTCCTATTGAAAAAGATAAATGGACGGACACATAATATCATTGTGGCTAATTCATTCACCTCTTCTGGAGTAGCTCCAGTATATCTCTTTATAACATCAATATTCCATGTAGTGTTACATGTAGGACATTGAATAAGAGGCTTTAATTTATCATTATCTGTTGTCTCCTCCATAGCATGTTCAAATACACAAGTAGCACAGTAAGTGTCATTACAAGGAAGCTGCAAGGAAGGAGATGTGTTGCATTTTAGACAGGCTTGTTGTACTGGAGGTATTCCTGGAGGTGATGGACGTACTGCTCCACCTGGAAGTCTTAATACTAAGAACAAAGTTGAATTGTCTCTGATTAAAGGGTAGTCAGCTAATGTATCAATATCCTTTAATTCTTGTCCTGCATATATGAGTCGTTGTTGATCTACTTTAACGCCACTTTTAGCTTTGACTTGTTGTTTAAGATACTTTATTGTAACATCCTATATAATGGATAATAACATTATTATATGTAATGAATGACCTAATATGTACCATCTACCTCTGGTGGTTGGCGTAATATAATTGTGTATGACTTTCCTTCAAAAAATTTAACAAAAACAGTCCAAGCCATTTAACTCCAAACAAGATGATGTTCAGAACAGGTTAGAATTCAGTAAGTAACAATCTAAGTATAAGAGAGAAGACTCATAAAAGAGGTGTAACATAGTTAGTAATTCCTCTTTATAAGAAAGTTATGTAGTTATTTTACTTTATTTTTTGTCACACACGTAGAGACTGCCCATCTATTATATTAATAGCTTAGAAGTGATGTAATAATTGCAAAAAAGAGATAAAGTAATGTAATATAAATACATTTGAAGATAATGATTAACTACTAATATCACAGATAATAAAAATTAATAAACAAACTTACTATGATAATAGCCAAGGCTAAGAGAACTTGCTAAGTCAGCTCACACGAGGTTAATAATACTTGAACATTCATTAGTTATGTATGATGTAACAGCAGTGTTAAAATAAACTATGGATAATATACTCTAGTTTTACGGATAAAAATAAAAATTAAACTTTAATCTTTAAAACTTAATGTACTATATACAAACAACATTGACTATATACAATATTGTGATGATATAATAAAGCACAGCAAAAATCTGTTGAATATATTCATTGTTTTCATGATGTAAATGAAATGGTTCATATTATAGATACAATAATAAATATTCCACTCATTTTGTACCATGTATTTTATAGGTAATGTATATATGATGGATTTATTACAATTGTAGTGTTATGTGTTTTTATTGAATAAATTTATAAAAAAATGTTGTGTTGCCCAAACAATTATTCTCTGACTCACATCCACTGAGGCTTCCACTTAGGCTCCAGGATTCCCTGCTATTGCTAGCTAGGACTGCCACCGTGGATTCATTATAATATCTTTAAAACTCTAATACAACATTTGAGAGCAGTGATATTAATGTCACTTAACGAGGACATATAACTCTAACTTCATAAAAAATTCATGTGATTGATGACTTGGACTAATTCTCATTTTTTTTTTGAAAAAGATTAGTTTGAATCAAAAAGTGGTCCAAAATGATTTAATAATGAAATCGCTTGAAATTGTACATGTCCATATTTATATCTATTGTCTCTTATTGTAGTACATGACATTATAATATCATAGTGTAAAAAGATGAAATATATTATAATTTTTTAACCATCTTTGTTGTAACAAGTATTAATTGACAGTCTGTTATTATAAAGATTCATTGAATTATTTACATGTACTTGTACCAGTAGAACAAAGAGCATCAACATAATATTTTTAACATTCTAGTACAACAATTTAAGAGCACTAAGTTAAGTTAATGTGACTTAACAAGAACACATAATTCTAACTTTATAAAAAATTATTGTAAAAATTGAGAAAAATACACAGTAAATAAAACACTTTGAAATTACAAACTAACAAAACAACAAGTCACAAATAACTAACATCAAGTGCCCTCAGTAATTCAAACAGTCTGTACAGGTGCTAAAGAACAATTACCTGAACAACTTTGCTTCAAGCAACGAAAACAAAATGTTACTCCACACTTACATGTCATGTTTCGACATTTTTCTATATGTTCAATAATTGTACGACACTGAGGACACATACGAACTGAACGTATCTCATTACCACATGAGGCCTTCTTAAGTGGTGCTGAACTTAATTCATACTTTATCCAAGCCTTTTTACAAGCATCATTACCACAGTAAGTATTATTACTTGTTTCCCATGGATTTTTACATTCCCAACAGAAATCCTTTTTACCCTCACTGTTACAGGTACGACATCGTGTTCTTGGTCGTGATGTATCGATTCGCTCACATAATCCATAACATCCAGGGCATTCAGCAACAAGAGGATCTTGACAAATTTTTGCTTTAGATATTTCTGTACAGATCATGTTGAAATCAACATCACTGAGATTGCCAATTTTTCCAAGTATTCGAAGGTCCCAATTAGATTGACAGTTGTCTCCGTAGCATTTAAAAGAGGGTCTTTCTCCAGTAAGGGTACTTGTTTTAACTTGATTTATGAGGCAATCAACACAATAGTTGTGTTTACACGGTAATGTAAGAGAAGGATCTGAGTAACAGATATTACACGCGCCTCCAAATAAACGTGATGTAAGAAAAACATTTGATCTATCTTTTAGACGAGGATAATCAGCAAGTGTGTCTCCATCTTTCATTGGTTCACCACCATATGTCAATTTCTGTTCATCTGGTTCATATCCGCTCTTTTCTTTAACTAATTTTCTGAACTGCTCAACAGTAACATCCTAAAAGAACTGACATAATTATCTAATTTCAATTAGAAAAAGAAGACTTACCTCAGGAAGTTGCTTTAACAAGATATGCCATGATTTTCCACTATCACCATTAATAACAAAAATTTGCCACGGCTTTGACATCTTTTGTAAAACACTAAAATATTATTTAGCAAAACATTTGATCCACAGCACTTAAATAGTACCAGAGATGAATGACTCAACATTTGGTAAATCCCCTTGGTAAATCCCTGCTAGTGTCATTATGTTTACACTAACTACTCAGCTCTTATGTACAACATATACTACATCAACATTAGAGTAAATCTACTATCAGTTCTGATTTAGTATGCTTAGCTGTTAGAGATAGGACTCCTCCTCTATTGGCTATCGTTATGACATCATTATGACATATTCAATAAATTACAAAACACAGCATCAAATAATTAAGTAAAAACATTGTTTATTAATACAATATATAAATTGTGTCGTTTAATGTTTGCATTTTTCATTACCACAGTTGGTTGTGCTACGTTGATTGAACCAACTTCGTTTACAATCCCAACAATAATCAGATGGACGTTTGCCTTTTTTGCACATAATACAGTGTACACGAGTCACTCTCGGATCTCTCTCACAATTAGTACCACAGGCTGGACAAACAAAGATCGTATCACTAGATCTTATAGTGTTCTCAGATAGTTTTGTGGCTAATTCATTCACTTCTTCCGGAGTAGCTCCAGTATATCTCTTTATAATACCAATATCCCATGTAGCGTTACATGTAGGACATTGAATAAGAGGCTTTAATTTATCATTATCTGTCGTCTCCTCCATAGCATGTTCAAATACACAAGTAGCACAGTATGTGTTGTTACAAGGAAGTTGCAAGGAAGGAGATGTGTTACATTTTAGACAGGCTTGTTGTACTGGAGGTATTCCTGGAGGTAGTGGACGTACTGCTCCACCTGGAAGTCTTAATACTAAGAACAAAGTTGAAGTGTCTTTGATTAAAGGGTAGTCAGCTAATGTATCACCATCTTTTAATTCTTGTCCTGCATATATAAGTCGTTGTTGATCTACTTTAATGCCACATTTAGCTTTGACTTGTTGTTTAAGATACTTTATTGTAACATCCTATATAATGGATAATAACATTATTATATGTAATGAATGACCTAATATGTACCATCTACCTCTGGTGGTTGGTGTAATATAATTGAGTATGTCCCTCTTTCAATACCCTTAACATAAACAGTCCAAGCCTTAGACGAAGCCATATACCTTCAAATAAAATGATGTTTATAACAGAGGTTGATCAGTGACAATCTAAGTACAAGGAGAACAGACAGTTAAAAGGGGTGTGGCATAGTTAGTGACTTTTAAACATTGATTTCTAAGTGTCATTAATTAACTCTAGACTCCTCTACAATTTATTATCACTCAATAATGAGAGTCAAATACAAACTATAGCATGTTTTGTTATGTGTTAGTGATCTAATAGAATGGATGACATACATCATAGCTATGACATCAGACAATCATTGTGTCCTCTTTATAAGACACCTTAACAATGATTAACTAGTAATATTAAAGATAATAGAAATTAATAGACAATCTTACTATGATAGTAGCAAGGCTTAGAGAAGAACTCTTACAAAGTCGCCAAGTCAGCTCAAACAAATTAATAATACTTTAATATTCATTAGTTGTGATGTCATAGATTATTTTAAAGTTCAGTATTAAAATATATAGTATATTCTTTGTGTGATTACAATATTGTGATAACAATAAACAATGCAGCAAAAAGCAATGGAATAGAAATGTAGAGTCCAATACTAGAATTACATGTCATTGAACCATTTTGTAATTCTGCTAATAGTCTAAAATCATCAGTAGAGAAATGTGATGAGTTACTCCATGGGCTAATGGGGTAACAAGCACCACCTATACCAGCGATATAGGACTGTCCTACTGTTAGTACACGACCATATTGACCACAAGATGTCAGGACATCAGGACCAGATACATTGACACTTTGACCAACCTAAAGAAAATCACAACAAAATTAATATTAACTATTACTAAATTATTTTAGCTCACAACCTACAAATTAAATTGTAACAAATTTATAATTACATTACTCAATAGCTGTTAACCTCGTATTGTCCTCGATATACTTCATCAATACTAACTGTATAGTAACAAGGTTGAATAGTCAGGTCACATCCTTCTCCTGTACTATAGTCAGAGTCAAAACTTCCTCTACAACTGACATTTATCACTGGTGTTGTCCTGTCACTTATATTAACAGCAGCTAAGGGAATAAGTAATTAATATAATAGTAATAACCAGCCCCTCCTCCTTTAGGAATGCACATTAGGAGGAGCTGGGTGTGTTCATACTATGTACTAGAACAGAAATATAAGTTTATATGTTTGAAAATATTGGAATAAAAGATATAGAGATGTATTACAATCATATAATCTTACAGGTTTATATACAAGGCACATACCAGCATCCATGTTAGTTGCACTTGATATAACATTACTGCATCTAGAATATGAAGCCACAAGATTGTCGTTTGTATTGTTATTGCAAGTATAGCTACTCTGAGCAGCACCAACTATCTCTTCTCCTCGTTTCCAAAACTTGATACAAGAGAACTGATATCGCTGTTGAAGATCTGGTAAGCACTTACAATATGCTACATCAACTGTAGCTTTGTAGACATTTGGACTGTTAAAGTAGTTAGTACAGATGGTCTGTGCTCGAGTAATATACTGGTAACCAGAGACGCAGCTACATGAATATCCTTCGTAAAAGAGAGACGAGAATAACAGCAGAGCTAGCCAAAACTCCATCGTAGAGCAATTATTTATTTAGCTCCACCCAACTTACAGTAAGCAAATTTTACTCTCAGGAAATTGCTTTGTGAGAACAAGATTGTAGTAGTAGTGAGGTTTTAAAATATGTCAATTATTATGTTTGTATATCAGATGTTTTTTTTTGTTGTGCTTGACGTAATCTCTCCAGAACAACACTCTCATAGTTTTCTATATCAAGTTCACATGTTCTCTCATTATCTCTAATGCTGCTAGGACGTTTTCTCGCTTCTTCAAAATAGGGCATTGCTCCTCCACGAGAAGAAGACTCCTCCTTAAATAATAAATGTAATATCAATTATAATATGATAATATCGAAATACTATACCTTTTCTCTTTGGTCTGTTCTCTCATATACTAGTGGCACAGGCTCTCCAGATATCCATGATATTTGAAATGAACTGCCACTCAAATCTTCAACAGCCTTAACCTAAAAATGTAATAAAAAATTTTAAAAATAATGGTTCCAAACTAACAGCATCATTGACTCTTGAAAATGATATCAATGCTTTGTTCTTTTTCTTTGAAGGGAGTACTTGTTCAATAGATCCATACTGTATAGAATTAATGATACATTAATAGTACTGGCTATAATGATACCTTTGTAAATATGGCCCAAAGATCTTGACGAGTATAAGAACCTTCCTTCCAAATAACTTGTATTACTGCTTCTTCTAAAGTAGTAACAACGGTTACTATGGCAACTTGTTACTATAGCAACTACTGACCCTCTTGTGCTGAGTGCAGTGTTTGTCGAAGGATCTCTTCTTGTTTTTGAATCATTTCTTGCCCAAGTTCTCGAAGACGCTCAATCTAAAGAGAGGATCATAAGTAGGACATTGTCTGGTGTGTGACCTCTCTTTTCATGAGTCTCTGTGCCTCTACCTCAGCAGCAACTGTTGCATAATGTTCACTTTCTCTACTCTCTAATGCTAAAAGATCAGACAAAATGATGCTATGAGGAAATGTTAATGAATAATAAAACACATGTACATAATAAAATGTACATGTATTTAATAGTATTATGATATAAGAAATGGTACCTTCTTTCATTTTCCGTCTTTTTGTAGTCAATTCTTCATTTCGTTTCTTTACCATTTCTCGAGCTTTCAACCACTTATCATATGCTGCCTACAAGTATTATATAAGTATTGGAGTAAAACCCTGTTAATTAATTACATGAGTACTTATGACCTACCTTAGCAGCAGGGTCTAATAATACATTATAAATGCGCGATAGTTTCTGAAACATGGCCACTGAAAATTAGAGAAATAAAACATAAAGCAATGAGCAATTTAAGTACTAACCTGCTGTAGCATCATCGGGATTCTTATCAGGATGATACTTGAGAGCTTGTTTACGATATGCCTTAGTAATCTAGGGAACATAAAGGTATAGAACTAATGATGTTATTAACGTACCTCCTTCTCAGTAGCAGTACTCGACACATTAAGAAAACCATAAAGATCTTCAACTCCTAATTCTTTCACTAATGCATCAGCCATGATCAGTTTAGTACTACAGCCACACCCTCTAGACTTACCCCCTAGCATGGAGCAACAAGAACATCAACAACAGCAACAAAATCAACAACAGCAACAACAACAACAACAACAACAACAGCAGGGTACTATACAGGACGAAACTAACCCTCAAGACAGCTTTGATAACATGTATATTCCTGGAACAGCTAGCCTTATTGCTGAACTAGACAGTAAGAAAGAAGTTAATGAATAATTCATAAGCAGATTCCTCTATTCACCTATAGAACGAGTTTTGGTTGTCCTTAGAGATGGAAAAACATTAATCGGCTACTTACGAAGCATTGATCAATTTGGTACATTAAATCATTTTATCTTACATTATTATACTTGTTATCTACGTAGCTAATCTTCTCTTACAAGATACAATCGAACGTATTCATGTAGGACATCAATATGGGGATATACCACGGGGTATATTTTTAGTACGAGGAGAAAATATGATGTTATGTGGAGAAATTGTAAGAGTGACTAGCTATCCATTCTGTACTCATTTATCTAATAACAGTTGTTTATGCATCTATTTGGTCACTTGGTGTATTGTCCATTTCTCTATTCATTTGATGAATTATCTGTCCATTTGATAAATCATTCATCCATTTAATAAATCATTTGTCCATTTAATAAATCATTCATCCATTTGATAAATCATTCATCCATTTAATAAATCATTTGTCCATTTAATAAATCATTTATCCATTTAATAAATCATTTGTCCATTTAATAAATCATTCATCCATTTGATAAATCATTCGTCCATTTGATACTGTTGTAGGACTCAGATCTGGAGAGTAAGATGACGTTGGAGAAAGTTTCTATTAAAGATATTTTAGAAGCTCAAAGAATGGAGCTAGAAAGACTATCAAAAGAAAAAGAGCGCAAAGAACAGCTACTCAGACAAAAAGGACTATTACTTACTAGGGAAATACCAGAAGATATCTTCTCATAAATTAAAGATAATATATGAATGTTTTCATCATTTATCATGTACAATTATGTTACCATGGCAACCAAATATACTGGTGAAGTGGGATCATAGCTATAGTGGAATGTATTAAGGGAAATATGATCAATTTGTAATTACAAATAGCTTTCCCATAATGCAATTTGTATAAGAGAATCTTGTGTTTGGAAACATTTTATCATTTATAATTTGTACTGTAACAATATCTATTTCTCTTGAGACTAGACGTCTCCTGTACTAGTATAACTGTGAACATCTTATGTATATTAAGTCACTTCTACATGTTGTTATAGAGACAAATTTGTGGAGTGGAGTGTAGCTACCCTTCGGGTGATATATGAATGTGTTTATAGTTAAATTGTATTCATTGAATATGACAGAGATGATTGATATAGCTGCAAAATAAAATAAATAACAAAATCTATTATATACATGAGAAGAGTTGAAAAAATGATAATGTTTGATTATTGAGAGAAGCTACTTGAAGGAGTGAGAGAAGAGATGAGAGAGAGATACATTGAGATGACACAGAGCACTCTAATATTACAATACAGTTGATACAGGCCTTTCCGCAAAACCATGTTGTATGTGTCTAAAGTCCATTGGTTGACTTATATCTACTTTATTGACTTGTCCCATACTGGTAGATCGCTTCTGTTTAGTTAAGGGGGAATTCCTATAATATACAATAATAAATAACTTTATTTTTATAAATATACTAAAACTTACCCTAAAGTGGTTCCTAAACTAGATCTCCTGAAGACTTTCAAAGCACTTGATAAAGGATGTTTCTTTTTTTGTTTTACAGGAGATTTGGGTTTTGGTTGATCAGACTGTCCTTCCCGATAACCACTATCAGTACTACTGGTGCTAACTAATGGTTGTAATGGCTTTAATGTACTACAGTTGCCACTGACATTGTGTGGAGAATAATCCTCAGTTGTACCACCTAATGAGTCAACTTCTGTCAAGGAAATAGCAAATATAAGTAAAAATTATCACTAAGATATGTTAATATGATAGTATAGTTAATATGATAGTATAGTTAATATGATGGTATAGTTAATATGATAGTATAGCTAATATGATAGTATAGTTAATATGATAGTATAGTCAATATGATGGTATAGTTAATATGATAGTATAGTCAATAATTGTGTTAAGTGTAGTTAATATGTGTATTTACCTGAATTACTGGAGTTTGTTGAATACATAGAAGTTCTTTGACTATTGAGTGTTACAGATACTTCAGTAGTTGAGTCATCATGACTTATAATGGATGGAGAATGGGATATATTGGGTGTTATAAGTATAACATCTTCTTCCTCCTCCTCCTCTTCTTCCAAATCTTTATACTCTTCCAGTTCAGGTTGAGGTGATGATTTCTCTTTTAATTTATTCCCAAAATTTGAAAAACGAATATCAGAGCAACTAATTGCTCGATTAGTTAGTCCACTCAAATTTGATTGACTCTCGGTGTCGTCATGGAAACTAGCCTATCGTGCAAGTGAAAGACAAACATGACACGTTGCAATGTAAACTATATATACACGTAATGGCCACAAAGTCACAGCTGGTAATTATGAGTAGATAGAGCACACTATATATGTAGGAAGCGTACTCCTACTTACCTGACACCAATCAACAAAGTATGATATAGTATAGACTGTTATAAATCATATTTTGTAATCTGATATGTGGTATAAAGCTATTTCTAACTATGGTGTGTAAGATCATCAATAGCCTAATTGCATTACTAAATGTAGGGGGATCGAACATCCTAAACAGGTTAGAGGGAGTGATACATACCTTTTCTAGGAGATTGGACTCTGACCGCGCAAGATTGCTGCTCTTTTCAAGTACAGATTTAGGTCGTGTGTATGTTTCTCTGTCTGGTAGCCGGGGAGAATCATTAGGAGATGAAAAATCATCAATGTTAGTTTGTGAAAAGTGCCGTTTGATACGAGCAAAACGAGAAGATTGATGTCTTTTTCTGTGTCTCTGACCTGATCCACGTCTATTGTGTGATCTGAAGAATGAAGAACCAGTCAGACTTGAAAAGGAGAAGGTAGATAATTAACTTACCTTTTATTTCTGCCATCATCCTTTAACTGATTCACAGTACATGCAAACTGACAAGCCTGTATTGAATGATCTAATAATATTAGATTAGCATGGAGTGTATTCAATGCAGCTTCAATATAATAGCAATCAGGATGATCCTCTGACGTATGCTTCAATAATTGCTAAAAAGAACATTTAATAATTACACTTCCTTTCATTAGTGTTAAATTACCTTTAATAACAGCTCATAACGAGGTAGACGTTGAACTGGCGTCAGAAGATATGCTGCTAAACTAAGCCCCTCACATCCAGGTTGTTGACTGCAATTCTAAATAAGAGATATAACATCAGTGCTCTGTCTAGACAGTTATGATATTAAAGTTCAACAGTACAGTACAGAATGACAAAGCTGACAGTTAGTCACAGGATATTAGGTCCATCTACTAAATATTACATTATTGTTAAATGTTATTTTAAGACACTATATATTTTGTCTCTACTTACACTAGTGATTTTGCAGAATAATGGGGAAGTGTATTCATAACGTGCTAATGTTTGCATAGCAATTTTGAACTCATTCATGTAGGCACTGTAGAGAGCCACAAACTCCCCCTAAATTGATTAAGAGACAACAAAGAATTGTAATGATGTAAGCAATACCATATGGCACACACCACACACGTCATATAAACTGTATACAAAGTGTAATAGAGTAATTTGTTTATAACATGTCACCAAATTATGATTTAACCACTTAGACTAAATGACTAGTCGACCGCACACAAAAACAAGTTTGTTTAAAAACAGAGCTATTGATATAAAACAGGAACTTAAGGATGTATTGACAAATTTTACTATTAGCTAATAGCTTAAAATCTTGGCAATGTCATTAGTATATTAGTCTTTGGTATTTAAAATATGCATTGTAGCAAATAAGACTGTCTCTATTGAGATTATGAAGCCATTAAGATATACACAAAGTCATCCTGTTATGGTGACATGAAAGCTCTATAATCTCTTTGTAATAATTTATGCATATGGTTGTGTTGTACTTAATGACAAATGTCTTCCTTTTGGTAGGCCTTAATATGGTCAATGGTTATTACTCACCTCCTTATCTGAGCAGAGTCTACCAAATATATCACCAACAATTCCATGCCATCGAGAAATCCCATCTATTCTCTCTTCTAGTCTTGTCAGGAAATCTTGATGGATTTCAATAAGTGGTTCAAGTTGGCATGGAAACAAGAGACGAACATCTCGTGGAGCCATGATATTTTCTAGAGCTGGTAAGAAAATTGAGAGAAGAATTTCCAGAGAAGTGATATAACGTTGTTCCGTTTGAAGTAATTCTTTTAAAACCATAATGCGTTGATCTGTAATAACAGAGAATTGATTAATGAGGCACCTTAATTGTTTATAGAGGGATTAAATCATTGTTTATAGTAACAATTCAGTTCCTTCTCATTGATGTTAGGATGAGTTTGTTAGTATAATTTATTACTCTGTAATCAGATACCCTTAACTGACCTTCTCGTAGTGATTCAGTACTTGAAGTTGATGCACTATGTATGATCCGTTGTATTTTAGTCACCACTACTGATTCCATCAATGGTGGACTAGGATTATGACCTTAATAATAAATAAATGCAATCAAAGCAGATATGTCTTTCATCTGTTTGTAATTACTCTAATAGTATATTTAACCTTCAGTCTCTGTGGGGCCATTTACTCCATCGGCCTATACAGCTGAGCTGTCTGGCCGTGAATAATCTCCCACAACTTTGAATTTATTTAACACTTCATTAATAGTATAAGATTACTGTCTCCATATGATCATGTAAAATAATATTCACACGGATCAGTCTCTAGTGTTCACTTACTAGGGGGGCAACTGTGTGAGAAGAGCTCTTCAAAGTTAAAGATGGAGACAGAGCGGCGATTTAGAGTAGGAGAATGAAGCAATGAAGGAACCTAGTTAAGAAACAAAACATTCCATCAAAATAAAGCTGAATTAAGCATACACTTTTATAGTTACTGATTTTTTGATTGTCTGTCAATATTTTTATGTCACATGCCAAGTTGCTTGTGTAGTCAAACAAACTATGACCTTCTTTCTCTAAATCCCTTCTGCTAAATCCCTCTCCCTGACTATGACCTAAGACAAGGTGATACACTTGAGGTTGTCTTGTAGATACACAATCCAGCTCAACTTACACGCAACACTCGCAGTATGACTCAACTCAAATGACAAACAGCCATTCAAGCAATGCCAAGCTAGTGCAAGTTTCGTGGGCTTAAATATCTTACTTAGAGTAGATTACATACTACAAGCTGTCTTACAACTTAGATCAATGGAATAATGTATCTTCTAATGGATGTATTGACCAAGCACAAGTTGAGGACAAGACAGTCTATGCTTCAGTATTTAACATAGTATAGATAAATGTTTTGAGGCCTCTATTTTATGATAACACAATTAGCCAGTCTCCTAAATTCAAACTTAATCTTAAAAATGTACTTATTTTCCTATCTCTGGATCTATAGTAGTAGTTACAACATTTTAACAAATTAATAGCACCCTTTGTAAATACCCTATTTTAGACTGCAGCTTATGTATTGCCTATAATAACAGCCTTTTCTAGGTCTGGTTATTGCCCCACCAAACCTATGTAAGGTTTACTGAGTGATAACTTCGTTAGTAAGTAATTAACACTATTGAGCTATTTACTATAATTGCTGCTAGTGCTATCATAACTCACTTCTAAATATGTGGACATTGTATCTGATTCTGATATGATGCTTTCTGAATCATTGGATATTTCTGACGGTCTTCGTTTCTCATCAACTACACCTACACTCTCATTCTCTCCATCACTTTCTCCACTATTAATATCAGGTGGAGTAGGAAGAGAAGTGGTTCGTCGATGAGTTCTTCTGGAGGTCATCTAAAAAGAAAGAAAGGATGAATTAATTGTGAAATTGGATAATAATTTTTACTGATATTATTTGCAATTGGAAACGATAATACATTTTAAAAAGTGAACAAAATATTTTAAAACATTTTAATACTCCTCTAATGTACTAGCACATAACAATTATTCTATAATTATTAATTCTATATATTATATTATATATTGCATTCAAGCCTCTATGTTCACACCCCATCTAATAGCAAGCAAAAAACAAGATACCTTTTGAAAGTTGACGAATATCTTGAAAGATACTACTGCAAAACTCGTGCCGACGACACAGCTTTGGCGTATAAACAATCGACAGAATTATTGTGATGGAGAGTAACAGCTCCTTATATTCAAATAACAAGTGGGAGTTCACGAACGGAAGAGACCACACAACTGCAGGAACCCTTATTCGTCAAATTAAATATGTAATTATTATTAATAACTGAGCAGTTATTAATTTATCTAAATGTACTGAAGCTACATGTACTGAAAGTGCGAGTGTTATGGTGGATGGTGGCAGAAGAAGTACCTACTTAAGGGTTAGCTTTGCCTACTGAACTATTTCTAGATAAGTTATGTTCATTATTATCAGGTACTAGCGGCTCAGACGCGAAGGTTAGGCGATTATGAGCAAGTACACTTCAGAAAGAGTTGGTAAGTGGGTGTGGTAAGTAGGCGTGGTCACACCATAGTGTCTCTTCTTAGGGCTCAAAAAACATATGAAACTGTATCATTAAACCAAGGTGATTTATATTGGATTCACTAATGTAATGACTCCATTATGGCCATCTTAATAGATTATGGGACAAGTCCATCACATACTAGTCGTCCAATACTTCGACCACAAGTTCACCAATTTTCAAAAGCCACTGCCAAAACTTACTTACAAAAGACTGAACCATTATGGCTAAAATTGGATCTATCCAGACAAGAAGGTAAGACCCTCGTCATAACTATATCAACTCTTAATTTCCCATAGCAACCAATGAGCTATTTGATAGAAAGACAGGGGTAAGTCATTACTGTAATATATCTTTTAATACTAACTGGTGTGGCTTAATATAGTCATTTTTTATACGTGCCTCAAGCAGAGCTAAATATGCTTTATCTGTCCGTTTGGATGACAAAGAAACTCCAGTGATGCATTATTTAATTTACTGTAACTCTCAAAATTTTTATGGAATTCAAGGATCAAATCTTCAATTTGTAACTCTCTATGACTTGTTAGCATTCTTTTGCTTTCAGCAAAGGTAATAATGGGTTTAATAATGACATCATTATTACATAATATTCTCCAGCGGAGGTATGCCTTGCTATCTTATTCCTCCGGCATTGCAGTCTCATTTTTCAGGTAAGTTAATAAAGGAGGTGTGGCTAATAATACCACGTCTTATAGACTCTGAGGAAAGTGAGAGTGAGGGAGAAGATGAAGAAGCTTTTTCTCCTGAAATGGATGATACTGAACATGGAAGGCCTAAGAAACAGCTGTTTTTAGAATCATATCAAGACGGAGGTCCCAACAATAAGGGTAATATACTTCATGTTGTAATATATAATATGATCCATTATTTCTTTGTGGTACAGGACCTCCCCCTGTTCCTCCTCGTCGAAAACCCCTCTTTGACCGCTCACAACAATTTGATCAAGTTGAGGTATATTTATAATATTCATTAATAATACTTATAATGAATTTATTAATATTGTAACAATATTCATGACTGCTAATTTAACTGGTCAATGAATATAATTAGGTTTATTTTTATAGCATGGTGATCTTCAAGCGATTAGTAGAGTATCCTCGTTAGTTGATAGTGACAGGGGCGCTCTCTTTGATACATTAAAACGACAAAAGAACTCTAATATTGACCAGACAGTAAAAACACGTCAAGAAATTACTCCAGCCACGCCCACTGTTGCAGAAGACAGAAAAGAAACCACGCCTCCAGAAATCACACGAAGTTATAAAAATTTTGAAATCTTGAAAGAACATGCTCAAAATGTACATCGAAATAGTCCATCATCTATACTTCTACAGCGTCCAAGATCAGAGCTTCCTTTGAAGCCACACCCACCTCCTCTTCCTCCTCGTGTTGAAAGAGTCTTTGATGATACGTAAGTTAATAATAATCCTTTTAACTCCATATTTTGACTCTCCTATAGTCCCCCAGCCATTCCTCCTAAGCCAGTTCCTCCACCAATCCCTCCAAGAGTTCGACGTAGTACTGAGGACCCTCCTCCAGACGAAGTCAAAAGTCCATTTCGAGGCCACCGTCGAGCAGCATCAGATTCTAGTATCATGTCTGGATTGTCAGAGGAGCCTGTTCAGTCTCCACCTCCTATTCCTCCGAAACAGAGATACAATCGGGATTTAACTCATGTAAATGCAACCGAAAAGGAGGAGGAGTCAAAAAAGGAGGAGATATCAAAGGAACCAGAAAAAGAAATTGAGGAATGGACGTTAATAGAACAATTAGAGGAGTCTTCCCCTTCACCTGTGACATCATCATCATCTACTCCAGCTAAACAACACCATAAATGGAAGAAACCAAGATGGGCCAAGAAATGTAAGTACTGTAGTGACACCTTGTGTGTCCTTTGAATTGTGTCTCCATTTGTTAGTGAACAAAGCTGTTAAATGGAGGAGAAAACCACGGAGTAGAGTAAAACATTACATCCTTGAGTAAGTTAGAATATTTTGTCAAAACAATTGAGATCGTTTGTTATTTTTAGTTTAGCAGACGACAAAACAACAGAGTTTGGAGCGCGTGTACATTACTTTCTTGAAGCTGTGCTCATGAAAAGTGCAGAACCTCATCAGAAACTTCTTAGTGATGTTAATAAATAATGTTGCTGCTCTTGTATAGTCTACATTCTCTCTCTCTCTCTCTCTCTCTCTCTCTCTCTCTCTCTCTCTCTCCTCTCTCTCTCTCTCTCTCTCTCTCTCTCTCTCTCTCT